>CM018033.1:35515522-35993022 GCA_008638375.1 Nyssa sinensis
AAATATAGAATTAGGAATGAATATATTTGTGAGATGGTAGAAGTAGCATATATAAGAGATAAAATGAGAGAATATTGGCTAAGGTGGTATGGTCATGTAAAATAAAGATCAATAAATGCATCATTAAAGAATAGTGACATGGTTAATTTTGAGGGTCGTGCTAGGAGTGAGGACTGTCAAAATTAACTTTAGTAGAGGTAGTTAAAAAGATATGGTAATGTGTGGTTTAACGAAAAGAATGGCATGACAAGATTGGATTCACGTAGTCGACCCCAAATAATTAAGATAAGACTTTGTTGGGTTGGGTTGAATTGAGTTGAGGAGAGGCATTATGAATTTATGAAATCATTTGATTGAAACCATAGTTATCAGAATTGGTTGGTTGAACTGGACATTAAACTGGTCCGATTTGATTAATTTACCCTTTTTGTTAAAAAAAACCGGTTGAATTGACTGTTTTTTTTTTAAAAAAATCAGTTGAACCACATTTTATCTTTTTATTACCTACAACTTTTTTTCTTCACAAAACCTCTTATATTTGATGATCAAATGATGAAATTTAGAAGAAAATAAGATATTGTTGCATGTATTTTTGTTATATATACAAATATATATAACTTATACTTTTTTTATAAGTAAGGTGTAGAATATATAAAAAGCGCCCAAGGGAGGGTGCCCCCATATACCAAATATATATAACTTACACATAAAATAATCTAAATGATTATACTTATATTTTGTTATTTATTACTAGATAACAAAATTTTATATTTTTTTTTGTAATTTTTTTAAAATTTTTAATATATTTATATATATTTTTTAATATATTAATTATAAAACCAGTTGAACCAGTTTAACTACCGGTTGAACCAGTGAACCAACTCCTTCACCGGTTCATTGTCCGGTCCTGTTCTGATAACTATGATTGAGACTGTACATGATAGTGAATTTTGATAAATAACTATGGGAGTTTGAGTGTTTTAAGTCCCCTTAGGGGCAAAATGAGTGTGTGAGAGAGATTTACCTATAAAAAAAAAAGATCAATGACCTTGATAGGGGCATGGTTTGTCCTTTGGTGGATTGGTGTTTTTATCACGTAGTTTTGCATCATTAGCTGTATAATTGGTGTAATCATAAATTTTACCTAACTGGTAGTTCTAATAGATTCAGAAAGATATTTTTGAAGATATTATTTATTTATTATGATTAAAGGTGATTTAGAGAATTATGGGAAATTTGTCAATGAAGGAAACTATCATAGTTTTAGTTTTTTTTTTTGGTTATTAGGAATTTAGGATACTTAAATGTTTTAGTCTTACTAGTTTTGAAAATTGCTAGTTCAAGTTTCTAATTAGTAGGCTTTATTTGTACACAGTATAATTGTGAAGAGATCGTGTATGGTATAATAAAATTTGGAATTAGTTCAAGGTAAAAGAAACAGTGAAAAAATAAATAAATAGAAGTAAAAAAAAGGAAATAAAAATCCCAATATGGATGTCCGAGTTTTGAGGACAAAACTATTTTTAAGGGGGAGAGAATATAACATCTCGACCCAATTAAGTGGGGTAATTAAAGATAACAATGATTATCATAAGAATTTTTTTTTAACAATCATAGGCGATTCTACTTGAAACTAATAGTCTATAAATATGGAGACAAATGTATAAATGAGAGTAATTAACTATGGATTGGAGACGATTAATTTTAAGAAAGTGATTTAACGACGACAATCATAATTTGATGACAAATTTCGATTAGTGTTAATCGAGGATTAACACATGAATAATTTTGAAAGATTAGTACATGAAATACACAAGGCATGACTAGTAATACATAGATGAAGTATGCTTAATCAAGAAGCTTTGCAAAAATTTTAAGCAACTTTTGTGAGATTTAAAATGCGAAGTTTGAGAATTGATAAAATACTTTAAAATGCATTACGATACATTTGTAAAGGAAAAAGAAAGAAAAAAGCTTTAAAATGCTCCTACCAAGACTTGAACCCTTACACTCTACAAAAGATAGATACCAACTCCCAAAAAGTTGCCAACTAGGCTGCCAACACTTTTGTGCTATATTATCATCTTAAAATGTATATATCCAATAAGATACATATATGAGACTTGCATGCAAAATGTTGAACTTGGAGGGAGGTAATCACTGTGTATTACTGTAACTTGAATCTGCTTGAAAGTAAGAACATGCAAGGCAAAAGTTACTCAAAAGTTGAATATTTAACAAACATCAGATAGTTCAAAGAAGAATAGGTCTCTTCCATGTCCGAAAATTTGGTTACGATGCAGATAGTCTTTCAAAGCCCTTCCAGTTACCTACAAAATGTAACGCATTAAGGAGAGCAGTTATTAAGCCTACCAACATGGCAACTCTAGTAAGAACAGATCTGCCCTTCGATACATCAATTATGTCAACCACTGAAGTTATTTGACTCAAAGGTATGGATATTGGAGTACAATTTCATAACAAAGTATCTCAGGAAAGGATGCGTGCTAGTTTTATTTTGGGAAGTCCTAGTAGACTTTAACCTCAAGGACAATTAAATGACAAACAGTTTCTGATTTTTTTTCCTTTAGCAGAAAGCTGATGCTAGTAAACATGTCTCCTAAAAAGTCATGATCCTATGATTTGTTTTCTTTCTTTTGGTTTTTTTTTTTTGGGTTTTTTTTGTTTGGGGGGGGGGGGGGGTTCGTTGATGTGGGACAAGCATAGGGAAGATCTTTTCTACGAGCTTTGGAACTGAATTGATGTAGGACAACTTTTGGAAATCTTGCAAAAGCTGCCTACAATTGGTTTTGAATATGGAAGGCTTTGTGTTACAAGGTCTAACAAGGCTAAAGAAAGGTTATAGTAGGCTTCAGAAAGGGATGGAATTGGCTTGAATTTCAAGGTCATTAGTTACAGGAATTTTAGAGAATAATGCAAAGGTTATGTCGTCTCGAGTATACTCCCAGCAGGACCAACACTGGCTAATTGCATTAATCAACTTTTTCAAAATAAAGAGATTACCTAACTATTTATAGATTACTAATTGTCCTACTCTTACTAGGACTATCAATCTAAAAATTGAAAAAAAAAAAAAACTGAAGAATTTTGACTAATATGGTATATTCTAGATTCCAAATAAAACTCAAATGTTGACCCCAAGTAAGACTCATTAACCACAACTATAGCCCATAAAGGGCTAGCCCAATGCACGAGGCTTCCACCATTGCGGAGTCTGGAGAAGGTTAGATGTACGCAACCTTACTATCGTGATCAGAGAGGTTGTTTCCGCGACTCAAATCCGTGATTTTCAAGTCACAATGGAACAACTTTATTGTTGCGCCAAGGCCTGGCCTCGATCACAACTATGTAGCCCATATCCAAAAAAATTGAAAATTACCAAATTTTAATAAATTTGATCAGCAACTTACTCATTTAAAATAAACATAAATATATTTTTATCAGTAAAAATAAACATAAATGATGACTACAAACTAGTTTGGCAATCTTGACAAATAGTTCAAACTGAAAAAACCATTATAAAAAAAAAGAAGGTGAAACTAGTTTTGGCAAAATTGAAGGTGTGTGCGACAATTGGAGTGCCTGGATTTTGTTTTGGGGGATCTGAAGTTCAGAAAAGTCACAGGAATGGTTGTGAGAAGCTTTTTCTACCTTCCAATATTGTGTGAACCTTCCTCTGAAATTACTTTGATCTTCTTAACTGGAAAAATCTATATGATGGAATACTAAAGAGTAAAGACTTTTGATTTAATTCCCCTGGAATGGGCAACTTAGCAGTTGTTTACTAGAACAACAGATGTCTGGATCCTATGGAACTCTGGAGAATTTTTCTCTATGTTTGATAGACAATAGACAATAGACAATAGACAATTTAAAAGGGAGGCATTCTATAAATGGAAACTAATAGGCTTAACCTCACCCATTCATATCTTCATTTATTTATAATTTAATTTAGCTTTTGGATATATGCAGTCAAGGTTTCAATTAGGGGTGTCAATTCGTGTTAACGTGTCTTGTTCTGATCGTGTCAAGACAATGAAGACATATTCAGAAATGTGTTAACTTAAACCCGACACAATTAACTAATCGTGTCAATTTTAAAACACGAACGGAGCCCATTTATTAAATAGGTTACATGTGTCCACACAATTGACAAATTTATTTTAATTTTTAAATTTTGATTTTAAAAATTGCCACCCCTAGTTTCATCTAGTGTCACTCTAAACTTTGGTTACCTTGGGATTTTAAATATACCATAGGTGTTAAAGGATATTAGAGATAACACCCAAGTTACTGTAGGTTGCAAAAACTTCAAAATTAGATGTTCATTTTTTGAATTCATCTGCATAGAGGAGACGGAATGCTGAAGCATCAGAAATTAATTTTGTGTCATCATACGTACAATCTGATTATACATTTTACTCTTTAGTGACAAGTATCAAAGACTAGTGAGTCACTCGTTTGTCATTCTTGCCAAAATGGGATACAACAAAAAAACACATTTGCATCATTAACATCTATATCTTGGTTCTCTTTCAATAATATCTTTAGTAATTAAATGCTAGTTCTTTCGAATGCACATAGAATGTTCTGTTGACAAGTGTCTTTCTTCTTTTTTATTCATCTTCATTTATGCAGAATGATTGCCGATCCTGCATTTTTATATAAGCTTCTTCTAGAGCAAGCTGCCACAATTGGTTGCTCTGTTTGGTGGGAGTTGAAAAACCGCAAGGAGAGGTATTTATTTTCTTCGAACTATTACAAAAGAAGTAAAAGTTTTATCATGTGCTCATTGATATATTGAATTGATAATGTTTGCTATATGTAATGGCAGGATAAAGCAAGAATGGGACCTTGCACTTATAAATGTGCTCACAGTGACTGCATGCAATGCTATTGTTGTTTGGTCGCTTGCTCCTTGTCGTTCATATGGAAACACATTTCGGTTTGATTTGCAGAATACATTGCAAAAACTCCCAAACAATATATTTGAAAAGAGCTATCCACATAGAGAATTTGACTTGCAAAAGAGAATCCACTCTTTTTTCTACAAGGCTGCAGGAGTTGTGTATGGTTGGATTTACAACTGGAGCAGCAGCAAGGTGCTTTGTCAAACCTTTCTGCCAGTAAAAAGGAGGGAAGGTGAACAATTTTTTCAGTCATTTTTCTCTTTTATTTTATATCATAATTTCATTTATGTTTTTTTAATATTCTTTCATTTCAATCTGTGCCCTTATTTGGTTAAACCAATCATCTTCAAACTGAAATGTGGCAATCATCACTTTGACAGGTTATCTGTGACAATTCCAACTGTGAGTAGTAATGCGCTTGGTTATGGAGCTTTTCTTGGTCTATATGCAAACCTGCGTTATCAACTGTTATGTGGAATCGATCGAGCAATGATCAACCATTTTGATGTTATTGGAGTGGCACTGTTTTTCAGCACAGCCTTGAGGTCCATGTTTCTCTCTCTAGTAAAATAGCCAATCCATATGGCACCTCCATTAATTTTCAAAGTATTGATCATTTATGCTGCTAGATTGTTTTTTTACGAGTTAAAATTGGAAACTTATCCAACTGGTTTTCTCTTCTCTTGGTTTACTTTACTCTTGTCTATTTCTCAGTGCTAATAAACTGTACCGGTTGCCTCTAGATTTATCTCACCCAACTATGTAAACTTCTCATTGTCTTACCTCTGCCTCTTTCAGTTGCTATCAGCATTTTTAATTTTCTCTTGTTTACTTGCTTTGATTTTTATAAAATGAGTGGTAAAACTGATATTCATGCACCGTTGATGACAATTTTTTTATGAAACCTCACCTTGGATCATAATTATGGCATGCATATTATTAGCTGTGCATGTAAAAAAATACCTTTCGGCCTTCCATTAGATAATTATACATTGTTTTTTAATGGTTGGTTCAAATGTATACAGGATTTTGAATGTCCAATTAGGTGAGACATCAAGGTTGGCTTGGCTTGGAGTGGAGGTGGATCCACTAGCTCAGTCAGATGACCTCTTGAAAGCTTACAATAGGCCATCAAAAACTGTTAGCTCAGCCATCTTCGAATTGGTTCATATCTAAGAATGCCATTGTTTCTGGGCTTGGACTTCTTGGCATCAAACAGGGGCAAGGTGACTCTGTTGCTGAGGGAGAGTCATCACCTCCCAAGGCTCGCAGAAAAAGAATTGTCCGGAAAAAGGTGATGAAAAGCCGAGCAGTAGCCAGTTGATATAGCCACCATTAACTGTACAATTTTGCAGCCTGATGATTTTGACGCAAACTTGCTCAATAAGCCATGAGGAACAGAAGCAGCTGAGAGGAATGGGTTCTATAATGATCCTTGGCGAGGTTTATTACAGCGCATGCGTCGATTGACTGTAATGTGAAGAATTGGGGAAGACTTCTCAATTTTTTTCCCTCGGTTCTTTGAAGTGTTAGTATATTATTATTTTGATATATTGAAACAACTGTTTCCTCGGTTCTTTTGCTTTATCAAATTTCCCCCCTGAACGTTGAATTTGTTCATTCTTTTTTTCATCAATTTTTTGGACTTTGTTGTGGGATCATGGCTTAATCCAGTATTTTTTTTCTTCTCATAACCTCTTTTTAATACAGTTTGATGCCTCAAGCGACTACTCTAAATGAGGGTTTTTTTTTTTAAATATATAAAAAAAAATTCATCTTTTTTTTTTGCGATTTAATAAAAATAAATTTTAAATAAAATGCATATTGATATAAAATAGTTTATACTATTAGAGTTTTATTTATATAAATAAAACTCTAATAAATATATAAAAATGTTTCAATGCCTTTATTTTAGATATATATTTTTGTAATATAAAATTTTAATGGTATTTCAATAAAAAATATAAAGATGTTAAATATTAATATAGTTCTTTGCTAATTAAAAAATATCGAGTAATAAAAAATTTGAAATAGAAGTCAAGTAAAGGAATTTACAAAATTTTAAACTATGCAATACAAAAAAATTATTTATGATTTTATGTAAGCATGTACTAGTAGAGTATAAGGATAATTCAAAATAAAATTTTATTAATATATATTTAAAAATTGGGCTCGGGAGGCATTTTTTGTCGGTAATAGACTTTTATGGGTTTTATACTTTTATATGAATTATATTATAGCCATCTAAAAGTTGGGACATTTTTTTATTATTATAGGTCGAGCTTAAAATCATTACATTTCTTGCATTATTAAATTTAATTGATAATACAAAAATACATTTTTGAAGTAGGAAGTGGTGTATCTTTTGACTTTTAAAATGAGAAGGGTGAAGTGAAAACAAATGAAATTACAAAAATGAATATGTTAGAGAAGTTCTTTGCATCTTCATTCTAGTTTTTTTTTATATATATATATATGTATGTATATACATATTTTTTTAATTTTAACACACACAAAATTTTATTTAAAATATATTAATTATAATTAAATTAATAAAAAAAATAAAGTATCCGATCGATAGAAACTCAACTCGTCTTTTTTTGCCGCCAAGCAGGGTTGGTGAAGGCGGCTGTGCCAAATCCGGCAATTGTCATCCCTACCCCCAAATGAACCTGTGGAGTGTGGAAGTAGGAGACTAGGAGCAGGACCCACATCAACAGTTCTTATCTTCTTCTAGGCCATTTGGCTCCTCATTTCCAGTATTCAACTCTCTCAATAACCTCTGCTGGTCTAGCGGCGAGTGATTCACGCGATGGACGGTCTCTACTCTCTCGTCAGCTACTGGTTAGTTGATCACCCGACGGTGAGCCAATTCGAGTGGAAACAAACCCACACTTGGGGCGCCACCCCAACGTTCCTCACCCTCACCGTCCTCTCCTACCTCTTCGTCACCTTCTTGCTCCACCACTCCCACATTCCCCCGCTCCACCCCTCCCTCCTCCGCCTCATCTCCGCCGTCCACAACCTCATCCTCCTCCTCCTCTCCCTCACCATGGCCGTCGGTTGCTCTCTCTCCACCCTCTCCCAAATGCCCAACACCCGTTGGATTTTCTGCTTCCCCTCCAATCAAACCCCACCCAATGGGCCCCTTTTTTTCTGGGCCTATGTTTTCTACCTCTCCAAAATCCTTGAATTCATTGACACCCTTCTGATCATTCTGAGTGGGAGCACCAGACGGCTCTCCTTCCTCCACGTCTACCACCACGCCGTGGTAGTTGTGATGTGCTATTTGTGGCTCTCTACATCGCAGTCTCTGCTCCCCGTGGCGCTCGTTACCAACGCCTCGGTTCACACGCTAATGTACGCCTACTACTTGCTGTGCGCAGTAGGGAAGCGTCCGCGGTGGAAGAGGCTAGTCACAGACTGTCAGATTATCCAGTTCGTGTTCAGCTTCGCGGTCTCAGGTTCGGATGCTGTACTATCATTTCACAGGATTAGGGTGCTCCGGAATCTGGGGTTGGTGTTTCAATGCAGTTTTCAACACTTCGCTTTTGGCTCTTTTCGTTGACTTTCATGCTAAGAACTATGACCAGAAGAGGAAGGATAAACGGTTATGATAGTGATCGTTTAAGTTGATCTTTTACTTTTTCTTATTCTTTTTTGGACGGCCATGATTGATTAGTGGCATCAACTTGGGAGGTATTGTTGCTGGGGTTTGTTGACCAAACAAAAAAATAATGAATTTATGGAGCGACACTCACCTGTATCCAATTTGCTACATATTTGATATGTGCAATAATATCAATGATTTATGGTCCACGTCTTCGTCTTTATATATTATAATCATAAATTTGATTAATAGGTCTAGTTTTATTAAAAAAATTACTCTTGTTAAAAAATATGTGTATTTATTTAACTTATTTATTTGATTTAAATTTTAGATAGAATAAAATTGACTAACAAGAAATTATTCAATGAATCTGTCGGCTTGTAACAATTTTTATAATTTTAATTTTATAATAAATCATACGTAAATCTCACGAAATAATAAAATGTTAAATATTGTCACATCATATTGACGAATTCATAAAATAATTTTTCTTAACTAATGACAAATAAAATGAGTGAAAATATGAAATTTAATTTATGTTAGAAAAAATATTTTATTTTTATTATGCATTTATACATATTTGTATATCTAGATCATCTGTTTTCATATAATAATTGGGTATAAATATTTTTACATATATATATATATATATATGCTCGTACACAAATATATGTGAAAAAATTGGAATCCTAAAACTTGGTTACTACTTAGGCCCAAATCTTTAGAAAGAAGCCCCGTTTAAGAAGTTGTTTAACCAATAATAAAACTCTTGATAATTAATGGTAGATAAGCAGATGCATACAAGTGATTATTGCAGGATCAGTTTAGTAAGTATTGGGTATTTAGTAAGATAATATTCAAAAAGTGATGGTAAAATATGATTTTTTGTTTATTTATTTAATAGATGCTTTTGTAAGGTATGTTGGGTTTCATGTTAGATGATATCATCTTTAGCCCCACTAATGATTAATGAAAATGTTATTTTTATTCAATGATGTTATCTTTAATTTATATTTTAAGATAGTGTTCAATGTCAGAATGAGCTATTTTTCATGGATTCCTAGTTCACGGCCTATGATACATTAACAGGTAGTTCACATATTTTATTGATGTGTCTTGTTCATTAAAATAAGATGCAATATATCGAGATTAATGAATGACTTTTTATGTCAAAAGGGTTCAATGGACATAAAGTACCGCATCGCCTACCTAATTATAGGTCACAGTTAACACAAAATATAACATTTAACATATTAACATATAGATATAGCCAGTTCGTTGGAGTAGAAAAATAAAAACTAACATATTGACACTAATAGCAGCTTTAACATTTCCATCGAAGATGCCTCTAATTTAGATCAATAATGTTATACTTTTTTAAAAATTATTTTAAATGATACGATACTAATGTGACATAATCATATTAACTAGACGATTTAAAGTGTTACCAATAATAAAATTTCACACTATTTGAAATAAAAATTTAAGATACAAATTTAAAAAATATAGTATTCCTTAATTTAGATTGGGCTTTCTAGTACTAGTTTATTTGACATCATGTGGGACCAACTATTTTGTAAGTATAAGTGCTAATGTGGGATGTATCTTTGCTTTAAACAATGTTACTCTTCTCAAAAACTATTTTTAAAAGTAAAAATTCAAGTGATATAACAACATTTCATAAGTTACACCAAAATCAAGAAATGATTTTTAACACCAAATATCAAACTGTATCATAATTTGATAAACTAGTTTTCAATAAAACTATTTGGTAAATTTTCAATTTTCCCTTTCCTATTCATGTAAACCAAGACTATTTGAGTTCAAATAAGGCATGTTGGCCTAATTGATGTGGATGAGAGAGAGAGAGAGAGAGAGAGAGAGAGAGAGAGAGAGAGAGAGAGAGTTGATTACCAAGTAACCCCAATGATATTGAAGATTAAGATGCCATTGAAATTGTTAAGAATTACAAAAAAAAAAAAAAAAAGGAGGGTAAAGAGTGAAGTTGTTGCTCATACTGAGAAATAACAAGATAAACAAATGGCTAACTTTTAGAAAGTGGAGATTTAAGTAGAAAATGTTAAGAGGTAAGGAATCATTTGGTTAAGGAAGGAAGTAAGGAAGCCTTTTTGGTTGGCTACACCTTCCTTAGTTCACTTCCCTCTGCACGTATTCTTCCATCCTTCTCATCTACTCTTACTCATATAAACACACACACTCTTCCCATCTCTCTGTCCCTCAATCCACTAGTAGATATAGAGAGAGAGAGAGTGAGTGTGATGGCCTACCATCATACTCTACTTCAAACCCTCTTCTTAGTTATTATTGCAACAGGTAAAAAATTTGAGCTTTGTGCACTAAACTAGCACACTGATTTTTGTTTGGTTGTCCTGTAATGATAATTTCGTATATCTAATCTTTCTCATATCCTATAATGATAGGAATTTTGTGCTAATAAACTAGTCATTTATTCTTGTTTAGTTATTCTGTAATGTACTAGTTCTGTATATTTAATCATCTTCAAAATCCCGTAATGATAAAAACTTTATGTACTAAACTAATCGTTTATTCTTGTTTGTTTGTCTAGAAAATGGGGAAAAGAAAAGTTGTGCACTTTCTAACTATAATTGAGACTAAAATTTTGTAATTATACTTTTCAATTTTTATATAATTGTGTTTATTAATTTGTTTACTTCAATGTTTATGAATTTACTATGATATCAGTAGATTAACAAACTTTCTTTTTTCATTTATATTACTGAATAGGGGTAAAATTGTCAGAATGTTCGAATATCACCATAGTAAATTACTGCAAAGAGACCATATGGCCTGCGATAATACCAAATGACAATTTCACTGGTTTTGCACTCAAACGAGGCCAATCTGCCATCTTCAATGCCCCGGCGAATTGGAGCGGCCGAATATGGGCTCGAACCGGTTGCAATTTCGAACAACGGCAACGGCAGCTGCCAAACCGGCAGCTGCGGTAGCTCCCTGAAATGTACTGGCTCAGGACAGCCACCCTTCTCAGTTGCCGAATTTACCCTTGGAGAACTTGATTATTACGATGTTAGCCTTGTCGACGGGTTCAATTTGCCGCTTACTGTCACACCCCTTCAGGGTACAGGAAATTGTAGCGTCGCCGGTTGTGACACTTGACTTGAGGGCCAATTGTCCATCGGAGCTCGCTGCTAAATCCTGACGGGAAGACCTTTGCCTGCCGAAGTGCTTGTAATGTGTTCAACACCGATCAATACTGTTGCCGAGGGCAGTACTCTACTCCCATGATATGTTTGCCTACAAACTATTCCAGAACTTTTAAAACAGCATGCCCGGCGGCATATAGCTATGCATACGATGACCCCACTAGCATTTTAACGTGCTCTGCACAGGACTACGTTGTGACATTCTGTGGATCAAGGTATATATAGTATTTAGTATACACACACACACACATATATATATATGCATGCATATATGTAATGATGATGATGATAATTTGATGGTGTTTGATTGTAGGAATCAAACGGCTTGCACGTATCACAATAACCAGCTTGTTTGTAATGGACTAAGCAATGGAACAAAGGGCTTAAAGGCACTCAATCAAGAATGGTGGATTCTTGTGCTAACATTGCATATTTTGATGTCTCTCTATGTATATGTGGTGTGAATCAATTTTGGGATACCAAGAAATATACTCTTTTGTTTTTTTGGTTCTTTTTGCATATTTCTTATTTATTAGTACCCACAGAATCTAAAGTTTGTAAAAGGATTATAAGAAATAGATTTCTTTAAATCATAAGCTGCATTGCTGAAGTACTATCTTTGATTATTTTTTAAAGAGTAATGCTACTCTTACTTTTATATTTTATCAAAAATGTTTAGTTTTATGAATTGACAGTGTTGTATTAACTGAATATCACAATATCACATCATAGTGTTGTATTAACTGAATATCACAATATCACATCATCATATGATATGATGTAATATTCAACCAATACAATACTGACAACTCATGAAGGTAAATACTTTTTGTAAAATTTTTAAATAAATCTAGCATTATTGTTTTTTAAATGATGCAATTGGTTAAACATGGTAGCCCCTGACCATGTGTGTCAAATCTATGATTTCTCAAAATTCACTACTTTCCACACACACACACACATATAGCAACCAAAACAAGCAGAGAATGTGATGTTCACATGCTTTTCCCTGTTTTATAAACAAACCCTCCCACATGATGACAATGATTAATTTGGAACTCAAAAATTATGATTTTTTGGAATAAATTCGGAATTCCGGAGTCTGGGAATTCTATAGAATAATTCAGCTTGAAAACAAGAAAATTGACAAAGGACATGGACAGACGTCTTGTCATTCTATAATCACCGAAAACAAAATGGCACTTTTGGAGGTGATTTTGCATTTACTGTAATACCTAGAAACTACTGAAAAATACAGATTAGCTTACAACTGCTGTGAGTTCTTTTTTATTTTGCTGTCATCAATTTCCTTCCTTTGATTCACTGTCCTGGTGTCAGTCACCCTCAAATGGTAATACAACAACCGGGGCTGCAGGCACGGTGTTCCACCGCTCCTTCAGAAAGCTTATGAACTTCATAACCATTTCCCTCCGGAACTTGAGCTCCTGTGTGAAGAGCTCAAAGAGAAGAAAAGCAAGAATGTATTTGAAAGGGACAACGAGGAGAACCGTTGAACTTAATAACAGGACCACAGCAACCTCAGTTGTTGCCTGAAAAGATTTCAGAACAAACTCAATTGAGTCAAGATATAGAAAAACAAAAAGTCACGAGGGCACACACACAGATGCATGCACACGTGATAATGCTCCAACTACTTGAAATGGTTAACATGATGCTTTAAGCTTTTGACTTTGATGTTTAATGTTTCTTCATATTACACGTTTTTTATCCAGGAAAGGTGGCAAGATGGTTAAATATCTCAGGCTTCCATTATCTTTCCTTTCTCATAAGAAAATCAAGCATGTTAAGAAGAAAAGAGGCACAACTCTTGAATCAAGAAACCATACAAAGAATGGCGAATGACACTGTCAAAACAAGGTAAATTAAGACCATAAAAACTCAAAATTTTCATATAAAATCCACAACAGAATATGATTATATTCTGTTGCATGTGATTATATATATAATCATATAATCCAATTCTAACTTCTTCAATCAATTCTGGAATTGAAAAAATCCACAAATCAGAAGAGATCAACTATCAAAATGTCAATTCTAATCAATAATCACTCAACAAAATTACCTAAAGGCCTATCTATAAGCCAAAAGAGAAGCCAAGAGAAAAACCAAGAGAGAAGAGAGACCAAGGGAGAAAAACATAATAGTCAATATTCAATATCCAATAATCAGAAGCTATTCCATTACCTAAAGGCCTATTTATAAGCAAACCCTAAACTTAAATTACCAAAAATAAACATTAAATATAAAATAAAATAAAAGAATAGTAAAATAAGCCCTAAAATAAATAAACTATAATTCAAAAAATTACAAATATTCTCTAAATCCCAAAAAAAAAAAAAAAAAAATTGTGAGTGTTTTACTTAATTAGGTGCATTTATGTATTTTTGCACAAGGTTAGTATAAATATAATAACAAGAGAGAATCGTGATATCTCCTTCCTTTTTGGATTAACTACTCCAAAACAACTCTTTCTTCCTCTATATTCTTACCTATTTTTAGGTTGGCTCAATGTCAATACAAAAACATGCTTACTAGATTCTTCCAAGGGGATATCATCTACTTACAAAGATGAATGAGCTCCAAATGCAGCCATCAGACAACAATGACGATGGTGTACATGCATACATCTACTTCTCAATCTTTCTAGCAACCTGATGTGAAACATAGACCACTAATATAAAGTTAATATTCGCTTTACATGCATTCCAGTTGTTTTATACTTCTACCTTATTCAGACGTTATGAAATGCATCAATTATCCAAAAAATTTATCCCCAAATTTGGACATTTTATATATTGTCTAATGCCCTAATTGGTACAAAGAAATGACCTTGGAATTGGGGGCCAAAATTGGAATTGTGATTACAATTCTGTAGAGATGACAAAGCTTATGAGGTTGGGTTCTCAATTCAAATGGGGAAGAGCTTAAAATTAGAATTCTGAGCCTTCTGGGATTCATAGACTAGTCGTCCTGAACAGAAGAACATGCTTTTAGTTTCATTTTTCTGAAAGACTTCAATGCCTAGAAGGCCTTCCTCTCTGTCTTTCTTCTACGATTTAGTACGTACACCCTCTCTCCCCTCTTATATGATCTTACACATCCCAATTTGTTTCTCCCTCCCCTTCTCCTTCTTGGAAGGATTCCTCTCAAGTTTTGGGGTTTCTATTAGCACTCGAGTGCAATCTTCATTTTTAGTGTTCTGCTCCTATCAACTGACCTGTTGAAGAAATCAAAGATTTAATGCATAAGAAACCCTCATTGATAATAATTTCTTCTTCTTCCTCTACTCTCTCATTTCAATAGATGTGTGTCTTGAGGTTGATTAATTTCTATAAAAAAAATATTTTTATTGGATAGGTATTGATTTGGATGCAAGTTCGATGTTTGCTCTTTTTCAATTTTTGAGTTTTGGACATTTTGACTCCCTTTCTTTACTCTAATTATTCCATTCTTTGTTGCATCCAATCAACAAAATTGTAATTCTATTTCAATTCCAATTCTAAAAAAACTGGAATTGAAAATACAATTCCAAATCTTAATCTCAATTCGTTGGGCCAAGTAGACCCTAAGTATCATATATATTCAAAATGATAAATATACAAACACACTACTATCTTCCAAACACATTTTTAGACATCACATTATGGTATAACTGCAAATATGTACATCTTGGGTTGAGATGTGGTCTCATCTTTCCAAAACATAAACCCCAATCTTGTCAGAGTAGTAGTGACTTCGGAATGGTTAATTTTATCAAGTATAACCGAACAAGTTGACAATATGCTCACGGCATCTTCACTAGTAATAATTGTTAGATTGTCAGTTGCTCTTAAAGCTTAAGCTATTAGAGAATAGGCCAACAATGCATAGCAAACTAACATTCTCCCTCACGTGCAACCCCATCTTGCAAATGGAGAGTTTGCACATTGACATAAGAGAATCTCAAAACCAAAGGTATGATACCATGTTAGATTACTAGTTGCTCTAAAAGCTTAATGGGCAAACAATGAATATTAAACTAACAATAATTGGACAAAACAAAAATATGGTAATGAGTGACTAAGAAGCACTAACTCTCACACGCTTCGAACAATGTCAAATACATTAAAAAATGAGTATCCGAATTTTTTTTTGTTTTTTCAAAATTTCGAACATGTGGGACACGTTACCGAACACGGTTGGACATTCTGAGACACACTAGGGGCACACGCATAATTTTATAAATACTAAGTGATGTGTAACTATTTTGGGGTAAATTATTATTAAGAGATTGATATACATTATTGGCCTATTCTTAAATAGCTTAAACTTTTGAAGCAATTGGTTTCTTAACAGGGTACAGAGCCTTAGTTATGAGAGGTCTTGGGTTCAAGTCTCTCCATTTATATTTATTCTCCGTTTGGTAGCAAAGTAGTTTGTTCTACTCTGTGATTGTCTGTGGTTTCTTTGTCTGTTTTACGTTTGAGTCTAAAATCTCACATGAGGGGTGTTGAGAGCTTGATATTCATTGTTAGCTTATTATCTAACAGCTTAAGTTTTTGAAGCAATTGGTTGCTTAAGAATTATAATTTAAAATATGGTGAAAATGGAATTTGGGAAAAAATATAAGCATGCATATAACTAAAAGAGTTTTGCGTGTTTTGCGTCGATCGAAGGAACAACAGTTAGGGCACAAACTGAAAGGAGCTTTGGGTCGATGGAAGCCATCTCTAAAGGAGCTCATCGCGAATCAAAGCCATCTCTGAAGGAACTCTGTGTCGCTCGAAGCCATCTCAACGTCGTCGTCATCAATTAGAGCCATCTCTGCCTCATCGTCATTGAAAACCCTCTATACGTCATTGTTCGCTCTCTCTCCCCAAAGCCAGTATGTCCCCTTCTCTTCTTTTCTTTTATATTCTTCGTTTCAAAGCCCCTTCAAGCTTCCCTCTCTTTCTTTTACTTGCCCTAAGTCCAACCAATCGTCTCTTAAGCTTATTTAAAGAAGATTTATATGCATCCTCCCCCCCCCCCCCCCCTTCTTCAAGATTCCCTCTTTTGTTCTTTTACTTACCCTAAGTCGAGCCAATCATCTCTCAAGCTTTTTTACAGAAGCTTTATCAGCCAATTGTCTTAGAAGCCTCACATCTTTCACTCATAAATCCCTCTTGCCACATTTGCAGAAGCTTTATCAACTCTCTAATATTAGCTTCCACATCCTTATGATTGGACTATCTAAACTCAAGGTCCATTAGCTTACAATCATCAATCAATGACCGGAAATTAGCAAACCTAAGCCAATCTCCAATAGTACTCTTGTTGGATGGTTGTACTGCTGCTATTGATATGTTTGGTACTTTTAATTTTATGACTTTACGATATGAAATATTGCATTGAATGATAATTATTATGACATATTGCTAATTATAGTGATATATTAGATGATATATTGATATGAAATGTTGAAATTGTGGAAATGTTGAACGCTTTGAGTGATTATTAATTAGGGTTGATAACTCGATAATTGATCTCTTATGATTTGTGTTTTTTTTTTTACTCCAAATTTGATTGAAATAATTAAAATTGGGTTATATGATCATATACACACACACACACACGTCTGTATCTCACTTTTCTAAAGAATCCCATGTCCGAATCATATCGCATGTGTTCCATGTTCGTATCCATGCTTTTTAGATGAGTGACATCTTTACAAAGCGACAAGAAGCTTTGTCTAGATGCTTCGTCTTTAAGAATATTTTTATCAAATGTATAATGGCTAAATAACATCATTCAAAAATGTCCCCTTTTTTTATGATGTTTGGTTGAATAAGATAAAACTTCCGACGGGCATATTCCCAGGCAGTCAATCACACCTAGGCTCTGGTTGGAAATATATTGATTTTTATGATGTTTGGTTGAAGAAGATAAAACTAAAGACAAACATATTTCCCAGGCTGTCAATTACACCTAGGCTCTGGTTAGAAATAAATTGATGTTGTTAACAATTTCAAATGTATAAAATAAATAGGTTTACGCAATTCCTTCAGATTTACTTTAGTGAAAACACATTCTGCAGGTCACACAACATAAAAGGGCTAATTACCCGTGTTTTGCATGCAAAGTCACTTAAAACATGACACCATACTTCTCACAAGTTCTGTCATGAGCCATCATACCTGAGGTTGGCCTGCAAGAAGAATTGTGCGTATTTTCAGAAGAGAAACATTTAGATTTTGGAGATATTTTTCCACATCGCGCATGGCCTCTTTTAGAGCTATGATCTTCTGAATTGTATTTGATGGTGGCTGGTCACGTATCGTTACTTTTCCAAAAAATCTTCCAAGGCGGCCTTGCTCCTTGAGCCCCTTCAATAGTAGCATGCCAGATGCCAAGATCATCAATGTCATGGGGAATATATATGACAACATGTTTCTGACAAAAATAGATCTCAAATTTGTGAGCCTCAATGTTTTCACCAATCACCTACGTCAGCTTAAATAATAGTTTGTAAAAAAATTACAGCTATGATTTGTATGAAAATGAATTTGAAACCACATATAATGCAACCCAATAATGCATCCAATCTAACGATGGGATTTTTTCTTTTAAAAATGACATTATCTCTTTCTCATATTAAGCTATTTCCTTTCAAATCTGGCAATGTTTTTCCAATAATAAGTTTAATTTTAAATGAAAAGCAGCTACCAGATAACATTAGAATAGACTGAATCTGTCACTGAATAACATTATAGCATATGGGAGCCCCAGATTTTGAAATTGCCAAGGTGAAAAAGAAAGAAAGAACTAAAAAAAATGCAAAGAGAAAAAGAAAAATCTGCTTCTCTGGATAAAATTTGTTGGAAGTATTTCTTCTCACTGGTGCATGATCCTGGTTCAGAAGGGCTATATAAAAAAAGAAAGACTTTGGAGATGATGATGTTCATGACACAACACCAAAATAAGAAATTTAGTTTTGCAAAATCACTAAAAAGTGCATTGTTTAGTTTGATACGTTTGACTCACCAAAATAGTTATGGATTTATATTTTCGGTAGTCATGGATTTTAATTGTTAAACCAAGCTCATATATGACAAGAATCCAACTAAAATGGAGGATGCCATTGTTGATATAGTGGGACAGACATTGTGGATACTAGATTTCAATCATCAAAGAAAAGCTTGTCTGCCCACCCCCCCCCCCCCCCCCAAAAACCCAAAAAAAAAAAAAGGAAAAAAGAAGAAGGAAGAGAAAAAGAATACCCAACACTGCAGGATTCAAGTGAATCTTAAAAGGAAAAAAGTTAAAATTTCTAAGTAGAAAGATAGGTCCGAGTCAATGATGAATAAATCAATCCAATCTCAGTAGACAAGTTTCATATACTCATTCATAAATACAAATATATATATATATATATATATACACATGGGTGCGCGCACGCAGTAGCAGGAGTCTCGTGCACTGGACTAGCTCATATACACACATATGCATTCACACACACATAGGACAGTTGTCCTTTCTCGGCGTCTGTTAACCTCTAGGTGGACTTGTCTTATGAGATGCAAACCAAGAATTGATGCCAAAAAACTTCTTTTAAGTGGCAAAAATCACAATGGTTTTACCTGAAGATAATCGTATACGCAAATGCAAGAAAAGAGGCAGTCAAGTGTGGTTCCTCCCAGCGCTTAAGTTTTTCAAAATTTTTGGCAGTGACAGTCAAAGGAAGCAGAAGCTCCTGAACAATAACAAAATGTCAAAAATGCAACAATATTAACATTGACAGGTAAACTAAGAATCATAACAATTAGAAGCAAAATCAGCTAAAAGTAATGCATAAGAACAGACTATATTTGCTGCCAACAGGGCTGCACACAGATGGCATGTCAGAATTTCCTTGGGCATGTAATTGGTAGGTTAAAGTGCCTTTTATACACACACACACATGTGCACGTATATATATACATATATTCAAAGGAGGTTGTAAGCCATCTTTGGATCCATTTTGGTGTTACTATATACCTTTCGTGTATGTACTCTTTGGTGTGCATTGCCTTGTTTGGCAGAAGAGCTGATTGATATGGGTGGCAAGGTGGTTGTGCCAGCTAATGACCCATGCAAGCTTGGAAGGCCACGCTTTTATGCCTTACGTGGGGTATTTGGAAGGAGAGAAATGGGCACGCTTTTGAGCAGGTAGAGTTTCCAGTACACAGGTTGAAAAAATTGATGCTAAATACTATGCAATTTTGGATTTCGTGGAAGTTTCTGGATTCTTTACCACTGTTTGCTCTTGTATACTTTGTGTGTACATGGGTTTCACCCCCTTGATGTTTCTGTCTAATAAAATTTAACTAGCCGAGGGAAAAAGAAAAAAGAATGTCGGTAATCCAGATTGATATCTTTTCAATAAAGTGAGAATAAGTTGCTACATTGTTGAGCAGCAGCTATGGTAACATGTTTCTGGACTACCTTTTCCCACTATAAGATTAGGAGAAAGTAGGAGCCACTCGTGAGTGGAGTCAAAACCATAAATACAATGTCTAATCGCATTAGAATTAATGATACAGCATGACTAAAACTCTTGTATCTTTTTTGGTTTCCTCCAAAGATGGCACCAAAAAAAAAAAATTGCATGCAATAACTCGAAAAGTTGAGGCAAAAAAATTGAGAAGCCTCCTTAGGTCTCCCATTTTACCCAGCAAGGATGGACGGTCGGTTACTGTTCGATGTTTTTAAAATTACTGGTGCTTAACTTGATTTAACTTCAGACTTAGTGTCTCACTGTAAGTTGCATCAAGAAAGAAGCAGATTAATTAAACTAACAACTTATTTATCAAGGACAAAGACAAAAAAAAAATACGATAATGGTAAACCAAATATTACACAAATACTCACTGTTTGAGTAAATTAACTCCTAATTTAGGCTAAGCTCCAGAACAAGTGAAATTACTTTCTAGATGCTTCTAGAAGTGTAGGAAAGATATGAATCAAATATTCTCTTCAGTTATAAATTTACATGTGGCTATAAACTTTGAAGTTACTATGTTTGATGTCTCTATAAATGGAACCAGTTTTTTAAGTTCAAAAGCATGTTTACACCCAATGACAAAGTTTATTAGAGAACTAATTTTTTATGGGAAAAAAAATGATGGATGTCTATTTCGTAGTGTGACATGTCATTGCATATATCTAGCAAAACCTACACAGACAAAAAAGGAGAACAAGGAAGAAGCTAGAAATAGTCCAACCTTGAAAAGGTCAATGTTACTGGGTATCCCTTCCAGCTTTGCAGCATCAATTGTGGCTTGTGTTTTTTCAATCACCCGATACTTATCTCTGCACATAATTGCTGCCCTTTCTACCAAAGTCATACCAGCCACAACAAGATTTTTACTCAACACTACACCTTGTGCTGCTGAAGAGTTCCTCCAGAAAGCAACCGAAGCACTAGATTCCCAGGATGGCAGATCTCATCCACTTCCGCAAGTATACACTTCCATCTATATCAAACACATGATTATTACTCTCTGACACCTCATCAGAGAGCCTAGCACCTTGACCCGATCGATACCCTTCCTCTGTAAATTTTGTAACCAAAGGTCCCACCCCAACAATTTACAGCCAGAGTTTGGCAAACAACATCACCATAAGGTGCGTTTTGTAAATATGCGAACTGAACAAGCTTAGTGGGGTCATCTGAGAGCTTCCGAATGAACTGAAGAGCCTGAAGTCTTGCAGTACCATTAATAGCATAAGTAGAAGCCTTTGCCTCCCCTTTGTGAGCACCGTACACGTGATTTACAGACTGATCACCATACTTGGGTCCAAACTCCCGTATGAACTTGTATAAAGCAATAACTTCACTAATAAATGCAAGCCACACATCTCGTCTCATCTCACCTCCCAAGTCAACAAATTCAAGTACCCATGTTTCAGACCTAATTAGATATAGACATTAGATATATGAATTCACTGAGCTCAAGAGTTTATGTGGAAGATGCAAACAAAAGAAACTATCTTCAACCATGTGACGCAAACCAAAAACTCAAGTTGTACTATAATGACTTGTGAGAAACTCAAACCTATATGTCTTTGATATTTTCATGCTGGAAAAACAAAAACCATCCATATTGCATCCAAGAGTTCAATTATGGACACCTTCCCACCAAGATAAGCTTTCAGGTCAGACACGAGCAAGCAATGGTGCAATTAAAACTTTTTGCTTGATAATGCCCAGGGTTAAACTTATGTTCGTGCATATCAGTCACAGCTGGAATAAATATGGAGGCCATCATTACTTGACACTCAGTTCCCATGTACTGATGCTCAAAGTAGGAATTTTGCATGTCATTTGTATATACTTCAGTGAAAATGAATGCACGCACATATATAAATACACATATATACGTACTATTTATTCACATATATTTGCATGGATGCATATTTTAATATACACATTATGGGTGAAACACGGCCTCAGTTTTAATGGACCAAAAACAGTTAATCCATCAACCTTTTTCCAGAAAGATCAATTCTAAAATCACACACAAGATGTAATTCAAGAATCAAGGTTATTGTCTCACAAGAACATCAACAATTCATAGCAAGGCATTTTTAATTTGAATGGAACTAAAGACATTAGTGCCATAGTATATATATAACCTTATAATACTTTTTACAGGTAAAAAATGACTTTTCCATACCAAATTCAATTCATTAGCTGTACTAATTATATATGACAAGAACATTAACCATCCGAAACATAGCCATACTTTCCTCTCATTCATTATGCTTTTAAGTGAAATCATACAGACTAGAAATCAAGTGATATTGATCTATCTGCCTGCCTCAAAGTCCTCCCTTTGCCCCCACAAAACCCACTGATTCTAATCCTTCCAATTGAGTAAAAAAAGATAAACAAAGCTTTTCATATGAATAGAATGTTGAACCATGGATGAGATAACGAACCGAAAACTGACAAGAGCCCCCACTAATACAAAACAAACCAGCGACCATAAAACAAAACATGATCACATAGTGTTATCACCAAATGTACAACATGTTCCATTGGTCAAAAGTCCTCATTTGGAACCATTGTTAACAAGCAACTATCTCAATAACTTAGACAAGGATCAAAGTTTCGTTTCATAGTGTGATTTCATTCACTCAAAAAACGAAAACATTTCGGAAACATAGTGAAAACAATGAAAAAAACTAAAATTGTATAAACACTTGGAAACATAAAGTAAAAATATATGAATGTGTGAAGATAAATGTTATAATTAATTAATTAAAAATGTTTTTGGTTACACATTTATCCATACAAGAAGATACGAGGGTAAAATTGAAAGCAAAAAAAATGTAAATGTAAATTAGTCATTAATACCAAATAACTCTTTTACTAATAAAAACTAGTATAAAATGATCTAGAGCTAATTTTTATCCAAAATGAAATTATTATATATTTTTTATAAAATATGTGAAATTATTATAATTAAGTATAATACCATAACATAATACATATATATTGTGTAATATCAACGAATTACAAAATTTGACATAAGTTACATATTAAATCATAAGTAAAACAATTAGCAATTTAAATCTATTATAATTAATAACTAAGTATTAAAATATAATGTTTATCTACTTTTTATTTTCATTACTACTTTTCTTTGTCTACTATTTTTGGAAGAAAAATATAGAAATATTTTCTTGAAATTTTGGGTCTTAATCCTTCAATCTTCTCCTTTATTTGAAAATAAATATATATTATCGGTTACCAACTTTTAGAATTATTGCTGATACCAAATAAATATTTTCACTATTTCAATATGTTTCCACTAGTTTCGGTATGTTTCCACATAAACAATTTTGTTTCCATGAAAACATGTGTATTTCGGTATTTCACTAGTATTTCGTTTCGGTTCATAGAGAAACGAAAATATTTCGGTCATTTCAATAGAAAAGAAACAAAATTTTGATCCTTGAACTTAGTTGATCTAATGTTCAAACAAATAGTACTTGATTAGGAAATAACAAGATGACGAAAGATATTTTTGACAGTGTCCGAGAACCATATTCACCTGGGGTGGAGATATAATCCTAAAGAGATTTCAACAAGCACCACTTCAATAAGGAATCCAGGCTCACCTGTTCTTTGCCACTGAATTTGTCCAGACCTCAATTACCTTCAACAAATTCAGCAACTCCTGCACCACCAAATTATTAGATTTTTCTTATTCTTCTCCAAATCACCCTATTACTCACTCTTCTATCGTTAGTGACTCCCCGTCACAAATACTACTTGAAATAAGATTCCTAATCACTAGAAGTAACTTGAATTTTGCATCTGACCACATGCAATGTTATTAAATCATTTCACAAACATAAGCAATCAAACCATCAAAAACCAATACAAAAGTGATAAAAGCTCAAAGCTACACCTTGACATAACTAGATGCTCTTTGATTTCAACACCACCATCACACACTACCTGCTGCCTATCCTGAATGTCCTTCACAAAGTTAATTTATATGCTTCAAATTACTGTATGGAATGGTTTCACCTCTTAGAAAAAATATTAATGATTGGCTGTGTAAGAGGTTAATATCTGTCTCATCTCTCTCCTCAAACTATCTCAGCAAAGAATGTCAATGACTGTCTATGTATGTAGCTTATGACTAAACATCATCAGTGAGAAGTCACGTCTTGCTTGCATACACTATATCTTAATAGTAAATGGCCACATCCATCCCCTGTGAACGCACAGCTTTGTCCCATGTCCCAGGTCAAACCTAGGAGACAGGCTCAAAGCTAGGACTAGTTCCACGCTTGGTCATTCGTCTGTGCCTCTGCCCCTCTCTCAGGTGCTGATGTTTCACGGTTCTCTACTTCCTTCCATCGGTGATCTCTCCTCCCTGGTTATCTGTTCGCTTTTCTTCGTATTCTGCTTTGAAAATTCAGTCCACTGAAATGCCATTAAGATGAATGAGATCAAACCCTAGGAAGAATCCTCAAGCAAGGGAACCTCACCCGAAGTCCTTGGCTCTCAATCCGTGTGGGAACAGAATGAAGGCTCTCAACGGAACTTCACTCAATTACGATGACAGAGCCGTTCCCCGTGCTAGTAGTATGGGAAATTGTTGGATTTAGTTATAGTCATTACACTAAATTAAATAAGTATAAATATAATGCAAGTCAAGATATAATGATAAAACAATAACAATGATAATAAAAAAAAAAAATTGGAGATAGAAATCAGTTCAAGGCACGGTATGGAGGGTGCTATATTAAGAGTAGAATTTGATCACCGTTCAGTCGCAAACAATGTGATGGTGTCGTACTTCCAATATACAATGAACCGTTAGGTTTCCTGATGTGCACTTAAAGCAAAAGAACCAACAAACTTCAAAGCCTTCAATTACCTTAAAACTCCTCAAAAAAGCATATATGTAGACACTGACACTAGAACTGAGTGAATAGATAGAGAAATGAATATGTTATGGATAAATGTGTCAAATAAGGGAAAGGCACTGTTTATACACATTATGCATTCATGCACCCTGCCAAGAAACAAGAGAAGAGACACATCTATTCAATCTTGGGCATGATCTTTAGAAACAAAAATGCATTCTCTATGGATGAATCATGGTTTTTGAGAACATAAACTAATGGAAAAACAAAGAAATATTATGTGTATATAAAAACACCATAAACATCTATAAAGAACAAATAAAATAGATACAGAAAATACTCTACATTAAAATTCTGAATCACACATTAAAAAAATATAATAAGAGTCTCTGATACTAAGAAGGAAAAACATATCACAACTTACTGCTGAACATGTCACATCTTACATCAGTCATATATGCCTCTAAAACATACAAGTTAATTTTAAAAATAAAAATAAGAATAAAAAAGTTCTCGATGCCTCAGGTAATTCTACAGAAAGCAGCACGGAGAAGCTTACTCACTCTGAACCAGAGGAAACAGAGATAGCAGAGTCAAAAAGATTGGATCCCAAAGGGCCAACCTTAGTTTTCTCTACCCGTGAACCATGTCCTGTAAGATCCAGTCTTACAGCATCCCTTTGCCCTACCCAGCCAACTGCCTGTAACAAAGTGCAACAAAAATAAACCATGTGAGCAAATAATCACTCCAACTGATCATGAAAAATGAGATAAAGAAACAAAACCCAACAAGGACCTAAAACTTTTAAACGAAAGAGATATAACTATGCTTAAAATAGTAAGAACATCCACGGCTGAGATTTTAATCTCTTTAAATAAACATCTTTTTTTATAAGTCTCTTTAAACAAACATCTTGTTGGTGTGTGGGTATGCTGAGTGTATATCATCCTGGAGTTAGAATCACACATTGGATGCACCAATCCATATTGAATCGCAATGACATAACAAGAAGGATTTCCCAAGGTTATGAGAGGGGGGGGGGGGGGAGAGAGAGAAACACAGCAATCTAGAGAGAGAGTAGGAGTGAAGATGTTTGGGAGAGATTACAAGAGCTCTAAGGCCAAAATCAGATATGATCTCTCTTCTGTCCAGCAATCGAAGTCCCAGGCACTATTCATACTAGCTTAGTCTTTGTGATTTGTCTAATCCTACAAATTGCTACAACGTGAGGGATGGGCTCGTCGTGCTGGTGTGACTGGCTGCCCAAGTAGCTCAAGGTTACCTAAAGGAGTGAGGCTTAGGTCTGAATCCATCATGAGCAGGTGTGAAAGGTCCAAGATGAAAGCATGGTTCGACATGACTAGGCTCTTTGGTGGGCTCTGAGTGATAGGACTGGATTGATTATGGGTCCTTTACGTGTTCGAAACCACCTAACCATGGCACAGAGTGGTTGGGGTAGCCCTTTTTGGTCAGTGAGCATTTATTACTACATTTAATGCTTAGCCTACTCAGGTCACTTCACGGGTGCCAGGAACCTTTCTATCTCTAGAGGGATCAAGGCGTGCCTCGCATATTTTTTTTAATAGGTAAATGTACAATTGTATTAAGATGCCCGAGGAGGTGAACCCATATATACAAAAGGGATTGGCACAACAATTAAGGCCTAAGATCCCCAAATATAAATCAAGAAGAGAGCCTGCACTTAAAAAGAGCAGACTCGAATATTATCACAAGGTGGACCTCCGATGACCACACAACTCCAATCTCCAATCCACTTATCCCAAGGGATCCCAGAGTTATGGCCCGATATTTAACCAATCCACTAAGTAAGATTTAACTGTTTCCATCCTCACTATTAATCTCAACGGGTTTGCATATCTGAGATCATAACAGCACTTAGTTTTTGGTGAGAAATTCTTTTTGTCTACTTTTTCAATTCCATGTATAATTAGAGGATAGTTAACAATTACATATCATCTGAAGTAAAATAAGATCAATGTAAGGTATTGAATACTAAAATTATAATCATTCAACCTTTTTTCTGGTGCTAGGCATATAATCACTCAACCTGCTAGAGATAACAAATACCTCAAAGTAGAGTGATTTATCAGTCAAAGTAAGTTTTCCTGGCCATGCCATGTTATTCTCCCATTTTAGAACAGGTCGCTTCCTGCTAGAGCCCAGGCATAAGATTTTCTCACTGGAAAGTTGGGGCCATTCTTGAAACTGGTATGATTTCCGTCCTTCATGCACTCTACATCAATAGAGAAATAAGAAATTTTTTGGGAAAAAAAAAAAAGGTGTACCAGTACAAATTGAGCTTACTATTATAAATTCAAATAGTAATTCACAAATATTATATGCACATTAAAAAAAGTAGAACTATGCTATGTGACATACACGTGTGTGTGTCACTCTGTGTAAAATTTAAAACTTGACGCTTTTTCAAAGTAAAAATTCTAACTAAGAAAATATTAGGGCCATTGTATCATTCCCAACGACTGGGATATTGATCAAACTAAGCTAGTCTACTGAACAATTTTTTATTTTTTATTTTTGATAATTAATAAGAATATATTGCAAACAGAAGCACCAGTGGGGGCACACTAGTTTTGTGAACAATGCAATGATAAAGATGAAGAAGATAGGGCATCCAGCATAGACAGTAAATATAAAGAATAGAAAACAAAAGATATTCAAGCACTAACTAATATTCTTGCAACCTAAAATCGTATCCACGTTTAACTAAACTGCATAGATTTTCAACTTTCAGAACAAGCAGATGAAATTATGTCAAACAAAGGAGAAACTCCAAAGACAATAAAACTACAAATGAAAAGAGGATATTGCATATTTATAAATCAACTCAAATAATATTTAATATATAGAAGTATTAAATTTTGGAATTAATATTGTTAAACAACTAATTACTCCAAAAGTTTAAGTTATCAGAAAATGGGCAAACAATGTATATCAAGTTCTCAACACTCCTCACGTGCGAACTCGGACTCACACGTGAAGAGGCAAACAAACCACAACAAACACGGAGCACAACAGAGTGAAACTTTTCACAAACAAACAAACAAGAGAATAAATGCAAATGGAGAGACTTGAATCCAAGAGCTCATAACAAATGCTCTGATACCATGTTAAACAACTAATTACTCCAAAAGCTTAAGCTACCAGAGAATGGGACATCAATGTATATTAAACTCTCGAACAATCCCGGACTCACACGTGGAGAGGCAAACAAACCACAACAAACACGAAACACAACAGAGTGCAACTTTGCACAAACAAATGAGAGAATAAATGAAATAAAAACACTTGAACTCAAGTCCTCTCATAACAAATGCTCTAATACCATGTTAAACAACCAATTACTCCATAAGATCAAGTTATCAAAGAATGGGCCAACAATGTATATCAAGCTCTCAACACTCCCCCTCACGTGCGACCCCGGACTCGCACATGAAGAGGCAAACAAATCACAACAAACACAAAGTGAAACTTTGCACAAACAAACGGGGGAATAAATACATATGGAGAGACTTGAATCCAAAACCTCTCATAACATATGCTCTAATAGTACTGATACCATGTTAAACAACTAATTACTCCAAAAGCTTAAGTTATCAGAAAACATCAAGTTCTCAACAAATATGTTAATAACAATCAAATAAAATTGAATAATACATACTTAAAGACTTGACTGGTTCACAAATTCTAAAACTTAGGCGTTATATATCTGTAACTTTTAACATAATTCTATAATACATTGAAGTAGGACATGGGAGTTTCAGGGTTTGGTTTCTTGTTCAGAAGTAACTACAGTTAGATTTACTTCTAATTTAAAGAAGATGAATATTGCATGGTATGTTGGTAGCTTGTGCACTAGGCTAGCCCTTTATGTTGGTGGCTTGTCATATTCTAGATGCAAATCAATCCTATAACAAATTCCTTATCTGATCATCCGTTCACAATCTGAATATTTTAGGTTGAATTACCAGCTAACTATATTAAAATAATCCTAAATGTGCCTGCTAACTTAACTAGTAAAGTCTCTTATAGTTAATAGTTGCACCAGATACCTCAAATTAAATCCAGCCTCATTTTTGTGGGTATTTTTTTTTTTTTTTTTTGGGGGGGGGGGGGGGTCAGGCAATGGGTAGCGAGTGGTTACCCCCCATTGTGCAGCCCCATGCCTTCTACATACAAATTACTACAGGTCAAGCTCCTCAACCATAATAAAAATTTGAACTAGAGGAAGACAACTAAACTAAATCACTTTCAAAAAACACTAGTTTGAATGAAACAGATAATACTTACACATTCATTTTAAAATGTATGAAAAGAATACTTCCAAACCAAAAGGAAACTTTCAAAAATAAATAAATAAAATTAGAAACAAAGTTAATTTTAGTTTTACCGTTGCCCTCATGGTCCAAAGGATCGGCATCATACATCTAATACGTCTAATTATCAACAAGCTTCTTCATGACTTCAATTGACAACAGATATTAATCATAAATGGCCAGTTACAGCTTGAGAATGGTCAAAACTCTACAAATTCTTGAGTTCGTTGTTCACAAACGCATTATAGTTGGAAGATATAACATAATAAATAGCAAAAGAACATACCAACAACCTCTAGCTTGGTTGTTACCTCCTCCACTTCCCCATATGGGAAGTTGAGGGTTCAAGTCCTCTAAGGGGCAAAGTGTGTGTTTGTGATTTACCTATAAAAAATAAATAAATAGCATAAGATCATAAAACTTGTAACAAGATTAGGGAAACAAAAATGATGAAGCTCACTTGAGAAGTTCATCAATATATGTAGACCACAAGCTTAATGAGATGCCCCGTTCATCACCAGCAAGAGCCTTGAAAAGGTTATCTGCTGTGGACCGGTCAGCCACACCAGAAATAGCAGGAGCAATACGCACAAAAGCCTCTTCATGTACAAGCCTCCTCTTCAAGGTCAACAAGAAAACAATATATTTTAACTGACAACACTATATTATACATAAAATGTCCACCGGAAAAGAATAAAAAAAAAAAAAAAAGAAGTACAACTTCCAACTAAGCAATTACACAAAAACAAAAACAAAAAAACAATAATTATTGATTATTATTTTCGAAATTATGAGAAAGAAATCACTACTGAACAAATGCAAATTGAAATTAAAGGATAGGAAATCTTCCCATATAAATAAAAAAAAAATTATTTCTGCTTATCAAAGCTTGGCAATATCTCAAAGGAGTATACTATATTTTGGGAGACCTTGTATTCTTATCTTGGAGTGGAAATTCTTTCACATATTAGATTAAAGGCGTCATGGAAAGAGATCATTTTTAGTCAGCTTAAGATGTGGATACTAAGTGTAGAGTTTGACTTGGATTTAACATGGGATTCCCCTTCAAGCATGTACCTACCATAGGGTGGGATAGTCTAGTTGGGAATTGCACAAGGAGATTGGCTCCATGGAAGAAAGTTTACCTCTTGTTTTCCAGTCCAACTCTTACTGACACTTTAACACATCCTATGGCTTTTCCAACAGATCTATTGTTGCTTCTCTGTCCCAGTTCAAAAACCGATATAAATAAAAGGCTATAATACAATTTAGTTCGGGCAATGAATTAATATTTCATTTGTTCTCCTGCATTCAAATCATGAAAGGGGAGAAATATGGTGGTTGGGTGTCAAACCTATTACATCATTCAGAATCGTGGTTGCCCGTGAAAGGTGTGTGCGCCAAGGGAAGATGGGGTGGAGATGGAGGCAAGAGGGGGTGGATAAAAAAGAAGAGCATCTCAATAAGTGGGTGGTGATCATGGCATTTTAGAGAGAACATCATCGTTGCAGATAAGTATGATGTTACTGAATACTGATTTTGGTTGGGACGATCATGTTAGGTCTCCCATGGTTTTTGACTTTAAATATTTAGCTGCAAAACTGTATGGAGACTTACCATTTTTGCCTTGATGCATCATGAATAACTTGAGAAATCTAACAGTTAAGCAACCTTGACACTCCCATGGAGGACTAGCAAATAACATTTTCCATGATTTTCCCAACCAGCTAATGCTGAGAGGGAAAAATTATGAGCTTCTTTGTAGGCCATTCAACACCCCCAATACTCATCAGATCCAGATTTCCAAGGGAGCAATCACCAGTGTCCAGCAAAATACAGTCTCCATATGCAAAAAGAATGGGCACAAGAAGAATATGTTACTCTTACCCAATCTCAATCACGTGGAAAGCAGGTTACCTTTAATTCAAAAACTTTTTGTCTTCAGAAGATCTCATAAATATGACAGAAGACCTAGATCAACACATTTTTTCCCCTTATTGGAGAATTTCATGAGCAGGGTAGTTCATTAAGTCTTCAATCAGTCACATTAATCATTCAGTCTATTCCAGGAACTACTTCGATCATGGGATTCCCAAAAGATTATTTCTGGTTCCTTCACTTGATTGCATCACATTACAACTATAGAATTCCAAGTTAAAAATTAATGTGCTAATGCAATGACATAACTGTGAGAAATAGAAGCTAGCAATGATTCACAGCAGTGTCTAAAAAAATAAAGAACCTGAAAAACGAACCTTGAAAGAGGCTTTCTCTGAAGTATTAGCCCGAGAATCCTTTTCTGTGCAGTAAGGATTCTCCCATGCAAGCATTGTTATGAAAATTAGTCTCTGGAATGCAGGTTCCTGTCAACAGACAGTCCTAAAAAATAAGCAAAATTGTAAGTTTATAAATCCAAAAAACTTAAAAATTCTCATTGAAGAAAAATGTAGGGCAAGGATCAAAATTAACATATTATAAGTGTTTTACTAATTTACAATTAATCTCGAGTCCTTGACCATTTTATAGTTAAGCCTTTCTAGAGCATGCAGCAAAAATATCTGGAGATAGGCCTTGTGGATAAAGTACATGTTTTATTAATGAAACTGAAAACCGCTCACAAGCCCCAAGAAGGACAGAAAGGAATTCGAGTATATAAGGGTTCAAGACAGAGATCTTAGGTACTAGAACAGGTAAAGATCAAGAATTTGTAAACAACTGATCAACCACTTGAATTATAATACTCAAAACTAAATTATGATGTCAATTCAAAGATCTCCGTTAAAAACTCATAAGTTGTAATTTTGACAGCTCTTTTTTATTTGGTCGACTATATTCTTGGCTTCTTGTGTGCATTTAAACACGTCCTTTCATTCAACAATCTGTAATTGGAGCAGCTATGGTTCTAATTACAAATGCAGTGTCACAGACTAGTGAAATGAAGGCAGACTCTGAAAACTTCTACTCTGCACATTACAAGGTCTAGGACAGTCTCACCAATAAAAAATGTGGGATCACCTTCACTTTAGTTTGATAAGCCTAGATACCTGGCTTCTCATGTCCATTTAAACACACCTTTCATTTTACAATCTGTAATTAGCGCAGCTATGATTCTAATTACAAATGTAGTGGCACTGACTAGTGAGATGAAGGCAGACTATGAAAAATTATACTCTGCAAATTACAAGGTCTAGGCCAGTCTCACCAACAAAAATCTAGGATCACCTTCACCTTAGTTTGATAAGCCTAAACACCTACTGAAAAAAACTTTACAACCTATGATGATAACATAATTTAGTCGTATGAACAGCAATTTCTTAGATTAACATACAACCATTACCAAGAAAGTGTCCTCAAAAGCTCCCATTTTATGAAAACAACACCAAAATAAACCAGCATGACCTTTTGAAAATGATTGCAGCACAACTCATCACTGTAATTACAAGCTTAAAAATCTCCCAAGACGAGCTCTATCTCTTTATATGTCCCAAGCCTCACCTCGCATGACTGTTGCATCATAAAAGGAAGGACTCTCCTACATAACTCGACCTCCTAAACAAACTTAACCACACTGCAGAACTTTATACACTACCAGTGACTCCTCTCCTAAACCAATCATCGTATCATTATGGACCCTCCTAGATTGCTCGGCCTCCTAACACATTCCAAAAGTTTACACCCTCTCGTTGTCCTGAATTCTGTATATTCCTCCTGGTCAGCGTTGAAGTACTTTCATGTTATCATTCTAGAATCTGTTGGTGTTGCTTGTTACAAAAGAGAGATTATGAATCCGATCTACCGTAGAGGTGACACCTCATGTTTCTCTTTCTATCACTGCATCCTACCGAGGGTATTGCACAGCCAACTGCAAGTACAAATTACACACACTGAATAGTAACCACACCACAATAGTGAATAATATGACTCAATGAATAATGTGACCCAGTGGACTAATTTTTAATACCACACTCGAAACAATGGTAACTGCCTACTATACTAACTTCTTCAATACTTTTGCCATCAATGGATTAGCCTAGAGACACCATAAGGCTATTTCTCAACAATCCTCAATTGTGCATTCTTCCACCAGAAATTACACTTTGAACACTTAATCCCCCTCAGTTTTCAATCAAAGCAGAACTTTTTTTTTTTTTTTGGGGGGTGGGGGGGGGGGGGGGGGGTTATAAACAAAAAGAACTAAGAACCCATAGGGCACATGACCCACCCACCCCCCACCTTTTTTCAGCATTTAAGCTCTGAAGAACCTGACCTGGCAGTCTTCTATGGATAACTTCTTTCTATGTTTGAAGCTACCCAATATTGGCCAGTTTGTGAGGTGTTTCCATCCCTGCATTGGTGAATTAGAGTGTGATTCCAGTGTCTGTTGACCATTGCTCTGCAATCCTCTATGAGCAGCCCATGTGGGTTATCACTGGAGTCTGTATAGCAATGAGAAGGCGGGCAGCTCGAGCATTCACCTCACAAACCACATATCTATGGCCCTCCCCCATGCTAGAATAAGACCATATTGAGAGCTTGATATACATTGTTGTCCCATTCTCTAATAGCTTAAGCATAGCTGTCGAAAGACTCGAAACACATATAGGAAGCCATATTGTGTTTAAAAAAATATGTAAGGTATTGTGTAGCATACTATATATCGTAAGATACGTGTAATTTAAAAAAAAATTAATAAATATATATATAACTATATATAAAAGCAAAGCTTTGGTAGTAGGTTTTCTCCACCAGCCTGCTTAAGTTGTTTTTAAATGTCACCGTTATTGATGAGTTATTTACCACATTGCCATTTTGTATAAGTCAGTGACCGACGCCTCCTAGAGACAATAGATGTGGTGGTCATTGTCTCTTACTAAAAGTAAAACAGAGTCCGGGTTTCGAATTGAGGCGGTGGCTTCGGGTGTGTATGTGTGTGTGTGTGTGGATATAAATATATAAGAGAGAGAGAGAGAGAGAGAGAGAGAGAGAGAGAGAAATTTGGGAGTGAGAAAGCAAGGGAGCTAAAGGGATTCTCTGATTTAGGGAAACATGCAGATATTTGTGAAGATCCTGACCGAAAGACCCATCACTCTGGAGGTTGGACACAATCAACACAACAATGTCAAGGCAAAGATCCAGGACAAGGAGGGCATCCCACCCGATCAGCAACAGTCTGAATCTTTGCTGGAAAGCAGCTTGACTGATGGCAGGACTATCGCAGAGTACAATATTCAGAAGGAATGGACTCTGCACTTGATTCTGCGATTGAGGGGAGGAATGCAAATTTTGTCAAGACTCTGACGGGAAAAATTATCACTTTGGAGGTGGAAAGCTCAGACACTATTGATAATGCGAAGGCGAAGATCCAAGAAAAGGAAGGGATTCCACCGGATCAGCAGCCAGATGCCCATCTTTGCTGGAAAGCAGCTTAAAGACAGGCGCACTCTTACTGATTACAACAACCAGAAAGAGTCCACCCTCCACCATTGTTCTCCGGCTCTGTGGCGGTGATATCTGAGAATTAATTACTATGGTTTGTGGTTCTGGTTATATGAACAAATCCATAAATGTATGACTTAGATATTAGTAAAGTTTGGTCTATGATTCATCTTGGGTTTTTATTTTATTTCCTCTTTTTGATTGGCTTAGCCGTCGTTGTCTCCGCCTAGAAAGTTCGGAACCAAGTCAGAGAGTAGAGAGATGACTGATGAGTGAGAATTAAGACTGCCTACGGCACTCAGAATAGCGTGGACGCTAATGAAAAAAAAAAGTTGCAAATGTGGCTCACATTGGAGGGAGCAAAACAATAGCGTATGGTAAGATACAGTGACAAAAAAATACAACTATAATACGTATCGTTTTACATCCATATCAAAATATATCGTAAGATACTGTATCGTATATTGTAAGATACTAACAACTATAAACTTAAGCTTTTTGGAGCAATTGGTTACTTAACAATGGTATCAGAGTCTTAATTATGGCATTCAAGTTTCTCCATTTGCATTTATCCCCCATTGGTATTTGCATTCTCTTTTGCTTCGCATTTGTTTGCGGTTTCTGTGCCTCTCAATGTGCAATGAGTCTAGGGTCACATGTGAGGGAGAGTGTTAAGAACTTGATATACATTATTGGTCCATTCTCTAATAGCTTAAGATTTTGGAGCAACTAGTTACTTAACATATCACCTCTAACAGCACTGAATTTTCATGGAAAAGAAACAGTCCATCTAAAGAAAAAGGTAGGGGTAATAAAGGGATCCCCATGTGAACAGTACATAGAGAACCACTAAGACTTGCAACTATTGAGCAACCAATTACTCTACAAGTTTAAGTTGTTAGAGAATGAGCCAACAATGTATATCAAGCTCTCGACACTCCTTTTCACGTGTGACCCCGAACTCGCACATCGGGGAGACAAACAAACCACTACAATACTGAACCATAATATGGTACAACTTTACACAAACAAATTAAACAGGGAATAAATGCAAATAGAGATACTTAAATCTAAGACCTCTCATAATTAAGGCTTTGATACCATGTTAAACAACCAATTACTCTAAAAGTTTAAGCTGTTAGAGAATGGGCCAACAATATATATCAAACTCTCAACAGAAACATAACGCTATCACCTACTGTCTGTGAAGTTACCAACTCATCTAAAAGCTTAAGCTATTAGAGAGGGTGTAACTTTATTATTATATTTTCTAACACGCCCCCTCACGTGTGGCCACTTTGAGCCTACACGTGTCAATTCATATTTTTTTGGGTAACGGTAAGGTTTGAACTCAGGACCTTTTGCCTGCTCTGATACCATGTGAAGTTACCAACTCATCTAAAAGCTTAAACTATTAGAGAGGGTGTAACTTTATTATTATATTTTCTAACACTGTCCACCTCCCAAACTACATTTGATCCCCCGTTGGGAATGAAATTCTGATCACTGTCCCCCTTTTCACAAAAAATGGAGTTACAAATAGAAGAAAGCATGAAATTGGAACATTACACTGAGTCCACAAACCTTGAGGCAAGGATGAATTTCAGAACTATCTCTTGACAAGAACCTAAAACAGCAATACTCCACCAAATTACGGGCATCATTGTATATAGATTCAGGAACAAGTGCTTTAAATATCTTCTGCATTTTCTGAGCAGTCAATCCATTCATCCTGCAAATTTTAACCTCCAAAAGTCAAATCCAAACTTGTTATTAGTCTGACCGGAAGATATAACTAAGAAAACCCTTGACAAGATAAAAAATAAAGCACAAAAAAACATAGTTTACACTATTGATTCCTAGAAGTTCCTTAATAAATTGGTAATATTATAAATATAAGAAACAAAACTTGACTCCAGTAAGGATGTTGAAAATGCCAGTCTACAGGTACCAATCATACAAAGTCCTCTAAGCAAAATTTTCCAAGCTCCCAATACTAGAAGAATAACAAAAGGTCTTGAGTCTGCAGAGAACAACAGCAGCAAGAGTTTCTCTCAAGTTTCAACACTTGTCCAAAACAGTTCCCAGAGTAAGGTCGTTTCAAAAAAAAACAACAGCTTCTATTTGCCATTTTCAAACACCTGGATTGATGATTTAACATATAAGCTAAATTAATTTAATTGAAGCCATATTCTTCAAGTACTTTCCAAAAAAACTTGCGTTAAACACCTGGCAAACTGCATCTGACAATATTTTTCATAAACTTAGAGAACCTTTCAAACATAAAGTTCTTCGTGCAAAATGAACTGGGAAAGGGGGAAAACATGGGACTATTAACTGGTATTCAACTTGTGTATCTAATACAATATTCATTTGACTGAATAATAACAACAATGATGATGATGATGATGATGATAGCCGACATAGACAATAACGGTAGTAATAGCTTAGTTCATTTTCACAGAATAAAATTCATTTTCCAAATAAAAGACTAATTACATGGTAGACACCAAATAAGAAACTTCAAACCATCAATAAACACGGTTCCAAGTATCTTCACCTGCTAAATTGCTCGATGGAGATAATAGCAGCTAAAGAAAGATCCCCACTTGGTGTTCTGCTATCAATAGTTTGTTCTGCCATGAAGATGTCCTCCATATCTTGAGTATCAAGTGCATTTCCAAAATTTGGCTTTCTATCATGAACAGTTTTTGCCAGTGGAGAAGTCACTTCATTCAAAAAATCTTGGGTCTTTGATAGCCATTGGTTTAAGGTTTTCTGCACTGCATCTGTCAAAGAAAAACATATTTTTGAAAAATTGGCAGAGTATGAATAATATTGTGTTATGATGCACATTGATCTTCGTACTTCAAGCTCATTTATTTATTGGATAAGACATGCACCTACATCCCAACCATTGAAAACCCTACACCTCTCCAGCTCTCCTTAAAGGGTTGGCAAGAGACACTACTCAAGCTAACAACTATTGATTATCATTATGCTTCGATGTTTACAAGCTAGAGACCTAAATTGAGCCATATCTGACCACAGCCATCGTTTCATGCAATTCTTAATTCTCAACGAACAAGTACGAAGAAGTTAAACCACTTGCATTCAAGTTCCAATTTTCTTTTTTAGAGCACAAGTACCCATAAGTAGAAAGTGCAGGTCACTAGAACAGTCTTACATTTCCCGTAAGGCTTGCACCTAAAGGCTCACCCTAGACAAGGATCAAAGAGAATTTACTGAAGCACAGCTTTAGGACTCAAATTTTCTACGGCCCATGCCTCAAAATCACCACTTCAACAAGTCTAATTTTTAAAAGTACAGAGGATGCATGCAAGTCCTTGTTGAAGTAGTGATTCAAAATCACCACATTGATTTCATATTTCTAAATTAGGATTTTATTTGACATCAAAGAAAGAGTTTTTTTTTATAAGTGACATGAGAGCAAGCTTTTTTACTATGAAGTACGGATACTCTATTTTGACTCACGTATCTATATTGGATACCGATACTCTCGGATACTCCCTGGGCATGTATCGGACACGCCAAAAAAGAGTATCTAATTTTTTTTATTTTAGACACATTTGGGACATGCTTTCTAATTTTTTTGGATTTTTTTTTTTTTTTGGATTTTTTCTTCTTTTTCTCTTCTCCTTGGTTCTTTTTTTAGTTACATACACACACACACACACACATGTTCTATGTAATAGTAGTAAATTTGTTCTGAAACTTGAATCATGGATGTTGATAATTAAATAAAGAAATTCTTAAATTTTTATTTAATAATTTTATTGTTTTAATATCTTAATAATATTTTTGTGATTTGTGTGTTTTTATGCCAATTTTAATTGAAATAATATTTGATTTTTATTATATGATCATATAAAAAATTTATAAATATTCAACGTGTCCGTGTCCGCCTTTTTTGAGAAATGACGTGTTTGTGTCGTGTTGTATTTGTATCCCGTGTAAGTATCCATGCTTCCTAAGGGTCATTACTCAATGCAATGGTAAATGTTCAGGTTAATAAGCATGAGCACGTGGGTTCAATCCTAAGAGCAGCAACTTCGCAAAAATAAAAACCAAGTATTAGGCCTGCACCTAGACAGGACAGTTATGGGTAGTGATGGCCTTTATTTTTATTTTATGGCCTTTAAAGAGAATAAAGATTTCTTCTTCTAACAAGCTACAGTCAGATTCTAGATAATATAGAGAGTTAGAAAAAAATAACATATGAATTAGTAAGCAAAGAATTCTCCTACTCTAAGCTTGAATTGTTTGTCATATCAAAAACAATACTGGGGTCCCATTCTATTGAGGAAAGGGGTCCTCATTTCTTAATAGGCTGTAACTTAATCAGATAATTTAATATAAATTATATGTCCAAAACCAACTTTACAATTTGGGCCCACCAAGAATATGGACCTATTTTGCGTTAAAAAATACATGACAAAGTCTCTTGGACCAACTTTTGGAACATCTAAATCAAGTGGTATTAAATGGTCAAGCTTTCTTTGACCGCAGTTATATGGTCTTTCCAACTTCAAATGGCTACCAAAATTTGTCATTATGTCAGTAAGGCTAACAGAGCCTATTGGCATCACTGTAATGCTAACTGTAACAGCACCTATTGGCATCATAGTACTCAAGATCTTTCTAATGACACAAGAATCGTATAAATCTAACTTCAGATGAAAAGATGAACATTTTCATAAAATAATACATAAAAGAAGAGACCAACATGTTTGACTTGCTCCAAATCACATCATGATCCTCCTGGATCAATGACAATAGGCTATTATCTACAAAAAGAGGGTGTATTTCTCTACAAGTGGATTCCACTCCATCTCTCACCTCGCATAGGTTTATTCCATGTTTCTTAGGTCTGTTCTCGTGGTGTCTTATGAACTTGTAAAGGACCTGAAGGTGTTGTTTTCCTAGGAGGTTGATTCGGTTTATTACTGACTAGTTCTTTTGGACAGGTCCTTGAACCTCTCTTGTTGTAAATTCCATTATTACTAATGTATTTACTAGTGCCAACGTGCCTGTGGATGTACGCCTCTAGGTCAAACCACATAAAATCCCTTGTATCTTTGTGGTTTTGCTTGTTTTTCCCATTTTTCTATGCTTTACCTACACACTTAAATTATTTAGCTACACTCGTTTGGGAAACTAACAAAAGTAGGACTAAAACCAAATATATGGAATGTAATTCTATAAAAACTATGAACATAGATGGAAATATAGCGAATTGAAATGCAAGAGATAATAAAAACTAAACAAACTCATTATCTAGGTTTCATTTTTACAAGGAAGCAAAGATTGGAGATGATGTTGGTATTAAATCAAAGCAGGATGGATTAATGGAGGAATGCTTCTAGCACAAAGTGTGATCAACATATACCTTTAACTGAAAGGCAAATTTTATAAAACATCTATTAGACAAGCCATGTTATATCGGACGGAATGTTAAGCAGCTAAAAACAATACGTCCATAAAATTAGTGTGGTAAAATGAGGATGTTGAGATGATGTGTTGTAAGACACAAAAAGATAAAATTCAAATGAAACATTTGTGAGATGATGAAAGTAGCACCTACAGAAAATAAAATAACAGAAAAACCAATTCAGATGGATTAGCCATGTGCAACAAAAACCAGAAAAGGCGACACAGTTCACATAGGGGATCACGCTAGATGAAGAGGAAAACCAAAATTACCACAGGGCTGAGATAGTAAGAAAATAAATTATAGTATGTGGCTTAGCTGAGGGATGGCCGTAAATAGAACATAATGGTGAAATATAACTCTTCTAACCCACCCGAAATAGTTTGGATAAGGCTTTATTAAGTAGTAGTGATGGCCCTGATGGGTCTTCACAACAATAGTCCTTCTCTTAGTGTCAGCATGGAAACCAGTAAGCTGCTTTGAAATGAAGAATTTTTAGTAAAGATGTTAAGAAGAAACATCTCGATATGGCATTCTTTAAAGAATCAGGGAAATGCACAAGGCAAATTCATCAACTCGTAGTCTATTTGTTCCACAAAACCCAAATATTAGAAACATATTGGCACAAGACAAATTCAATCAGCTCGTATTACATATAACCAAAAATCAGAATCATATTGCCATATGGGGATATTCTGATACCAATAAATTATCGACCAGAGTAAATTACAGCAGGATAAACTTATGCTATACCATCAATTTGAGAAAGATTATTAGGTAAAAGATCAACAATTTAACTCCCAAAAATGATAAAAGCATCAACTAATAATACTGAGACTATAACTCACTGGCGTCCTTGTCATTGAACTTCGACCTATCATCACCCGGAGACTGACCCACGAGCTTGAACCGAAATTTGTGGTCTGAAGAATAATTTCCAGCACAACACCCAACCTTGCAGAAGTGATATGGGATTATTGAATATGGTAAAGCTGGTGATGATCTGAAGTGGGTTACTGGAAATTTTGAGCTCATCTTCTCTCGTTACTGTCAAGATTCAAGCTTTGATTTCATTATTTTTGAGATGAAACAAAGGGATGAAGACTTTTTTTTCAGAGAACGAGCGGGACTTCCAGAAGGTGGTACCGGGTTCGGCTTCTCTTCTCCGTGTATGATTCGCATGTGCTTTGGCTTCTACTGCTGCTGTATAAGGCCGGTGATAGCGGTACAGGAGGCCCCTGGCGAGGGTCCCATTCCGCCTGTTATAAGAAATTAATATTTTACATATAAAATAATGCAGTGTCATTTCGAGTTTCTTGATTCCGTCTCCATCCTGATTATTTATTTTTTAAATAAAATAAAAAAAGAATATAAATATGATATAACAAATTTTAAAATTAATTTTTTATAGTATATTTTATTAATAAGTATAGCATATATAAATATAAAAAAAATTAATATATAAATAAAACAGAATGACCATTTTTCCAATCCAATGAAGTTTTAAAAGTTTTAACATAATTTTGTCCCGACTCCGCTTATGAATGCTTCATATTCGTTTCATTAGAGATGGGCGAATCCTCAATCGAGCGTGGCAAGTTAAAAAAATTTACACTAATTTTCTTTGAAATTAACATTTGAGTAACAGTTCACATCTTTTATTAGACAATGTTGAACTAAGAGACTCTTCAAAGTAATTCTTTCAAAATGTACTTTAGTAGCTCGTATAATATTTTTAAGAGTTATTTTTTGTTTAACATCTTCAAGAGATTATTCAAAATTTAATTTTTTAATATTATTTAATTTTGTATCATTTTATTTAAGTTTCTTCTAGTTTTTTAAATTTATTATTTAAATTTCCTCAATTTTTATTTAATATTTAATATTTAAATTCCTTCTAATTATATTTAAAATTAAGATAATTTCGAAAATTACATTTAAAAAAGTGATTAATCCATTTGTATAAAAGAATTGTGAAATAGAAGACAGATTTGATGACAATGAGAGTGGTAAAAAAATCACCTGCTGAAAATCTATAGATATAATTATTATTTTTTATCTTTGTAAAAAAAGTCAAATTATTGTTACGGCTAGAAAAAAATATGAATCTGCCTCAAATTTTTTACCGTTGTGGTCCATACGTTCAACGCTGGAACAATAAAAATATTATTAAAAATTGATTTTCCGAACTTTCTTTCACTTGGCAGTAAAGCGGAGTGAGAGTAATCATTTTCCGACTTTTCATTTTGTCGTCTGCTCGTTGTTATTAGAATTGGATTGAATAATTAATTAATAAAATAATTGATTGATGGTTTACTAATTTAATTAATTTTATAATTAATATATTTAAAATATAAAATATATATTTAATTTATGATAAAATTTATTAAAATAAATCATTATGCAAGTGATTAGGATAGTTACTTTTATATAAATAATGAAGGTTTAAGTCTTCATCTCTTCAATTTTTTAAATATAAAAACAATAAATGCACTGTTAGTGGAATAAATATTGTGAGCATAAAGTGATTGATGTGTTGACGTGTTTGAATAAATGTCAGTCAACATGCCATTAATAAAATTATTTTAATATTTCATCGTAGTCTACAAATAAATAATAAAAATCATAATTGATAGCCTACAAACAAGCATTGGTATCATTGTATCATTGAATTGGTTCAGTCCGGTTTAGAGCCGTTTTAATCCGGTTTAAACTGACTCAATATGATTCGATTCAATTAATATACCAAATCTGTTGGGAGTTCAGTTGATAATTATTCTCCTTCCATTTATATATATTATTGAAATCATAGTTATCAAAATTGAATCAAATCGGTTGGTTCAACTAGTTGAACCGAAAATTCGGATATTAAACTAGTTTAGATCGATAAATATATAATTTTTTGTTAAAGAATTAAAAAAAACTAGTTGAATCGATAATTTTTTTAAAAATCTGAGTGAATTGACTAGGTTTTTAAAAAAAACAGTTAAATCACCTTTTGTCTTTTTATTACCTACAATTTTTTATCAATATATATCAATTTTTTAACGATACATTTAAAAAAAAATACTAATATATATATATATATACATATACATACAAAATAACTTTTTCAATCTAAAAGAATAATAGCATTTTATGATGTGAAAATTTATTTTTTAGACATTCAAGACAAATAAAAAAATGTTATGATTTTTTTTTTTTTTGATTGAATAATTTATTTTATGAATTATTTAGTATATTTTTTTAAAATGTATCTTAAAAGTTATTTTAATCTAATTAATAATATTTTTTAACAACATTAAAATAAAAGTTAACAATTGAATTTTTTTTATATAAAATTATTATTTTTTGAATCTTTTAGAAAAAACAATTTTATCACGGGCTTTTTAGAATGAAAAATTTATTTTAAAATTTTGTTAGTATTTTTTTCTAGATATATATATATATGTACATATATGAAGAGGAAAAAAGGTTATGTACATATATGAAGAGGAAAAAAGGTAATATATATATATATATATATATTCACACAAAATATACACACACACACACTCGTGATCCTTTTGACTTGGTATCACTTATCTCAACCATAAGCTCCCTTAAATCATCACATTTTCATGGTGAATTCTGACTAAAATTTGAAGGTAACTATTACGATTCTAATTGCAAAAATCCACCCATAACTTCTTGGTGTGTGATTTGGGTTTGAGGCTGTGGTGATCAAAATTGAGCATTATGCAAATTTTATGATTTTTTTTTTTTTTAATTTAACTAGAAAACACTGCCAGCGAAATGGGTTTTGAGTGTTATCGGAATTTCATGAAAAGAATTGATCATCTCATCGGAGAAAGTGATGAATTTTGGGGTGTAATTAGCTAAATCTTTAATTTTTCTCTAGAAGTCACCATTAACCAAATTTTTTAAATTGATTTTTTGTTCCTAAAGACTGAAAGATACTCACCTCGAAATCAAAGTGAAACTTGAAGACAGTTGACGCAAATCATAGCACAACTTCAAGGGATCCAGTTCAAAGTTTTAATTGGGCCGGTTACGAGAGCACGAGCAAAGAAGTTTAAGAATATATTCAACGGATTGATTCAACAGGCATGGACCCAGGCAAATTCGTGGAGGCCCATTGAGCATGAACCACGTGGGCAACAAAGATTCATCAACATGATTCAAGTTCGAAAAGAATCTGGCCAAGGCTAAGCTTAAATTGGCAAAAACGCTAATTGGACGATTTTCGTACAGTTTCAACAGTTGCTTCGTAATCTGCGCATAACTCTCTCATCCGAGCTCTGATTAAGATGATTCAAGATGCTATGGAAAGCCAAGAAATAGTTCTACAACTTTCATGTTTTGAGGTTTCTAAGATTTGGGCTGCATCAAGGTCAAAATTGGGTTTGAAGTTATTGTACCTGCACTGATGACGTTTTTGGCTGCGCGAAATTATAACTTAATTAGTGGGTTTCTTTTATTAATTTAGTTGGTTGTTTAGGATGTTTTGGGCCTGAAAATGTTTAGCCCATATCTTTTGTTTAATGTATGCCTTATTCGGCCCTAGGGTTTCATAGTGTTTTAAAATTAACTTGTAGCCGCATTTGGTATGGTAGACGATTATTCAATAAAATTGTAAGAGTATTTTCTTTACAGTTCTTTGAAGAACTATCTGAACTTATCGGAATTTCCTGTGGCGTTCACCAACAATTTATCAAACGGATTTCGACCACCGTTTGTGGCGCCTTCCTTATACCGAGGTTCTTATTTCGCACTAAATAACGGGTTGAAGTCATATATACCAAGGTTCTTGTTTGTCGTAAACAATGGGTCGAGGTCTTCCTATTCAGATCTAATTGTAAAACGATCTTGAATTTTCTTTTTTGTTGTCAAGTTTCGTTATTTCTTGGTGAGGCTCACATCAACAGTTTGCACTTTTCTAGTTTCTAATACAGGGTACTCAAATTGCTTCTCATTCAAATTCAAAGAGTTTAGAGCAGATGTGAAGTTTGGATTTTTAAGCTATCAATAAAGTAAACGGCATTTATTTGAAATTCATGTTTATTCTTGTTTAAAATTAAGTAGTCATATATATATATATATATATAAATATCACTTAAAAAAACACTTTTATATTATGTATTAAAATGTGATTGTTTTATACATATTTTTAGAAGCCTCTTTATTTGAAGGAACACTTTTATAAAGTAATCACATTTTAATAAATAGGATTATTTTCAACTTATTTATCCAATTATGATTCTTTTGAGAAATTGTTTATTTAAAAAGTGATTTTTATGTCAAAAGCATATTTTGAAAAAAGGTTATCAAAAACGTATTTTCAAAAAAAGTTTTCTATACTAAATCTGATTCTTTAAACTAGTTAAAATCTTTTTTGTAAAAAATAATTTCTTCTTTAAAAAATATTTTTTAAAAAATATTTTCAAAATTACCTTAATATAATAAATAAGATTAAAATAACTATAAATTAAAATTTTAATTTTTTTTAACATTAGTCCATACTTCAACTCACATTTTAATACATAAGATTCAATTAACCTTAAATTGGTATTTAAATATTTTTTTAACCCTAATCTCACATTTAAGTTTTAACTCCATGTTTTAACTTTTAAGATGTGAACAAAACATGATGTGACATATTGACACTTGTCAAACTATTAGCGTCACGCAAGACAGTCTTTGTTTGGTGAGGCGCATCACCACACATTCGAACCACTAAAAAAACATTACTTTAAAATACGAATTTAATAGATAATTACATGAAATTGGTTATAGAATGCCAATGAAAACAAACGAGACAGAATTAAAACTAACATTTGAAAACCGCTTGAGAAAGAAAGAGAGAAGAAAAAGCAGCCAATTATCATAAAATGGCCGTGTCTGCTTCGGGTGCTGCTCTGCTTAACAGTACTCTGAAATCCTCCCCCGACAGCTCTCTATTCACTTCTCGCACCTCACCAGTTATCATCGCATCAAACCCACTTCAATCGTTACCAATAATCTCTCGCATCGAGTGCATTCACAGCAACAAGCACTTAGAATTTTATGGTCATAATCAGAGATGGAGAACTAGAGTTTCGTTCTTTTCTTCCTTTTTGACGAAAAGTAAAGACAGTGAGAGCCTCAAGGAGGAGCTTTTTGAGGCGATAGCCCCTTTAGATCGTGGCGCTGAGGCCACTCCCGAAGATCAAGAGCGCATAGATCAGGTGATTTTGTTTTAGGTTTAATTTTCTTAGTTGATTACGTATATTTCAATATTTTTCTCAGTTGTTCGAATCAGTTGGAGTTCACGAATTATTTGGCATTAAAAAAAGTTAAGGTTTATTGGTTCAGGTAAACGTGAATCAGATTTCGGAGGAAAACCCAAAATTGTATTTGACAGGAAGAAACCAAATTCATGTCAGAAAATATCTATTAATTTCTGTTGGATTTATATGTGAATTTGCTAATTCATTTGGGAATTATTTGTAATATTGAGGATATTTGAAAATTGTTAAATTATGTTGAAAGTTATTGTAATAAGGATTTATGGAGTTGGAAGTTTTTGTAATCATAAGGGTTTTTAGAGTTTGATTTGATGCATCCACCAGTCTCTGGGCATTTTTCACATTTATGTTTTCAAACTATTCATCATTTTATGTTTATGCTACCTTTTATCCCAATATTTTTTTATGTTTGCAAAGGATTTAACTTCCTCATTATGCCATTGAGTTTTCCTAGACAGTAAAGCCTCATGCTCTCAATCATTAGAATGTGGCTTCAAGTTCAAGTGCAGCCACTTTGTGCAAATAATCCCAAAGGATAGGTTGTACACAGTACACCTCACCAAGCATCCCAAATTGGTGAGCCCAATAAAGCTCCCAAGCCACGTGGCGTCTTTATTCCATAATTAAGCTTTCCTTGATAGTGGTAGTCTTCTAATACTTTGGTCCATCTGTTCTGCATATTACTTTGTTTTTTTTTGATAAGTTACTTTGTTTTTAAATTCCATTTTTCTTGTTTACTATTTTATTTGGCCAAAAAAAAAAAAATTGACTTCTTGTAAGACTCACCAAGGTCCACCACTCCTCTTCTCTGTTACCAATTAAAATGTAGATCTAACACTGTTAAATTGTGTTCCACTCTTACAGGCCTAGATGTTAATCTCCCTCTCTCTCACACACACACACACTCACTTTGTTCTCCAAGTCAATTTTAGAAGATCATTTGTGGTTGCAATCTCTAAGATAGCTTCCATGGCGCTTGTCATTTCTCTAAATCCATATGCCACGTACCCCATCAGACCCCTTAGTCCTTACCACCTTTTCCTACGGTATCGAAGTATCTTGTAAAATGTTCCAGTTTCTTTATATATTCCTCTAGTCGGTTCATCTATACTTTGTGTACTATGTCTATCTCCTTTGGATTGGTGAAACTTTAGCTCCAAGTTGACTTTTAAAACCTTAAATTTAAAATAGTACCACCCTTTTGTGTCTTTGTGTTTTGGTAATGCCCAGACATTAGTAGTGTGTGTGCACTCTAGTAAGTAGTAAGCAAATAATAGAACAAACATTTTTCAGTCAAAATGAAGGGGAAGAAAAAAGTTTTCTGTTTCTATGTTGATATGCAATTCTTTGGTTAGATGCCAACTTTCTTTCCTGACACTTTTGGATTTGCTTTTCTTAGTCTAGCTTGCACGTGAACTTGAAGCGGTGAATAAGACAAAGGAGCCCCTCAAGTCTAATTTGCTGAATGGAAAATGGGAGCTTCTATATACAACATCTAAATCAATTCTGCAAACCCAAGTATGATGGTATATCTTTTTTTGTTCTTCTCTCTCTCTCCCCCCCCCCCCCCCTCCTCTCTCTCTCTCTCTCTCTCAGGATTGTTTCTTCAATGGGTTGAAACCTATATTGGTCTATGATTCCATATGAATGGATTCTCTTTCTTTTCCTTAAAAAACTCCAGTTTTGCTTAGCATAACTGTGACCAGTTGCCACATTTTGCTGTCAAAATCCTATCATTATGTGCCTTCTAATGCCTCCGAGGACCAAAGCCTCTAAAATTAGAATGTCCTCCCTATGATCTTCTACCTTGAGTCAATCATCAAAACAAGGAAAGGACTACCAGACTATTAGGTGTTTGAAAACACTTCAAGTCCCCACCAATCTAGTCAGCTACGTACATCTGTCCAGTATCCCTTTTCTGTGGATACGCCTTTTGAAAAAGTATTAGGTGTTTGATAAATGGCAATGGCCTAACACATTGTAACTCATTTAATAAACATGTTATGTTAACATGCTTAACACACATTACCTATTTGAACATTCCATTAAACTTATTTTACCTATTTATAGACATAATCTATTTTTTATAATAAATTTAATTTATGATTTCTTTAAAAATAATTCAACTCCAAAATAAAGAATTATAGAAAGATATCTCAAAAAACTATAAATCTGATATATTAAACTTAATTAATATGAAAATATTAATAAATCATGTTATTTAAATAGTTTTAATTAATATTAAATTCAAATAATCCTAATTAATTATAAAAGTTATTTATTTTAATAAAAAATCAAATACAAAAATACTATTACTTATCAAGACAATACAAACATATTATAAGTCAACTCATTAAATATTATGATATTTATTTTCAATAATTCTTTTACGTAAATGGGTATATAGTCAGGTTAAGCCATGTTAATTGAGTTGACACAATTAAGACTCAAATATGACCTGTTTATTAGTCATGTTAAACAGGTCGACCTGTTTATGCTTAACGTCAGTACGCTAACTCTGCATTCAGTTCATTTCGTTTTGGTTCCGTGTCAAAAATTGACACCCTTATTGAATATTGTTGGCTAAGAACAATGTAGCTACAATTGGGTTCCAAATCTGTAAGCTTGGAATTAAATGAAATATGATAATCCTCTATATAGGCTTGTTTTACTTCCCTCCCTCATATAGTTGTTTTGTCACAATGATGTCTTGTTTTGTGCTGTCCTGAATGTCGTAGAACTTATCTTTTATGATTAGATATCTGTTTTGGTTTAAATATTTTTTATTTAAGGAATTGTCTCTCTTTTGTGCTTGCATGCTTATATGTTTACAACTAGGGATGGCTCTTTCTGGTGCATTCTTTTATATTATTTATTATTCATTGCTGAATCTTAATTATGAACCTCTCTTTCTGCTATAAACTGTGATAGAGGCCCAAATTCTTAAGACCAAATGGAAAAATCTACCAGGCAATTAATGTGGATACCCTGAGGGCTCAAAATATGGAAACTTGGCCATTCTTCAATCAGGTGACCTTTTTTGTTTACTTATATAAATGTTTTAGTTCTTCCTGTTCTTTAATTCATGATATTCAGAGAGTAAACAAACTGAATCTCAACTATTGCTTAGGTGGTCAAGTAATCGGAGTGTTTCACATGTAACCTTCTAAGAAGGTTAATGTCCTTCATTATTTCATGAGATGACTGTAGAATATGGACCTAGAAACCAGATCATTCATCTAATGCAATTTCTGTCCCTAATATAGTCATGCTAAGTCAAACTTTTTAATAAATGGTTTCCACAAGCAAAGAGGAGGGCAACATTAAATAATCCATGCATCTGCATTTGTGTCAGCATACATTTATAATCTTCCAAATGGAAAAAGAAAAGAATAGAAAATAAAATAAAATTACAGATAAAAAATAATAATAATAAAGAAAAGAAAACGTATTAAGCCTTCAATCAAAAAAAGAAAATAGATTAAGCCTGGAGTTGTTGCCGTGGTGGAACAATGGGTTGCAGGTATCTTATCAACTTCCAAAGAGAACAGATGTTGATTGTCCATCCACATTGTTAAAGTCTGATATAACAGGGATACTAACAAGGTTGTTAGTATTTGATATATAAAAATTGATGTTTGTATGTCCAGCATTGCCAGAAATGGTAAAATATGAATATCCTTTTTACACAGGTTGAAAGTTTTGCATAATGCAAAAGTGACTTCTGGTGGGTCCAAGTAATAATTATGTGTAACATTTTGGTCTTCTTAAATACATCTCCCCATAAGGACATAACTCCTTATGAGCATCAAGAACAATACCATGATGTTAGCAGGCGTTCTATGCTTTTCTAGAATCATATCATGGTTTGGGGCTTCGGTGAAAATAAGGGGACCAGTACTCCTCTTAGATACACTTGTATAAGGTCTTTCCTCTGAAGATGTTTAATTTTACTTTAGCAGCAACATTGGGAAATTTTGAATTACTGTAAACAATTTATCCCATTCAACTTTATGGAGGCTGTTTGCTTTAAAATACATGTTATACCATCTGTTGTTTGGAATTTAGAAGGGAAAGAAAAACAACTGAACAAGAGAGCACCAAAATACAAGATCAAAGCTGCTTTGGTCTATGCTATCGTAGATACTGTTGGAATTAGGTCTCTAGTTGAGTTGTTAGACTGAAGTACTAGTGGCTCATCTTGAGACTAAGTTCAAAGTCTAAAATTTTAATAGTGTTAATTTACGATCTGTCTTGAAAATTGGTGCCAATTTTTCCTCATGTCTTTTAAAATTGCAATGTTTTTGAGCTTGTCCATCGAGTTTAAGGCTATTCTCCCAATATTTTTGCAGGCCACAGCTAATTTAGTACCTCTAAATGCAAGAAGGGTAGCTGTCAAATTTGACGCATTCAAAATTGCTGGTTTGGTAGGTGATTTTTTCCTTTGTGATTTTTTCTTCACACAGCACATCCTCTATGCTCAATTAAGCAGATATCTTCACCACTTTCTAAATTTGGGTGATGGTTTGTTGCTTTGTTGGTTGATAGCATCATTACAATCTTATCCATAATAAAGCATATTTAACATTTTTTTTTTATGATTTGCCTTTCTTTTTTTTTCCTTCTTTGATAATCAAGATACACACACCCACATGCAACTGGGACCTGAACCCTGCACCTTTCCTTTTGGGGTGGCAGTAGATACTATTCAAGCTAACAGTTGGTGGTGCCCATAATTTTTCTTGGAACGGGGGACATATACCTCGTAATTGTTTCAGAGAGATGTGGTGAAGGGCTGATGATGGCATTAGGAAACAAATTCCCATCCCTCAGAAATTTACAACTTTTTGTTTCTTTGACAATAAAAAATAGAAGTTTCCAGTGTGATGATGCATTGTTTCATGAGTTTCAATTGACTAAGTTTATGGTGACTAATGGACAAAAGCACTAAACTTAGCTTTGTTTACATTACAAACATCCCGAATGGAACTTTAGTCTCTTAGAAAATCCGAGGCCATTGGTTATGGAAAATGTCCCTAGAGGAAGTAATGATTATGGAAGAATACGATTGCATGGGCTCTAGGCCGTTGCACCACACTTCTCAACAATATTAAAGAGATTTGGGATATGAAGACAAACGACAATGATTATGCATGATTTAAACAGTGCCTATGAAGTATGGTACAAATTTGTCCCAACACAATGGTAAGGCATCTGAAGAGGAATGATTGATTCAGAGTTTAAATTCTTTCTCTTGATCAAAATGACAGAGAACAGGGAGAAAAATAAATAAAAGAAAATAGAAGAGCTGAAGACTTGAAATTATAGTGTGAGAGTATTTTCGTAAATCCTTTCTCAGGCATTCTGGCAGTTTCTCATAAAATCAAAAACAAAATGCAAGACTTTGTTGTTTCACCTTGTCAATCAGGCACAAAAATTGTTTGGAGTTTTTTCTTACCTTATTATTGTTATCATAATTACTTCAGTGTTTTTATTTATATTTTTATAAGTACTTATTAAATGGCATCGAACATCTACAAGAACATGTCCTTTTTAACTGTTGACATTGATTTCTAAACAAAATTTAAACTTTTGACCAATGCTTTTTAATTGCTTACAGATACCTATAAAGTCACGTGGAAGTGGTCGTGGTCAACTGGAAATCACATACTTGGATGAGAAGTTACGGTAAGGATGTAGAAGGCTGTTGTTTCGCTACCATGGAAACGTAACCCAAAATTGCCTCCAGCCTCAAGAAAAGGGTTCTGGAGGCTATTGTATTTGTATGGCAAATTTAACTGAATTTTACATAAAAATAGATTTATTTTACGGAATATGTAACTTGCGTATCTTTCATGGAGATCACTAATAACAGGAGCAAAGGTCAGAAAACCTTAGACATTGACTGCCAATGTCAAGATTGGCAGGTTTTTCTGGCTGCCTTGTTATCATATGGAAGCAATCCTTATTTTGCAGTTGTTTGAAACTGCATGGTGGAGTCGCTCTTTTTCGTTTTTTTCATTGAATTTGAAATGAGTCTTTTTTGTTCGTTGTGGCATTTGAATGAGGCAGTCATTCCACTACAACTCTTCTCAATTTTTTTTGCCTTTCTTCTTTTGTGGGAAAATTTTGTATTTTCTTTTTTGGATTTCAGTTTCAAGAGAATCTGGCAATTAACTTAATGTGTGAAATTCTTTAGTCCCTCCTCAGAAGATAGGTGTGGTGTTGTCAAAATTGAGCTCTATGATGGGCTAATGCAATATTTTTTCAAGGGACTAATAGTAGTAAGTTTGTTAGGTATTCTGCAAAGTGTAGGCCATGAACTTGCTAGACACGCCAAATTTATTGATGACATGCTTGTATGGCTAGAGAAACCCTCATTTTTGTTCTTGTAATGTTCCTCTGGTCCGATATTGGCTGCTCTTAATAATATTTCCATTGTGTTTTCTCCAAAAAAAAATAGTAATATTCACATGGTGCCTCTTGCCTTTTGAGTCAGGGTTATGTGTTTTTCATGTGCTCGTAAGTCATATAGATATTATGGCCCTTTCTTCCACTTTAAGGAACAGAGAGATATTTTAGGCTATATATGTTAATATGTATGTATGTATTAAAATTAAGTAAAATAAATGCCTCTGAACTGAGGCTTTATTCTTATATATTTTTAAAAAAAATTTGTTTTGACTTCAAGACTTTGTGTCCCACTATATTATCCTTCAGGTGATTACGCTTGAAAACAAGGGAATTTTAATAGATGTATGACTCTTAACATTCTGCACTATAGATTTTATCCAAAACAAAGATATATTATTTATTTTCTTTTCTTATTATTAAATTTTTTTTTTTTGAAAACACACACCACTTTGCCCCTTGACAGAACTTGAACTCTCATTCTCCCATATGAGGAGGTACCAACCAAGCTAGAATTTGTTGGTAAAGATATAATTTCATTTATGTGATTTTGTAAATCTCATTTATGTATTTTCTTGATCCATGGCCTGATATTACGTGGATCAAGTTCATTTGTTTTGATCATATATCTTGTTGTCTTCTACCTGTATTAAATTGCGAGTCACTATGTGCAGGATATCAAGAGGCAATGAAGGAAATTTGTTCATCTTAAGAATGGTGGATCCAGCTTACCGAGTCCCTCTTTAACCCAGACATGGGAAGGCTCTTGAACTGTGAAGAGAGCTGTTAAATTATTTTATTACACTTGCAACATATGTTGATGTATCTTGTCATGCATTTCCGCAGAGAAATTTTTTCATCTGTTCTTAATATGCAAAACTGTATAATGCTAGAACAAAGATGCCCATTTTATTCATATTTAAATCATGATCAATTGATGGATGTGGAAGGCCCAGAGTGCCTGGGAATCCATGTTTTGCACACAAGCTTCGGGGGAAACACAATAGGTCATCAGAGTTCAACTGCAGTCTGAAGATGGTGTGACAACTCTGAAACCACCTCAGATACCGGTTGAACTGCCAAATTGTCACAGTGAAGAATAGTGCTACTCCATCCCGGTTTAATGCAAGGATAGTTTATTTCTAATCCAGTTTAGTTGAAGATTGCTCTTGCAACTATATACCCACAAAGGGGAAAAAAAGAATTTACTTTTCTGAAAGGCAACTTTGTAAAGTACATTTATGTTTATGGAAAAATGACAAGTATTCCAATTTATATCCTCAACTGTATTTTCAATGTAATATGAGTGTTTTGGATCATGTGATTTTCAAAATTACTATACTTTGATACATTACATTGGAAGTGCAATTAGAGATATAAATTGAGAATATCTAGCATTACTCATGTTTAAAATTTGCAGGGAGTTTGCATATTTGCTGCAATTTAGTGGCTGAACCAGAAATTTTCTGTTCTCCAGCCCCATCTCTGCCTCCACTTTATATAAATGAAAAAAGCAGAAGTTATCTTTGAGGTTACTGAAATGAATACTCTTTCATTCCAAAAGCCCCAAATAAACCTATCTGTCTCTCAGAACAAACAAAAATGACGATCTGTCTTCCAATTTTTTCATCCAGCACCATCATAAAATTGACTTGGCTTTTAGGAATCAACATATTGTTAAGCAGCTCACTCATTCCAGCTGCTTTTTCATCAAGGAATTTTCTGGCCATTTAAGATCCACATCGCAGGAGATGTTGTGGAAGTTAATCCCATGGAGGAGCCAACAATTAATTTTTCTCCATGAACACAAGAATGCCATCTCTCGAAGGCTGTTTTATCATTGAACAGGCAGAGAAATGAGACCTTCATTTCACATAGTTTTCTGTATTTCACGCGAAACATTTTCACAAGAAAATCAGGATTCCAGGAGGGTAAGTTTCAGGGACCATAACTTCTTCCAAGTAAATCAAGTTCAGCACGGAGAACCGGAAGAAATTTAGCTAGAACTCTGACCAACAATGCAAATTTGTTTTTAGTTATCCCACATCGACTTCAGTGAGGAAGAGGAGAGAGAAACATAGCTATAAAAGAGGCAGCCCAACTTATGAATAAGCATACCTTTCTCGGCCTTTTGGCTAAGATCAAGTGTAGTATCTGTTCTTATCAGTTTAATATCTGATACGTGGGCCATTGGCTCATATGATATTAAATTAATTTTTTTAGGGGAGAGGCCCATCACAGTAGCTTGCTGCTGGGGTCTCTGCGCGTCGCCCATGCGTTGCACTATTGCACGGGCCTGGCGCACCCCACCAAGTCAAGTTTCAAGCTTTATATATTTTTTTTCAATAAGCCCAGTATACATTCTTAGGGCTTTCTGCCTTCTCCTAAGATACCGTGGGTCTAATGAACTGAGTGAAGGAGTTTGTTGCTCATTACACACTAAACACGGTAAATAGAATGGGAATAGAGTGTTACAACTTGAAGCTACAAAACGGGAATAGAAGTGTTACAACTTGAGGTTAAAAGGCTGAAACTTGTAGTCTCATCTCCTAAATAGCAAGCTAGTGACAAACTTTATTTATTTATTATTATATAACACACACACATACATAATATATATATATATATATATATATATATATTGCTCATTAGTGCTGTCTCTTCTATTGTTAATAGAGATAGAACCTTGGAGGCTCTAATATAATATTATGCTGCAGTGATGGCTATCTTCATCCCAGACGCACAGTGCCCTGGAAAATTGCAGATGAAGAAGTTCTGTCCCTTAACAAGTTTGATCTGATCTTTTCCAGTCCGATACACTTTGGCACCACTTGGGGTCTTGCAAGAGTTGTATCCAGCCTTGTTTACAGCAACCACATTGTGAATTGATGGGCTGTAGTTGAATACTGCAACAAAGACATGAGTCAAGTGTTGTCAGTCAATCTTGGATATATATGGCCAGCTACAGATCAATGCTGAGCACAGCAGGGCAATGGGTTAGTTTCGGATAGTTGGAAACAATTTCCCTACACCACTAACATGACAGTTTTCCATAAATTGTTTCAACCCACTTTTTGAATTATCAACAACTATACAACATGTAGGCCACATACATTAGATAATCGTCTTACGTTAGCACTGTTATGACTAACACAATTCCGGATTTGGATCTCTCTCCCATACTTTTTTTCAATGTATCATCAGATGTGTGACATGTAATATTTTATATGTTAAAGTACATTAAATTATTTGATAATTGCCTTAATTTTTAAAATTTTTGGTATTTTAAAATTTCATTAAATGAATTTTTTTCTCTCAGAAATTGGAAAAAAAAAACCTAATCATTCAAGCTATTTTCTTTTAATCCATTTTTTTCCTTTGTTATAACAATTCATATTAAACAAACTGTTATCACTCCACTTAAATCTTTCATCTCTCTGTCTAAATCATCCAATCCAAACAAACTATTAGATAAAAGAAATTAGGAACAATTTATATACTGGAGAGGATATCAATTCCTAGCCAGGCCAAATAGTACTACTCATAATCTTCTAAGAGTGCATTGATGACATTGATGACATGAACATGATGCAGCTTATTATGAAAGTATTACTCATTAATTATGTCCTATTCCTACTCAAGTACACCCTTTTTTGTGTGTGTATGCTACAATAGTTTGGTTGATCCTAAGCTTTCTCATTAAATGATGCCAAAAGTAACCCATCAATTTGCATGATCTACTTCTTTAAAAAAAAAAAAACTATGATAATTCTTGATCACCCTCTTTAAAAGTTTTACAATTTTGATTTGTCTCCTATATTTTTTATAAAATTAAAAAAAAAAAAAGAACTCCCATCAAAAAAAAAAATTATTCAATTCATATTTTTACAAAATAACTGTCAAATTTTAGATTTTGTATGTCTACCGTTGGATGTATATCAGTTTCAAATATGTGACTTAAATGATGTTCAATAATATTTTAATTTAAAATATATGATACATGTTAAAACTTAAATAAAATTACTATGAAATTTCTTTATACTATCTTAAGACTGGGTTTTTTTTTTTTTTCTTCTTTTCTTAGATGCTTTACTGATTCAACACTATATATATACTTACCAAGTATATCACCAGCTCTAAATCTCTTCCCTTTGGGCCAACCAACCAAGTTAAAGGTCCAACCACCGGAACCACCAACTGTATAGGTAGCTGCCTGAGCCACCTCGCAGTGAAGCACCAGCAGCAGCAGGAGGCACAGCACCATTGCTGGGGCAACGATTGCACTGCCTTTTCCCTGAGACATCCCGTGAACAAACAGCAATGAAAGGTAAGCGTGTGTGTGTGTGTGTGTTTTACGAGACAACTTAAGTTCCCTTACCTAACAGAGGCAGGGGGTCATTTATAGACATTGTCTGTTGTCAGTGGGCGTTAGGAGTCAAAATTGTAGGCTGGGTCCTATCTGTTTGAAAAATGTGATGGGATAAAATGAGGCTGGGACCCTCACTGTCAAAAAGCTAAGGGCTTACCTAACTTTTTTTTTATCCTTTTAACTTACACGTGTATTGTATAATAATTATTTTAAAAATTTGTAAGAGTTTTGAAAAATTAAACAACTCAATAGACGATGAAGTCTTGTTTAAAATTTGAAGAAATAAATAAATTAAAAAATAAAATAAAAAATAAATTATACATTCTCAATCTAGTTTAAAGTTAAAAGAAACAAATAAATTATATATTAACTTTTACTTAAAAAGAGAAGTTACGATTTATCAATTAGATTAGTTTCAATTGACGGGATTCACGTAAGTGTGAGATATAAATGGGGAATTCTTTGCATCAATAATACGGAAGTCTTAAATTTTTTGTATTAAATCTCATATTAAAGATGGTGTGATATAAGATTATTGGTGATGTATTAGATATATTATTTAATGATCTATCAATAATCTAGTGACATGTCTACGATACAAAGTTTTGTACAAAAATTTAAAACAAATAGCATTATTTTTATTATAAACCGAATTTGGATTTATAAAAACTACGCAACTTTTTATGTTATTTTTAAACTTATATTATGATTCATAAGTTTTTCTTGAAGAAATGTCTCTTATCTATAGACATTTTGAGAAACCTCTTTTGATTGAAGAATTCTGTTCTATATAGTATGAACTCTTTTTCACTTTGATGTTTGAAGCCTTTTACATTTCGATAAAAACATTTTTTGAAAAGAGGCTTACATATATATCTTTCCAAAACACTTCTTTTAACAAAATTTAAAAATAATTTTTTTTATTACAAAAACTCCTATTTCTGATAAGATGGACATGAAAACTAAGTAAAAACTAAGTTGGAAAGTGTATGAATTTGTTATAATTTTAAGTAACATGAATCGATTAAAAAAATCCAGAAATGGGTTAGGCCAGATGCATCATAAAAACAAAGACTGAAGGGTTTGGACTTTGGAGTCTTTGCGCATTGAAGATGGTTATTAAATTGATCCAACAACCCACTACTACTGGCCCATTTAATCATTCTTTCAGACTTTATTGCTCTGTTCTCTGAATCTCACAACTAGGGTAGTTTTTACTTTACTTAATTCAACTTATTTTGAATTTATACGAGACGGGTTAGTATTTATTGATCCGAGTATAATGTATTCGGATTGATGAATGCTTGATAAATAAATAAATTTATCAAATAACTTATAAATTTTATTGATTTGAGGAACATTCGTTAATCCGGGTGTAATGTATCGGAATCAATAAATAATTTTTTCTATGAAACTGTGTTTTAATCATCTGATAATTTTGGAATTAAGTTTGGTCCTGAGTATAATATATTCGGATTGATAAATGTTTGACAAATAAATAAATTTGTCAAATAACTTACAAATTTTATTGATTCGAGGAGCATTTGTTAATCTGAGTGTAATGTACCAAGATCAATGAATAGTTTTTTATATGAGACTACGTGTTTTAATCATCTGATAATTTTAAAATTAAGTTCTTATTTATCTTAATCATTTTATCTCTAATTTATACGTCATCTAATAATTAAAACACCTTATAATCTTATATGAGTTTAAGTTTACTGGAGCATTACATTTTTGTTTTCCTTTTTTAACTTGTTGAGTCCTGCAAAAGAAGAGTAGCATTTAGTTCTCCCTTTAAACTTTTACAAAGAGTGGAGTTTTTATGTTTTTACGGTCATTTTACTTTATATTCTTTAATAATTATTAATTTTGAAGAACAAAAAATTATTAATTAATAAAATATTAATTATTAAGTTTCAGTCTAATTTTTATTAACTGGAAAAAATATTTTTACAACTATATAATTGTTAGTGTAAAAATTGGATATACATATTTGTAAGACTAATGAACTCTTTTTTTAAAAAAAATATATATATTATATCTAATTTTAATTATATAAAAAATCATACTATCCCTTTTTACTATTAAAAACTTTATGTGGCTAATAACTTTATATATAATATATATGTTTACATATTTTTCTGTTCTAATAATTAATAGTATAAAAAGACTTTAAAAATTATTAATTATTAACTAATAAAAAAATTAATTGTCCACCATTAAACAAAGTTGATTCCTCAAAAAATTATTAATTAATAGAAATGATTAACTTATTAAATATTAGAAACAATCCTATCCTTAGTTACACAATAGGGTAGCCTTCCACTACACATAAATATCCCAAGTGTGATCATGCTAATAAACCCATTCAATTGACCAAGATGATTTCAATTATTAATTATATTATATGATCTTATATCAACTTAGAACATCTTATACCCTTTTATAATAAAAAAGTATTTTTTGTAACACTTTTTTAAAATACTTTTTGATTATTATTTATATTAAGTTCTTAAAGTACTTAAAAGTTTAATCGAGAGAAACAAAATCGTACAATAAGAAATCCAATTTATTAGTTAAAATAGTTAATATTGTACAATGTGGTATCGAATCATTACAATCTGTCCGGCAGTCTCGTGAGTAATATATAAATTTTTTTTTTATCTACAGTCTCACTTAATGCATGAAGTAAAATTTCTTGTGATAAATCATTCTTATGGCATGACTTTACATTTATCATGTAGCTTTCTTTTATAAGTCTACTTTTGAAGAAACACATTAGTTGTTTCATTCAAAATTGTTAGTTTGATTTTAATTTATTTTTCTCTTTTTTCTTTTCACTGGATAAATTTCATTTAAATAATTTGAGATGTTGGAGAAAACCATAAAGCTGACATTTTTAAAGTTCAAGAGTTACAAAGGAAGAGGAAAATAAGTTACTTGGACACCATGTTTTACTTCTAGTTAATTTTGCACTCTAAGTGTGACATTGGATCTTTAAAACTAAGCTCATATCGCATATATTTTATTTTTTCAAAGAAATATCTTACTTTTAGTCCGTTGGAGCAACCCAAACCATCCAGCCTGAATCCCAGCTCGAACAAAAATGCAAGGTATTGAGTTTAACTCAATCGTTCTGAACTTTGAAAGTTGCTAATCTCTAATGCGAAATATGTAATGTAATTTATTTGTTGAATTACAGTTCATTTTATCAGAGATTTCTAATCTACTCTTGTGTCATTTTTATATACTCAGGAGTGGGTGTAGAATAGATGATTTTAAAATGTAATATACAGTTCATTTTATCAGAAAATTCTAATTACGCTTGTGTGATTCTTATATGCTCGAGAGTGGGTGCAGGGTAAACGATTTTAAAGCAGACTTGCGATTCAGATAGAAAAAATTATCAAAATTTTGTGATTCGTTGTCGAACTTATTCCAATTTAATAAGCATTTGTTAAGATTTATTTAAATCAAATCATAATAGCATCAAATGTTTAATTTACATTTACGAGAGAGAGAAAAAATAAATAAAAAATTGCAATCTTTCCAAAAGAAATTCCAAAGAAATAAAACCAATTAATTAGGTGCTATGCGAATGCAATATGGATGATCTAAACATTCCTTAAATAATTCTCTCTATACATACATACATATATATATATATATATATGATATTAGTAATTTGTTTTCCTATGAGTACATTAAATTCTTAAAAAGATTTTTCATACGAAAAATTAAATACACTTATTAAACTCTACAATTATGAATCAAAATTTCTATCAAATGGCAAGTTTTAAAAACTCAAACTTTAGACTCATTTCACTCTCAATATATAATAATTTGTTTTCTCTTTTAATTAATATCATTTTCATTTACATGTTGCAATAAAATCCTTCAATTAATTTTATTTTTCATGTTTCAATACGTATTTTACTGAAACTTTTATTTGAGAAACAAGGTATATTTCATGAGTTATATTCAAAATTCATTCTTATAATAAAATATCAGGATAATTAAAAAAAAAAAACCAAAAAAAATCAGAGAATTTTGTTACTATAGACTATAGAGTATAGTATTTATTACTCATTCGGCTTGAATGCCAGCTCAATTTTTGGGTCTAATTACCTGAAAGCAACACTCTGTAATTATAAATTAATTAAATCATATTATATTTATTATAATTGAAGAATTCAGTATAGATATCAATTAATTAAAAAAAATTATATTTTATTTGGCAAAGTGTGGCCTAAATATGATATTTTTATGTAAGTGATAGTGTACTAGTGAGTGTAGTTTCCTAATTAAATTTGGAGTAGTTTAATTATTTTTTGGTGGAAGTTAGAATATAATTATTAGTTAGGTGAGACTGAGAGAAATTCTTGAATGAGAGATAGAGTCATATTGCTGACAGTAAATATTGTTTATTTAATAAAAAATGAGTTTTTTTTTTTTGGCTTTTGATAAAATGTTGATTATTTAATTTAGTAATATAGTTAAATTATTGGCAAAATAATTTTTAATAATGTTCAATGTCTCAAATTTTTTCATTCCAAATAATATGTCATTAAATTATTAATAGTATTTTAGATAATTATTTTATTTTATGCCAGTGATTTACTGTCACATCATTTAACATACAAGTTTTGGTATAAAAAATTTAAGACAGTTAGCATTACTTAATAATTTTGGGTCCATGTGCAATTGGAATTGTTTGGTTAGCAATTTTGATAGAGAAAAAATAAAAAATAAATTGCAATCTTAATTTTCTAAAAAAAATTCTAAACAAGAAATAAGACCAATTTATTTGTACAATATTGTCCGTTTTGGTAACTCATGACCCCACTGAAGGGGTGATCATGAGTTCTATTGCCATTCTTCGGTGTGTAGTTTATTTATTCTTCTTCACACAAACCCATCAATTGATTTTGCTAGACATGACTCCATTATTATTATTTATTTATTTATTTTTTCAAAGGAGATGATGTTCCAACTTCCGGTTCATGAGATAACTTAGAAATCCAATGAGTCAGAAGCGTTATGGATTAAATTCGGAACTCCAAATTTATGACATATCCTTTAAACCAATTTGCTCACAGTCCTAACTCCATGAATCCATTTATTGGTGAGTGAAAGTTAAAGAACCATTGATAAGTGATCCACAAGGATAAACATATAATTTGAAGCAAATTTAGAGGAATTGACAATGATATTTTATGTACTAAGTGTATATCATTTACATAACAAAAAATATTTGTGACAGACTAAATCAATATATCAAATTAATTGAATTGAAATTAATGTCTTAGACTTAAATTAGTACCACCCTAATTTTCCAAACTCTGCCTAAACAAGGAAGTGAATAAGGTTATGATCAAAGCTGAACAAAAAAAATTGCTGCACCAATAGCAGATTGATCAATATGTGCATAACTACAATATCTATGTTGTAAAGTAAAAACAAAATCCAAATTCAATTAGAATACCTATGTTTTAAAGTTATGGGAAAATTACATGGACACCTCATGTAGTTTATCTGATTTTTACTTAAACTCTTACATTTTAAAAGTGAACAAACACATCCCCTAATTTTGAAATTGAAATGCAGATATCTCCCCTTAAAATTGGGATGTGTTTGTTCAATTTTTAAAATTGTATTTGTTCATTTTTAAAGTATAAAGGATTAAACGAAAAGCAAGTAAATCACATAAGGTGTTTGTGTAACTTATCGTAAATTTTAACATTTAGTTATATGGTTTACATTACTTAAATCTTGCTGGTTGAGTAACTCTTATTCACTCGTTGAGTGTAAGTAGCATTAGTTGGGTAGATGCCCCTTCTAGCAAAAGGGATTTTAAAAGGCTTATTTTGTAATACCTTGAAATTTTTACATTGCCTGTTGATTAAGATCTTAAAAAATTTATAGGATTAATCATCCTTAAATCCCTAAACAGGTTACTTTATTATTAGAAGATCCATGAATGTTTCTAATTCAAGATTAAAGACTTAGTTATTTATATTTTTGAGTTTAGGTCCATTATGATGACATGTCACTTGTAATTTTTTTTATGTAATGACACTAATATACCAATGGCAACAATACCCTTTTATGTTATTTATCACTGCCACACGAATTCTAACCTCACCATCCCTCCCCTTCCCTAACCTCTCATTCTACGTTAACTCACTGCCGCACCACCAACCACTAACTCCACTGTCGCCGTTATCGTCATCACTGTCAATCAAAGCATCGTCGCCACTGATAAGAGGACCACTGCCCCCTCTGTGCGTCGGGTTTATTGGACTTCTAGTCACTCATCCTCGGCCCCATCACTCTTCTAATACTTGATTTGCTAAACATATTTTAAGGGAAAAAAATCAAATCATCATTACATCTCAAGGTCCTTATCTAATCTTACAATCCCTCATTTACGTGACTGCACGTTAATTGCAATGAAGAAAGATTTAAAGATGTCAATCAAAGCATTGTTGTTCAGGATAGAATTTTGGGAATGAATTCCACTAACATGAGTGTAAGATAAGACATGTGTTTCCTATAAACCTTTTTTGAATACCAAATTAGCATATTGAATAGCAATTTGATTATTGCTCGCATGAATCAAATTGCCCATCAATCCTATGTTTCGACCTATTGATGGAAATTTAATTTCTATAGTAGTATTATGCTTGAAAAATGAGAATATGCTACAATTTGAAAAAATACGAGTATTTTGTGCACATAATTACAAGAAAGTAAAATTTTACTATCCTTTTTTTTTTCTTCAAATAATTTGTTTTTTTGTTGCAAATTTCACTACTTAAAAGACGTTTGACATCCAAAATGCAACTCAAAAACTAAATAAAACTAACAATAACCAATAAATTCATAGCAAAATTGAAATCTCACTATCTTCTTTAAAAGGTAAAATTTTACAGTATGCCTCATTCAAGGATAGTGAAATTTTACAGTATGAGAAACAACTTTTTTTTTTCAATTTTTCATATTTTATATGGATCTTGTTTGATAGATTCTCGATTTTTAGAGACTAAATATATAAATTTTATTAAAAACGAATTTGTAATTTGTAAGTTATTGAATTTTTAAACTTTGTACAATTTTTTAACATAGTCCAGATTTCACATAAGTAGTAATTGCGGGAGATAAGAACTTTATACATTGAGAGATATTGTAGTCACACAAAAAAAATGAGGAATCTCTGAGTAATTTTGTTTAAACTTGGACTTATGGATAATTTTATTATTTTTCTTGGACCTTTCACTAAATCGCCCTTATTTATAAGTGTGAACTTCTTATGTTAAGTCTAGAGAAGCAAAATCGTGCAGCTAGAAATCTAATTTATTATCAAAACAGACTATTGTACAATGTGATACCGAATCATTACAATTTGTCCAATGGTCCCAAAGGTAGTGTATAAAACTTTTTTCTTTTTCCAATGTCATAAGTAATGCATGAAGTAAAATCTCTAGTGAGAAATCATACTTGTGACATGACTTTACATTTAGCATGTAGCTTCTTTCTTTATAAGTCTACCTTTAAAGAAACACTTTAGTTGTTTTGTCCCAAACTGACAATTTTAATTAATTTAATTTTGATTTGATTCAAATAATTTGAGATGTTGAAGAAAAACATAAATGTGACTTAAAGTTTAAAAGTTAAAAGAGGAGGAAAAGAAGTTACTTCGAAACTCATATTTTTCCTCATTTACTTTACAATCCATTGGTCTATTAAACCAATACATATCATTTTTATTATTTTTTAAGGGAATATCTTATTTTTATGTAATATTATTTTAGTATTATGAGTGATTTGTGGTATTGTGGTAGTGAGAGTAATTTCCTAATTAAACATGGAGTAGTTTAATTATTTTTTTAGTGGAATAAGTGTGATTGACAGAGATTAATGCATGAGAGATGGAGTCATATTGCTGACAATAAGTATTATTTACTTAATAAACGATGAGTTTTTTTTCTTCTTATGAGAATTGCTTTATTCATTCTTTTTTTTTTTTAATTTAATTAAGTAATATGGTTAAATTATTGGCAAAATAATTTTCAATAATGTTTAATATCTCAAATTTTTGTACTAAAACTTTTATTCCAAATAATATGTCATTAAATCATTTGTGGTGTTTTAGACAATTATTTAATTTTATGCCAATGATTTATTGTCACATCATTTAGAATATACATTTTGGTAAAAAAAAAAAATTTAAGACAAATAGCATTACTCAATAATTTTGGGTCCATGGGCAATTGGAATTGTTTGGTGAGCATTTTGATAGAGAAAAAATAAAAAAGAAATTGCAATCTTAATTTTCTAAAATGAATTCCAAACAAGAAATAAGACCAATTTATTTGTATAATATTATCCGTTTTGACTCATGACCTCTCCTAAGGGGTGATCATGGGTTATATTATCACTCTCTCCTGTGTGTAGTTTATTTATTTTTCCTAACTTTGGACAGGACTTTATCTAAAGTAATGAGATTAATTGTATAATATCCATTCCGTTGGAAAAAAAAAAATTATGCAAGTTCACACAAATCCATCAATTGTTTTTGGCAGACATGACTTCATTATTATTATTTATTTTATTTTTGTCAAAAGACATGATGTCCCCACTTTTGCCAAACTACTCCACTCCCAATTCATGAAGTAACTCGAAAATCTTACGAGTCATAAGCATTATGAATTAAATTCAGAATTTCGTAATTTATGACATCGTTTAAGCTAACTCACTCACTACTCTGGCTCTGTGAATCCATTAATTGGCGAGTGAAAGTTAAAAGAACCATTGATAAGTGATCCACAAGGACAACCATATAATTTGGAGCAAATTTAGAGAAATTGAAAATGATATTTTATGTAATAAGTGTATATCATTTACATAACAAAAAATATTTGTGACAGACTAGATCAATATATCAAGCTAATTGAATTGAAATTAGTGTCCCAGTCTTAAATCAGTACCACCCTAATTTTCCAAACTCTGCCTAATCAAGGAAATGAATAAGGTTATGATCAAAGCTGAACAAAAAAAAATTACTATACCACTAGCAGATTGATCAATATGTGCATAACTACAATATTTAAAAATTCAAATTCAATTAGAATACCTGATTTTTACTTAATCTCTTACACTTTAAAAGTGAATAAACACACCCCTGTAGTTTTGAAATTGAAATGCATCTCTCCTCTTAAAATTGGAGTATGTTTGTTCATTTTTCAAAACAGCATTTATTTATTTTTAAAGTATAAGGGATTAAAGAAAAATCTAATAAATCACAGAAGATGTCTATTTAATTTACCCCTAAATTTTAACATTTAATTATATGGTTTAAATTACTTAAATCTTGTTGGTTGAGAAACTCTTATTCACTCTTTGAGTGTAAGTAGCATTAGTTGAGTAGATGCCTTTCTAGTAAAAGGGATTTAAAAAAACTTATTTTGTAATACCTTGAAATTTCCCGTTGATTAATATCTTAAAATATTTATAGTTGTGAACTTCCTACGTTAAGCCTAGAGAAGCAAGATCGTGCAGTCAGAGACCTAACTCATTAGTTAAAAGAGACAATATTGTAAAATGTGATATCGAATCATTACAATATGCCCGACTCTTGTGTAGTGTATAAAACTATTTTTTTCCATTGTCACAAGTAATGGATGAAGTAAAATTTCTCATGATAAATCATACTTGTGGCATGATTTTACATTTACCATGTTGTTTTCTTTTATAAGTCTCACTTTGAAGAAACACCTTACTGTTTCGTCCAAAACTGACAATTTAGTTTGATTTCAATTTTTTTTTTTCTCTTTTTCCTTTTCAATTGGATGGATTTGATTCAAATAATTTGAGATGTTGGAGAAAACCATAAAGATGAGATTGTGAAAATTAGATGGGAGATAACAAGAAGCTACTTTGAAACCCATATTTTTCTTCCATCTATGTTAGCAATTTAACCCGGACCATTAAACTTATCTTATATCCCATATATTTTTATTATTTTTAATAAATATTTTATTTTTATTTAATGGCGGCTGTTCTGTGGTCGTATCCTAAGTTTGGGTTTGGTTTAGATGCATTAAAATAATTTTGATTATTAGATAAATAATTATTGTATGAATGATTAATATTTAAATTGTTTGATAAAAGATTATGTTTGATTTTACTTATGAAAAAAGTAGTTTATTTTTTACCTTCGAATTCTTATCTATGCAAGAGAATTGATGTTAAATTTATTTATTTATTTTACTTCTTCTCACTCCTTCCTCCATTATCAACACCTTCCTCTTCTACTTCTTCTCACTCCTTCCTCCATTATCAAGTAAGATTTTCACCCGACTAGTATTTTTGAATGACAACGGATACGTCTTCTCACTCCTTCCTCCATTATCAACACCTTCGTTGGTAAGATTTTCACCCGAATAGTATTTGTGAGTGACAGCGATTAATGTATGAGAGATGAGTTAGACTGCTGTGAGTATTGTTTATGATTTAATTAATAAAAGATAAGGTTTTTTTTTTTTCAACTCAAAGGGATTGCTGTTCATTACTTTGCTCCATTTTTGTTAATTATTTAATTTAGCGATTTGGTTAAATTATTAGTAAAATAATTTTGGGTACATCAACCAAAAGGCTGGAATTGTTTGGTGAGCATTTAAAAAGAGGGAAAACTTGTTTTGAGATAGAGAAAAAATAAAAAGAATTCAATAATAAGTCTTTCATGAAATGCTTAATTAGTATAACATGCGATCCAAAACATTTTAACTCAAAATTTTTTTCACTATTTTTTTGACAAAAATATCTGCCCATGTGAAAATACAGAAAAAAATGCCTTATTGGATCTTTCCTGTTCTCAATCCACTGACATGCTTCCACTTTTTTTATTTAAAATTTTAAAATTAAATAACTTACAATGTATACATCCATTTTTTTTTTATATAAAAATAATATATTTAGACTATAAAAATCAAGAATTACCAAATAAGATCCATATTATATGTAAAATTCTTTACAAACACCTTGAATTTTAGAACCCATCTTGCTACTCACAAACACCACAGTTAGATATTTCGAACAAGTTTCAGTGATTTTACCGAAATGATAGTTCATGCCTACCTTGAATGTTTTTAACTAGATTTTTTCCCAATTATGAATGAGTTTTTTCTGTTGATATTGGAGACAATCAACTCTGAAAGCTTTAAGGGTTGAAGTTGCTGTAGAGCAATATTGATGGAGTCTGCAAAGAAGTTGAAATGTCTTTTCCAACATAGGCAGAACTCAGTGCTTATTCCAGGTTTATGTCAAGTCATGTCTTCTAGTTCCATGCATATTACATTTTTGCAGATTGTAAGGATAACAGTTCACAAGGTGGCCCAGGATTACTTAGAAAAATAGTTTTTGTACTTGATGCTTTAATTCAATAATTGCAGTTTGATTTTTGTTTCAAACCTCATTTTTATGCTATGTTTGGTTGCTGGGAAGTTGAAGAAAAATGCATGATGGACTATCAAACCTTAAAACCATTTCACACGACAATCTTTAGTTGTTCAACTTGGCATTTTCTTTTCCTGCCTTCATAAGCAACCATTGAAAATATAAGGTACCAAACTTGACCCAAGTTGTGTTACTACACATCAGAAGTTTCAAAGGAGCAACCATAAGCACCATCAAACGGTCACGAAGCCCTGCATATTCTAATATATAATAATACATATTTCTAAATACATTTCAATATGTGAGGGTTAGTTACCAATAAAGTCTATGACTAATTAAGAGGATGGTGTTTACATATGTTTTTAACAATGTATCGAACAATCTTTGTTCTTTAAAAAAATTGTGATACTTTAATATTGATAAAATAAAAAATTTAGATAGAAAAAAGAATACTCAACTAAAAAAAAAAGCAACAAAGAAATATTTATCAGGCAGAAAAATTTGAAAAATTTTTTAAACAAAAAAAATTTATTACACATATTTTTAACAATACAACGAAAAGTTTTTATTCCTTAGAAAAATGGTAATACTCTAACATTAATCAAACAAAAGAATTAGATAAAGAAAATAATACACAACTAAAAGAAAAATATCAATGCAAAATGTTTCTCAAACAGAGAAATTTATGTCCACTTTAAACAATATATATATATATATATATATATATATATATTATACATATTTTTAATAATGCATTGAAAAATTTATGTTCCTTAGGAAAGTGATAACATTACAACATTGATAAAACAAAAAAAATAGATAGAGAAAAAAATACACACCTAAAAAAAATATATCAACAAAAAAACTTATATGTTTGTAAAATTTTTGAGAAATTCACTGTGCAGTAAATAGTCCATCATTAGTACAAGTTGGAGATTGTTAGCAGGTTCAAGAGAGGATTAATTTTCCTCAAATTTTGAAAATTGTGTTGTGAATTGAGTGGAGAATTCAGGCGATTATAAAAATTGTGTTATGAAAAATGATTGATCTATTTGGATGAAAGAATTGAGGAATGAAAATAATGCACAAAATATGAATAATTGTTAAGAATCCTTAATGAATGTTGAGAATGTGAATGGTAAAAAATATTTCACAATATATTTATTAAAAAAAAAAACTTATCCGTTACAAATATTACCATTTGAAAAAAGTGGTAATATTTGTATTAGTCTCAGTTAAAAGCTCCAACGGTAATACTTGTAGACAATATTTTAATTAAATTTATTACTTTAGCCGAGTTGGATTGAGTTGGCAGAATAGCTGCGCGAATAAAAAATAATAACTTATGTGACATATTAAAGTGGGGTTTTGGCTATGTTTGCTGAGATTCTTGGAGGTGCTCTTATTAAACCCTCCAATTATGAATCAAAATTTCTATCAAACTACAAATTTTTATAACTCGAACTTTAGACTCATTTCACTCTCGATATATAATTTTTTTTTCTCTTTCAATTAACATCACTTTCATGTACATGCATGAATCTTTAAATTGATATAATAAGCAAATATAATTATGTATTTGTATATGTTATGATATATCTTTGCATTTTATTTTTTTTGAAGCTTGTTGAGATTTGTTGCTAAGCTTGCATTTTATGGTGCTAAGCTTTTTTTTAAAACTTTAATTATTGTTCCTTTAAAAAAATATCAGCACCATTTCGTTTTGTATTATAATATTTTATAAATGTTTTATTTAAATTGAGAATAAAATAATATTAATAAATGATTTTCAATTCAATACTAATCAAAATGATAAGCCAACTAAACATATGAAGAAATCACTATCAACGTCGAACATGTTATTATGAAATAATTTATAGTCCAACTTAGTTTACCATTTTTATTAGTTAGGTGAGACTGACAGAAATTCTTGTATGAGTGATGGAGTCATATTGCTGACAGTAAATATTGTTTATTTAATGAAAAATGAGTTTTTTTTTTTTTTTTGGCTTATTTATTCATTCTTTTTATTACTTTGATAAAATGTTGATTATTTAATTTAGTAATATGGTTAAATTATTGGCAAAATAATTTTTAATAATGTTCAATGTCTCAAATTTTTTCATTCCAAATAATATGTCATTAAATTATTGGTGGTGTTTTAGGTAATTATTTTATTTTATCCAGTGATTTATTGTCACATCATTTAGCATGCAAGTTTTGGTACAAAAAATTTAAGACAGGTAGCATTACTTAATAATTTGGGTCCACGTGCAATTGGAATTGTTTGGTTAGCATTTTGATAGAGAAAAGATAAAAAATAAATTGCAATCTTAATTTTCTAAAAAAATTCTAAACAAGAAATAAGACCAATTTATTTGTACAATCTTGTCCGTTTTGGTAACTCGTGACCCCACTGAAGGGGTGATCATAAGTTCTATTGCCACTCTTCGATGTGTAATTTATTTATTCTTCTTAATTTTGGGCAGATTTATCTAAAATAATGAGATTAATTATACAATATACCTTCTATTGGAAAAAAAAAAAAAAGAAAAGAATACCAAGTTCACACAAACCCATCAATTGTTTTTGTCAAGGGAGATGATGTCCCAACTTTTGTCAAACTAGTCTACTTCCGGTTCGAGAGATAACTTAAAAACCCAATAAGTCATAAGCGTTATAGATTAAATTCGGAACTTTAAATTTATGATATGTCCTTTAAACCAACTTGCTCACCATCCTAACTCCTTGAATCCACTTATTGGTGAGTGAAAGTAAAAGCGCCATTGATAAGTGATCCACAAAGATAACCATATAATTTGGAGCAAATTTAGAGGAATTGACAATGATATTTTATGTACTAAATCAATATATCAAACTAATTGAATTGAAATTAATGTCTTAGACTTAAATTAATGAAATTGAAATGCATTTCTCCTCTTAAAATTAGAGTGTGTTTGTTCATTTTTTAAAACTGTATTTATTCATTTTTAAAGTATAAGGAATTAAAGGAAAATATGATAAATCACCGAAGATGTTGTGTAATTTATCCTAAATTTTAACATTTAATTATATGGTTTAAATTACTTAAATCTTGTTGGTTGAGAAACTCTTATTCACTCTTTCAGTGTAAGTAGCATTAGTTGGGTAGATGCCCTTTCTAGCAAAAGGGATTTAAAAAGGCTTATTTTGTAATACCTTGAAATTGTCAGTTGATTAAGATTTTAAAATATTTATAGTTGTGAACTACCTACGTCAAGTCTAGAGAAGCAAAATCGTGCAGTCAAAGACCTAACTTATTAGTTAAAAGAAACAATATTGTAAAATGTGATATCGAATCATTACACTACGCCCGACTCTTGTGTAGTGTATAAAACTATTTTTTCCATTGTCATAAGTAATGGATGAAGTAAAATTTCTCATGATAAATCATACTTGTGGCATGATTTTACATTTACCATGTTGTTTTCTTTTATAAGTCTCTCTTTGAAGAAACACGTTAGCTGTTTCGTCCAAATTTGACAATTTAGTTTGAGTTCAAATTTTTTTTTTTTTTCTCTTTTTCCTTTTCAATTGGATGGATTTGATTCAAATAATTTGAGATGTTGGAGAAAACCATAAAGATGAGATTGTGAAAATTAGATGGGAGATAACAAGAAGCTACTTTGAAACCCATATTTTTCTTCCATCTATGTTAGCAATTAAACCTGGGACTATTAAACTAATCTCATATCCCATATATTTTTATTATTTTTAATAAATATTTTATTTTTATTTAATGGTGGCTGTTCTGGGTAGCATCCTAAGTTTGGGTTTGGTTTAGATGCATTAAAATAATTTTGATTATTAGATAAATAATTATTGTATAAATGATTAATACTTAAATTGTTTGATAAAAGATCATGTTTGATTTTACATATGAAAAAAGTAGTTTATCTTTGACCTTCGAATTCTTATCTATGCAAGAGAATTGATTTTAAATTTATTTATTTATTTATTTTACTTCTTCTCACTCCTTCCTCCATTATCAACACCTTCCTCTTCTACTTCTTCTCGCTCCTCCCTCCATTATCAAGTAAGATTTTCACCTGAATAGTATTTGTGAATGACAACGGATACTTCTTCTCACTCCTTCCTCCATTATCAACACCTTGAAAGATTTTCACCGGAATAGTATTTGTGAATGACAATGGTTGATGTATGAGAGATGAATTAGACTACTGTGAGTATTGTTTATTGTTTAATTAATAAAAGATAAGTTTTTTTTTTTTCAACTCAAAGGTCGTTGAAGGATTGCTTCATTCATTTTTTCATTAGTTTGATCCATTTTTGTTAATTATTTAATTTAGTGAATTGGTTAAATTATTGGTAAAATAATTTTGGGTACATCAACCAAAAGGCTGGAATTGTTTGGTGAGCATTTAAAAAGAGGGAAAAACTTGTTTTGAGATAGAGAAAAAATAAAAAAAAATTCAATAATAAGTGTCTGATGGAATGCTTAATTAGTATAAGATGCAATCCAAAACATTTTAATTTAAATTTTTTTTCACTATTTTATTGACAAAAATATCAGTCCATGTGAAAATACAGAAAAAAATGCCTTATTGGATCTTTCCTGTCACTTTTTCTATTTGAAATTTCAAAATTAAATAACTTACAATGTATACATCCATTTTTTTTATATAAAAATTATATATTTAAACTATAAAAATTAAGAATTACCAAATAAGATTCATATTATATGTAAATTGTGTACAAACACCTTGAATTTTAGAACCCATCTTGCTACTCACAAACACCACAGTTAGATATTTCGAATAAGTTTCATTGATTTTACAGAAATGATGGTTCATGCCTACCTTGAATGTTTTTAACTTAGATTTTTTCCCAATTTTGAATGAGTTTTTTCTGTTGATAACTTGATATTGGAGACAATCAACTCTGAAAGCTTTAAGGGTTGAAGTTGCTGTAGAGCAATATTGATGGAGTCTGCAAAGAAGTTGAAATGTCTTTTCCAACATAGGCAGAACTCAGTGCTTATTCCAGGTTTATGTTAAGTCATGTCTTTTAGTTCCATAAATCTTACATTTTTGCAGATTGTAAGGATAACAGTTCACAAGGTGGCCCAGGATTACTTAGAAAAATAGTTTTTGTACTTGATGCTTTAATTCAATAATAGCAGTTTGATTTTTGTTTCAAACCTCATTTTTATGCTATGTTTGGTTGCTGAGAAGTTGAAGAAAAATGCATAATGGACTATCAAACCTTAAAAACATTTCACACGACAATCTTTAGTTGTTCAACTTGGCATTTTCTTTTCCTGCCTTCATAAGCAACCATGAAAATGTAAGGTACCAAACTTGACCCAAGTTGTGTTACTACACATCAGAAGGTTCAAAGGAGCAACCATAAGCATCATCAAACGGTCACGAAGCCTGCATATTCTAATATATAATAATAAATATTTATAAATACATTTCAAAATGTGACTAACCAATATTGGGTTAGTTACCAATGAAGTCTATAACTAAATAAGAGGATTGTGTGTTATGTTATTTTATTTTTAGTATCCCTGAAAAGCTCCCTCTCTCTCTCTCTGATTCACACACACACACACACACTCTCGGACAGAGAAACTTGAGTTTTTTTTTCAAATAAATAAATCATTATATATATATTTTTAATAATGTATTGAACAATTTTTATTCTTTAAGAAAGTGGTAATACTTTAATATTGATAAAATAAAAAAATACACAACTAAAAATTAAATAACAACAAAGAAATATTTATCGGATCGAGAAATTTGGGAAATTTTTTAAACAAAAAAAATTATTACACAAATTTTTAACAATTCAACAAAAAATCTTTATTTCTTAGGAAAATGTAATACTCCAACATTGATAAAACAAAAGAATTAGATAAAGAAAATAATACACAACTAAAAGAAAAATATTAACACAGAATGTTTCTCAAACAGAGAAATTTATGTCCACTTTAAACAATATATATATATAGGGGTGTCAATTTGTGTTATCGTGTCGTGTTCGAGTCATGTCAAGGCATACATATTCGAAAATATGTGTAAACCCATTATTAACTAATCGTGTCAAGTTTCAAAACCCAAACTCAAACTCAACTCATTTATTAAATAGGTTACACGTGTCGACACACTTAACCCGTTTATTTTAAATTTTTTTCCATTGTCACAAGTAATGGATGAAGTAAAATTTCTCATGATAAATCATATTTGTGGCATGATTTTACATTTACCATGTTGTTTTCTTTAATAAGTCTCTCGTTGAAAAGACACCTTACTGTTTCGTCCAAAACTGACAATTTAGTTTGATTTCAATTTTTTTTTCTCGTTTTCCTTTTCAATTGGATGGATTTGATTCAAATAATTTGAGATGTTGGAGAAAACCATAAAGATGACATTGTGAAGATTAGATGGCAGACAATAAGAAGCTATTTTGAAACCCATATTTTTCTTCCATCTATGTTAGCAATTTAACCTGGGACTATCAAACTAATCTCATATCCCATATATTTTTATTTTTAATAAATATTTTATTTTTATTTAATGGTGGCGGTTCTGCGGTAGTATCCTAAGTTTGGGTTTGGTTTAGATGCATTAAAAGAATTTTGATTATTAGATAAATAATTATTGTATAAATGATTAATATTTAAATTGTTTGATAAAAGATCATGTTTGATTTTACATATGAAAAAAGTAGTTTATTTTTTACATTCAAATTCTTATATATGCAAAGATTTGATTTTAATTTATTTATTTATTTTTAATTTCTAATACTACTAATTAAAAGTTGAAGTAATTTAATTGTTTTTTAGCAGAAGTTAGAAGCAGTGAAGTGAACACTATGGAACAAAGCTGCTATAAGAGTAGACAGCTCACTAAAGCAGTACTATGTTAGCCTCAAGGAGTGTGTTACAGAAGTTGTAAGAAATGCAACATGTAGAAAGTTAGTTAGATGTGGTTCACCTGGTGTAACAGAAATAGTGAACTGATGTATATAAGGATGTAAGCAGTGCATAATGTATTCAAACTCTCATATCAATATATTACCTTGAGTTTGTATTCCTCTCTCCATCTCTCAGTTCTTCCTCTTCTACTTCTTCAAGCTCTCAACTGAATATCAATATAATATCTTGAGTTTGTATTGCTCTCTCCATCTCTCAGTTCTTCCTCTTCTACTTCTTCTCACTCATTCCTCTATTATCAATACCTTCGCCAGTAAGATTTTCACCCGAACAGTATTTGTGAGTGACAGCGATTAATGTATGAGAGATGAGTTAGACTACTGTGAGTTTTGTTTATTGTTTAATTGTTTATTGTTTAATTAATAAAATATAAGGTTTTTTTTTTTTCAACTCAAAGGGATTGCTTTATTCATTTTTTCATTACTTTGATCCATTTTTTTTAATTATTTAATTTAGTGATTTGGTTAAATTATTGGTAAAATAATTTTGGGTACATCAACCAAAAGGCTGGAATTGTTTGGTGAGCATTTAAAAAGAGGGAAAACTTGTTTTGAGATAGAGAAAAAATAAAAAGAATTCAATAATAAGTCTCTCATGAAATGCTTAATTAGCATAAGATGTAACCCAAAACAGTTTAACTCGAATTTTTTTTTACTATTTTGTTGACAAAAATATCAGTCCATATGAAAATACAGAAAAAAATGCCTTGTTGGATCTTTCTTGCTTTCAACTCATTGACATGTCATCACTTTTTCTATTTAAAAATTTAAAATTAAATAACTTGTAATACATACATTTATTTATTTTTTATAAAAAATATATATTTGTATTCTAAAAATCAAGAATTATCAAACAAAATTCATATTATATATGAAATTCTGCATTAAAAAAAAATAATGCTTTTTCAGTTCTCTGTTAGAATTTTAGAAACCCTCTGGCTACTCAGTACTCACAAACACCACAGTTAGATATTTCGAACAAGTTTCAGTGATTTGACCGAAATGATAGTTCATGCCTACCTTGAATGTTTTTAACTAGATTTTTTCCCAATTATGAATGAGTTTTTTCTGTTGATATTGGAGACAATCAACTCTGAAAGCTTTAAGGGTTGAAGTTGCTGTAGAGCAATATTGATGGAGTCTGCAAAGAAGTTGAAATGTCTTTTCCAACATAGGCAGAACTCAGTGCATATTCCAGGTTTATGTCAAGTCATGTCTTCTAGTTCCATGCATATTACATTTTTGTAGATTGTAAGGATAACAGTTCACAAGGTGGCCCAGGATTACTTAGAAAATTAGTTTTTGTACTTGATGCTTTAATTCAATAATTGCAGTTTGATTTTTGTTTCAAACCTCATTTTTATGCTATGTTTGGTTGCTGGGAAGTTGAAGAAAAATGCATGATGGACTATCAAACCTTAAAACCATTTCACACGACAATCTTTAGTTGTTCAACTTGGCATTTTCTTTTCCTGCCTTCATAAGCAACCATTGAAAACATAAGGTACCAAACTTGACCCAAGTTGTGTTACTACACATCAGAAGTTTCAAAGGAGCAACCATAAGCACCATCAAACGGTCACGAAGCCCTGCATATTCTAATATATAATAATACATATTTCTAAATACATTTCAAAATGTGAGTAACCAATATTGGTTTAGTTACCAATAAAGTCTATGACTAATTAAGAGAATGGTGTTTTATGTTATTTTATTTTTAGTATCCCTAAAAAGCTCCCCCCCTTCTCTCTCTCTCTGTCACACAATAGTCAAACAAAGAAACTTGAATTTTTTTTTCAAATAAATAAATTATTACATATGTTTTTAACAATGTATCGAACAATCTTTATTGTTTAAGAAAGTGGTAATACTTTAATATTGATAAAATAAGAAAATTAGGTAGAAAAAAAATACACAACTAAAAAAAAATAGCAACAAAGAAATATTTCTCGGACAGAGAAATTTGGGAAAGTTTTTAAACAAAAAAAAAATCATTACACATATTTTTAACAATGCAACTAAAAGTCTTTATTCCTTATGAAAATGGTAATACTCCAACATTGATAAAACAAAAGAATTAGATAAAGAAAATAATACACAACTAAAAAAAAAATCAACGCAGAATGTTTCTCAAACAGAGAAATTTATGTCCACTTTAAACAATATATATATATATATATATTATACATATTTTTAATAATGCATCGAAAAATCTATGTTCCTTAGAAAAGTGGTGATACTACAACTAAAAAAAATATATAAACAAGAAAACTTGTATGTTTGTAAAATTTTGAGAAATTCATTGTGCAGTAAATAGTCCATCATTAGTACAAGTTGGAGATTGTTAGCAGGTTCAAAAGAGGATTAATTTTCCTCCAATTTTGAAAATTGTGTTGTGAATTGAATGGAAAATTCAAGTGATTATGAAAATTGTGTTGTAAAAAATAATTGATCTATTTGGATGAAAGAGTGGAGGAATGAAAATAATGCACAAAATATGAATAATTATTATGAATCCTTGATGAATGTTGAGACTGAGAATGGTAAAAAAGTATTTCACAATATATTTATTAAAAAAAAAACTTATCCATTTCAAATATTACCATTTGAAAAAAGCAGTAATATTTGTATTACTCTCAATTAAAAGCTCCAACGGTAATACTTGTAGGCAATATTTTAATTAAATTTATTACTTTAGCCGAGATCAAAGTGAAGTCTCGGCTATGTTTGCCGAGATTTTTGGAGGTGCTCTTATTAAACTCTCCAATTATGAATCAAATTTTCTATCAAACAACAAATTTTTATAACTCGAACTTTAGACTCATTTCACTTTCTGATATATAATTTTTTTTTCTCTTTTAATTAACATCACTTTCATGTACATGCATAAATCTTTTAATTGATATAATAAGCAAATATAACTATGTATTTGTATATGCTATGATATGTCTTTGCATTTTACTTTTTTTGAAGCTTGGTGAGATTTGTTGCTAAGCTTGCATTTTATGGTGCTAAGCTTTTTTTTTTTTTTTAAACTTTAATTATTGTTCCTTAAAAAAAACATATCAGCACCATTTCGTTTTGTATTATAATTTTTTATACAATATTTTATAAATGTTTTATTTAAATTGAGAATAAAATAATATTAATAAATAATTTTCAATTCAATACTACTCAAAATGATAAGCCAACTAAACATATGAAATAATTTATAGTCCAACTTAGTTTACCATTTTTAATTGAAAAATAATATTGCTACTCAAGATATTAGTAAAAATATATACTTATAAAAAAAATAAAGAGTAAATTACATAAACATTGATAAGTTCATTTGGATGAAAATATTTAGAGAGAAAATAAAAATTTGAGATGGAATGATAAATAAAAATTTCATTTGAATATTTATAATGGAAAGAAAACGAATTGACTTGGAGAATTATTAGACTTACTTCTCCGATTTCTGCACAAGTTTAGAAATTTGAAAATAAAAAAATTTAATTTAATGAGTTTTTTTTTTTTGAAATACCAAATATGCTTTTAAATGAACGAGTTAAAAGTTTAGGCCAAATAATTTATAAATAATTTTTTCTATTTTTTTAATCATTCAAACAATAAATAATAATTTTTTTTTTCATTTCTCTTCCGAACAGTCAAATAATGTGATGATGAATATTTTTTTTTCTTTTATTCTGTTTTATCTTCTAATTTATATTATTTTCTTTCTTAATCCAAAAATTTTATATGAGTAAAAGTCTATAAAAATATTTTTTCATATGTTAAAAAAATAAAGAAAAAATTACACGAACACTTCATGTGATTTACTCAATTTTTACTTAATCTTTGTATATTTAAAAAATGAATAAACACATTCTTTGTGATTTTGAAATGAAATTTTTTTTAAAAAAATTGAATGTGTTTATTTAATTTTTAAGGCTACAGGAATATATTTATTTATTTTTAAAATATAGGAGATTAAGGAAAATTTGGATAAATCGAGGAGTGTTTGTGTAATTTATTCAAAAATAGATTTTTAATTTCAAAACGTGGGATACGCTTTTGGCAAGTTAAATTCAGAATATGTTATTTAAACATTTTTTTATATATTTTTAAATTTTTTAAAATTTAAATTATCATATTCAAATATTTTCTTTTATAGTTTTTAAAAAATTAATTACAAAATTTTAAAACATATTCTAAAAATATTTTTCAAAAACTTAGATCTGAATCACAATTCAAATGCAGCCTATATTTTTTACTTTTAAAACTTATTCACAAAAAAAAAAAAAAAAAAAAAATGTTGCATTTTACTAAACTGTAAAGGGGTCAAATATAAATGAGTGGAATTAGAGGACGTGCATTTGTAATTTTCTCAAAAATAGATCAATAAAAGTAAAATCTGCAAAATAATCATACTAAACATTATTATCTAGTAAACATCAAATCATGGTTCGAAAAATCTGTTCTTTGCCACCCTCACTCATCACTCTAGCAATTGCTTCTCGTCTCCATCTTTTACCATCGAATCAATCAAACAATTTTGATCAGGTTCCCAAATAACCCTTTCGCCAATTGATATCCCATTGTTGAACGATTTGCAGATTGAGCAGCTGTTTGAGCGCTACTTTCTCTCTCTATTTTCTTTCTCTACAATCACATGGATACAGCTAGCAGTGGCAATGGTGGAGAAGAAGAAGAAGTGAAACAGTTAGAAGCTCAACTGAGCAAAACCCTAAAAGAAGGGGAAAGAATTCTCGCGCCCACGAGAAGACCCGACGGGACTCTCCGGAAGCCCATTCGAATTAGGGCTGGTTATGTCCCTCAAGATGAGGTCGCCATTTACCAATCCAAAGGCGCCCTGGTATGCTTATAGCACATATATATGCATATATATATATATACACATATACAACATGTATTTGTCTTCTGGTTTTGAATGTTGATGATGGCAGTGGAAGAAGGAGATGGCATCGCAGGAGGTGCCACCGGGATACAATCCGGTTTCGGATACGAAGTCTAAGACCAAATCTGCTAAGAGGAATGAAAGAAAGAAGGACAAGCGCCAACAGGTAAATTTCTCTCCCCAATTTTGTAGTAGCCAGTGTGGTAACTGCATAATTGTATGTTTAGTCAAGCCATCACCATATAATGCTGTTACTGGAAAGTTTTGCTTATTGAATTTATCGACCAGTAGTGCCACCATGGTTTCATAACGAATGCTTGTAAATAAACTTTTTTCCCCACTTTTTAGTCAGACGAGTATGCAAGCTGATGTCCAAATCAGATAGCTTATATAATGGTAATATGGACATAGAGGTGTATTAATAAATTTAAAATTTTATTAACTACCTACTGATATTTAATCTCCTAAAATTGTATTAGGGAGTACTTTGAAGGAATCAAAAGCCTCACGTACAGGGTGAAGCAAAAAAATTTGAGGAATTTTTTTTTTCTTTTGGTGGATAGAATTTTCTTGTTTGTTTATTGATTCTTTCATTGATTTTTTTTTTGGGGGTGATTTGTACCTTCATTCTCTACATGGACTGCACCCCCTTTTAGGTGCTTATGATGAATTTTAACTTGTAAAATTTGATAAATCTCATTTTACCTCCTTTGGTGTTTACAACCCGTTCATTGTTGCGTACCCATTAAAATCAAAGCTTAAGTTTGTTAAACAACACAGTTCGACATCTTTGTAGTTTATGTGTAGTCATACCATCCCATGCTGGGGGTTGGACTATGGGCATCCCATTGCGTGCCTGATTCACTCGGCTCTAAGCTATAATGCTGGATACTGTATTCCAACAAATGATTGAAAGTTTAGAAGGCACTCCACCATGGATGTCCTTCCAAATCCCTTTTAGGCTTCACCATCACTCATCTAGTCCCTCTTTTTATGTTTTACAACCAATATCATTCTTAATCAACCTAAAAGATCTAAATTGATAGTTTCTAATGTAATACTTGTGCCCTTTATAGATGGATTTCCAAGCCTACGTAATTAAGGTCCCCTGCCTTAACAATTATGTGCTGGGATGATAAACTGCAGCTATAATTGTTTTTGGCAAGTTATTATTCCGTAAAGTGCCACTGCAACTTGCATAGCAATGTAATTTTCAAGATGAAAATTTGTTCGATCAGGTGCCAAACTCCCCTTGATGCTCTGATTCTAAGTAACTAAATGGCATTTAATATTCATCTACAATACCACTAATAAGAATTCATGTTCTAAGTTTTTTTATTTTTCACATCTTACGGAACATGGTGAAATGGAATAGGATCTAGTGTGCTCTCTTTTTATGATGGGAGGATGAAGTATTTAGAAATTGAGGTTCTTCAATTGAGCATTACTTGGAAATTGGTTGTGGAGATATGTTACGGACAGAGATAGTCTATAGAGAAGGGTGGTATAGGGATAATTTGGTAATGAAATGGGTGGCTGAATATCAAGTGGGGTTAGAAGTTGATACAGAGTGGGGTATGGAAGGGAATCCAAACTGATAGGAATTCTCTAAGAATATTGTTGCATTGTGGATGATGTACAAAACAAAGCTCCACCAAGAAGCTCAAATCACCAATAAAAGTAATAGAAGAATGTAAGGAATCAGATAATTTCCCTAAGATCCAAAACTCAACTAAAAATGGCACGTATCATTCCATCCCCCTTACAATGACCTTGTCCTCAATGTCAATACAAAAACAAACAAATTTACCAGGATCCCTAATTTTAGTAGATATAATAAAATACATCACCACCAAATAAGTCTCATAGTCTCCTTCTCTATCAAAAATAGTTATTGACATTTTTCCAGTGTTGCTTTCAAAATACTCACCTTCAGATGCTAATAATTCTTGAAAATCAATTTTGTTGATATGTAACTTTTCATCATCACAATCTGCTTCTTGAAAAACTTTTTCTAGTTCGTTGTAGCTCTTTTGGAAGTGTTGATTTCTTTTTATCACAGTCTTGAAGCTTTCTTGCATATTCTTGAGTAGCACCATAATCTCCTTGGTATCATCTTGTATCAAATTTCAAGATCTCTAGTGATATCGGCATCACTCAGAAGTGTTGGCTCTAATACCAATTGATACGAACAACATATTAAGCATCAACTGCTTCAACTCAATAATGCGTATCTCTGCTTTCTCAAATATGTGTTTATTCATCTCCTTTCAAACACACCTCATAAGGGACATTTGCACTGCCTGCCAAGCCTCCTTGGCGTCTCTGTTTGTTCAACCTCAATTCTAATAGCCTAGAAACTTAATAATTGGTTGAGTCATAACACAAAGCACCTCAAAAGAGAGAAAAACATGCTTGAATGCACCAAAGAATCTACGGTGAATTAACAGATGATTGATTGTCTCTTCTGCTTTTGTGGCATATAGCACCAATTTGGAAGCATATTCCCCCCTTATTCCAAGTAGCTAATAGCTAAAATTGCCCCTAAAGCAATGATTCAAAAGAAAATGACACCTTGAAGGCACTTTGGCCTATTAAATGCTCTTACCAGGAACCAAGGGACCTTTAGCCCATTAGATGCTCTTACAAGGGAATCAGATGCACCATCACCACCATAGTCCTCAGGGTACAATCTCACCCCAAATTGGCCTTTTATCTCAAAGCACCCTCCTTTTCCCCACTAAGAGAAGGATCTTACAACATTTCAAAGAAAGCGTCCACTACCTCCAACTCCCAATCTTGCAAGATCCTACCAAATATGGGCTTGCACACCATTCCCCTTTTGAGAACCAAGCATACTCCGCACTCCGCACTCGCAATATATGCCTCTTTATGACAAGCAATGCTAAACAAGGCCAAAAAAACAAAAAACCTCCCTTAAGGGAGCATCCCTACACCAAACATCATCCTAGAATTGCATTGTATGCTTGTCCCCCACAACAAAGTCAATATGTTTGAATAACTCCTCCCAGCCTTTTCTAATACCCTTCCAAAGTCACCCCCCATCTCAACCCCATGGTTCCCCTCTACGACCCTCCTTCACAAGTAATCTGCTTCTAGGGCAGACCCCAATATTTCTAAGCCGGTCCCCTTTTTTGTAATTATGGGTTTTGTCCTCCTCGGGCATCCTTTTATTTATGCACATATCTTAACTGATAAGAAAAAAAAGCATTTTGTAGTGAAAGTACCCTTCTACCAATTTGGGCATGACAGTAACAGCAAACGAAACCTCATGAAATTGGGATTGAAGTTTTTTTTCCCTGATATATAGGGTTGGAAACTAAACACATTATTAGTATAAGAAAGGGAAAATTGATAGGAGGTTGAAGCATTTTCTGGCACTTTGTGCTTTTCATGAAAATTAGTATCTGAATGTGTGATTTGGCAGTATGATAGACACTTAATATGCTATATGGAGAGACTTCACAATATCTCCTTGCCAAATTCTGTAGGTTTTTGGGATCTTTGAATTCTTATTCTTTTGAGTTCTATATATACTATCTATTTTGGTAGAACTTTTCTAATTAAAAGAGAGTTGACTTGGTGATTCTCTAAGGAGAGAAATCATGATTCTAACTACATTATATAGGCCATCTATAATTTAATTTAAGAAAATTATAGCTGGGGACTCATTGGTTATAACGTAGAAATTACGAGTTCCCCACCCCCAAGAAGTAGGGATTTTTGAGGTTTTGTTGTGTTCAATTAAAGGGGTTGCAATTGAGTAACCATAAAAGTTATATGGTTGTTTTTTATGTTTTTGTTTTTGTTCCTTCAAGGTGGCCTTCTTTCCCTTTAAGAAAGAGGGAAGAGAAACAAAGGAAGATAAAAGGAGAAAGGGGCAGGGGGCAGGGGGTTACAGCCTTCTAATGAAAGCATAAAATTTGTGACAAATCAGTAGAAACCTTTTTGGCGTTGTTACTCTCATATAGATGATGTGTGGAAGTTAGAAAAATGAGAGCATTTTCAGTCAACGTATTTAATAGACCCCGTGATGTTACTCCTTCCATAATTCTTCACAATCTGGAGGATGTACCTTGTTAGAAATATCACCTTGCTGCCCTGGGATAAAAGTCTATTAGTTTCATTCCTGGATCCTGACAAAATGCTGTTTTAGTTCATTTGGATTTCTGTTTGTGAGATGAATGACCCGACTAGATTAATATAAACTGATCTTCCCACGTTTTTGTCTTTATCATTTTCGAAGCTTCTCTTGAAATTTCATATGCATGTCTTAGGCTTTATATCTCAATTTATTTAATATTTTCAGTTAATTTCTGGCATATTATTCAGGAGATGGTAGTTACCAAAAATACACCTGCATACACACACACACACACACACACACACACACATATATATATATATATGTACGTATGTATGTATGTGGGTGTGTGTATATTTCAAGAGATGGTGTAATGACATGCCGTTCTCTTGCCTTACATGAATAGCCAAAAATAAAATAAAAGAACATCCATATTAGTTATTTCATATTTTAAAAATAACCTTGAAAATTTCACAAATTATCAGAAACTACCAGCATAGATCATATTTGTCTTGAATTCATAGGTTTGAAATGCTGCTTTCACATCTAAAAGATGAACTTGCAGAAATTTTTCCCTTTATTTTTTATTTTTTGGGGTTTGGGGGGGGGGGGGGGGGGGGGGGTTGTTGGAACTTGCAGAACTAGTTGATAAACTGTTGCACAGATTTCCTTTTTCATTTCTTTTTTTCTTACAATTTGATACATCGAGATTCTCATTGTAGATTGTGCTCTTGTATTGAATCATGTTTTGTGTTTTTGGTTCCGCATTTGCATTCAATGTGGTAACTTGTTTCCTTTTTCCTTTTGTTCGTTGTGTGAGCTTCCATTAGTCATTCTTTTTCACATTCTTTGCTATCAACTCAATTCAACAAAGCTATATTCAAACTATTTGGGGTCAGCTACATTCTATGCTATTAACTACCTTGAATTATCGAAGCTCATTAAAGAAAAAGAAGTGGATTTTCGCTAATAAATGAGAGAGAGAGAGAGAGAGAGAGAGAGAGAGAGAGAGAGGAGGCTTTTTTAAGATTAGGAGTAAAAGAGATGATAGAAAAAATTTGGGCAGTGCTATGGTGGAAATGGAGATACAATCCAAGTGACCTATTGGATTGTACAAACATTGTTATCCTAGATCAATCATTGACTAAGATGACAGGCTATTTTTCAAAAGGTGATGCATCAAAATGGTGAAAATTTGCAACTCTGTTGTTGCAACGGGTGCAATGCTACATCTATTGGGGATCTCCAACGATGATAAATAGAAGAAACAACAGAGAGAGTGTGGAGACTGAAGTTGGAACAGTAACAGTTGAGATCCCAGTGACGGACAAGACTATACACAACCCAACTGAACAAAGCCTTATCACAACTATTTGGGAAAGGAAAAGACCATACTAACGTTATTTATATGAGTTACAGAATAGTCACATGCCTTTTTAAATTAAAAGGTGTGTGACCAACACAACTTCATTAAAAGATCAAGACTCTATAGCAGCATGTAATAACAAACGAAAGAAGCAAAACATAAATAGAAGGGGAAAGCGCTCCTATAACAAATCAAATTAGTGACGCAGCGTAATCTGTCCTAGCATTTTAATTGCTTATGCATCATTCTCTCTTGGCTGGGAAGAAACTTATCCTCGAGTTATGCTTTCCATCATCTATACAATGCCCTAACAATGCTTTCCATCCCTTCCTCTTTATTTGACATCCCGTATGGATCAAGCCTTAAGTCCCTTGTGACAAATTTTGAACAATGTAATCGGATTCTTGACCTTTTCTTCAAATGGCAAGATAGCCAAAACAGTTTGGAACATGTGTAAACATAATCATGTGTTGGTATCACAAAACCCTATTTAAGAAACAGCCCTACTACATTCTTCCTATGATATGATCACGTTGAAGTTGTTCATATTCTGAAAAATCTTTCCAATTATGATAAACTATTATTTATCATGTCATTGTAATACACATGAAATACATCACGATCTAATGCCATACCACCCAATGGAATTTTATTATTAGAAAGTTCATTATGCATCATAAAATCATCACAATGGTCATCATGATTTACTCTCTATAAATATTTATTGAACACGGCGGGGCTACCCAATCAACAATTATGGGTTGGCCATCAATCAATGCCTAAATACTTGGGCCATGTTTGATACACCGGAATGGAATGAAACAAGAATGGAATAGGAATAATCATTTCATTCTTTTGTTTGGTTAAATACCCAGAAATGTAATGGTAATTACATTCCTTTGTTTGGTTAGAAGTTAGAACCATCCAATTATTGGAATGAAATTAATTTTAAGTCTGATATTCAAAATAATATAAATTAATTAAATAAATTTTAAAGCTTTCTTGTACATTGGTTGTTTCATGATCCTAGACAATTTGAAGAATTGCTTTGCATCAATTTAGTTACCATAAGAACTGTGATTTGACCTTAGAAATATATTCCTATACAAAGATGTATAGATTTAATTGGCCTCCATAGCAGAACCAAGACATAGAAACCTCACTTTCTGAAATTGACTACCGAACAAAAATCCCCAGATCTTAAAAAACATAGACAAAAAAGCCCTAAAAATTTTCTTTAATTCAAACCCCAGACCGAATGATACATTTTGTGTGTGTGTGTGTGTGTGTGTGTGTATATATATTGATATTGATATTTATATGTATAGATTTTTAGAAAGAAGAGGAATACAATGAAGAAGAAGAAAAAAAATAATGAAGGAAAAGAAGAAGAATATGGCACTAAGAGAAAAAATATATAGAATAGAGAAAGGAGATTGAAGACATACCTGCTCCGGTCGATGGAAAATCTGCAACAATGAGACCTGGACATGTGAGGGAACGAGAGAGAGAGTAATGCGAGACTTGAATCAATAGTGTTGGTAGCGAGATTTTAATCGAGGCTCATTCCCGTGGGAATGGAATGAGCATTCCACAGCTTTTAATGAGGAATGGTAATTCCGGCTTCTCTGGGATTAGTCATTCCGTGTGGAATGAAGATTCCGGCCTAAAATGTCTAAACAAAGGAAGAATGGAATAACTCCAGGAACGCTCATTCCATTCCTACCCTCATTTCAGCCTACCAAACGTGGCCTTAGTTGGAGCTGGAAATAATTACATTAAGTGAATGCAGGAACATGGTAATCAGAGGAAATATCATCACTAACAGAACTTGTTCATTTCCAGAATAAGAATAATTTCGCACCGACCCCTCCCAAACTCTAGGTGCCCTTCATTGAATTCTTACTTTTCCGTGTCAGGACTTCAATTTTTTTTTTCTTCTGGGTCCATTTTAACCTATAGAGATGGAAATTTTTTATACTCCTACATGCTGAAAAGGGAGTCTATAAAAGTTCAGTTGCGTGTTTCCACTTGGGGTTTATCCATTCATTCATCCCTCTCTGCATGTAAGAGCTTAAGTATCTCTTCCCACTGTAGGTAATAAAATCCAGGAAATTGTAGGTATGCTAAATAGCAAGGGCATGCTTGTTTAGACGCTCCTGGTTATGATTTTATGAAGTTTATAAGTGGTGCTGAATAGTTTCAAGGCATGCTTTCATGTGATGGACATAAACATAACTACAGATGTCTCTACAAGTTTCTAATGTTCACCAGCAAAATATTGATAACTGACAAATAAGTTGTAGAAAGTTTGTGTGTGCACTTCATGCTGAGAAAAACCTCTCTCTCTCTCTCTCTCTCTCTCTTGGAAGTAATTTAGTGTATTACCTGTACCAGGCTGCTCTTGATAAGGGTAAGGATTTGGAGACGAATGAAGTGTTATCTGCTGAAGATGGAAGTCACGGAACAGAGTCCGTTGTGTCAGTGGCATCACAGATGAATGAACTCTCTATTTCTGCAAATCCTAGTGTAGTTAACCCTCCCTCAAACTCGACAGAATGTTTAACGCCTGGGGATCATGTTCCAGATATTGATAAAAGGATTCGAGCACTAAAAAAGAAGGTACAAGTTGTCATGCTTGTGATGTTCTGTAGGAATTGGTCATGACTTTATTCAGTTACACATTCTTTTCTTTCTGGCATTTATTCTTGCATGCTGAAGGTTTTTTTTTTTTATTTTAAACTCACTTCAACAGATTAGGCTGACAGAAGCACAACAGCAGAAAACTGTGCAGAAAGATATGAAGCCTGAACAGTTGGACAAGGTGGCTAAATTAGAAGGTTGGCGTAAGGAGCTAAAGCTCGTGGAAGATAAAAAGGCTGAATTGTCCGCTTAATGAATTGAGGTTTGTTTTAGGGGGAAGAAACTGTTTACTTTTAAATTATGGTTGCTTGATGGAGATGTAAACACTTCATTTTGTGAACAGAGGATCATCTATTCAGATTTTGTCAGACTAGTTCATATGATCACGAGTTGAAAAGTTAGCACTTTCTTCCACCAGTTTAGGGTCATGCAACAGAGAGCCTATTTTTATTCTCTCATAATTTATATGATCATGCCTTATTTAGAATCTCTTTTTGAAATTTTAAAATTCTCTCTCTATGATTAACGTACTTTTCTTCTTTTCGGGTCTTTGAGCCTCAGACAGGACAAATGGTACATGTTTGATGGTGCAAAACCTGCCACAAGATGGACACCAATGGCAGCTTGGGACATTGTCCATGCCAGAAATCATCATATTTTGATGATTTTACATTACATGATTTGAAGTCTTCTTCAGTTTTTGAACTAAATTTTTACAGGCTAGCTCATCCTGGTAAAGCCACATTGTCAATAAAGCTTTACCAAGCAGAAGTTTTTGAGGTATGAGCCATGTATTGTTCCCATCTTTCATTTGCTAGTCTGTCAACTTTGTCTTACAATCTTTGTCTACTGAAAGGTTCAAGGTGAAAATACCACACGAATATGGATTTTTCATGGATCAGAATCAGGTGCACAAATCAAGGAAGATGCTGCAGACCCATGGTCAGTAAGGGTTATGGTCTGCATAAAAAAAAAAACATTTAACACTTTTTCAAGGATTACCATGACTGGCATGGCCTTCCAAATTGAACACTAGGTGCTGTAAATCAGCAAGTGAGCACCAATTTGGTCAGTGCACGACCTGATTGGTCTGTGTATGCGCGATACACGGACCAATAGGGCCGTGAAGATCCCACCTCTACTATTGACGCTAGTATCCTCCATCAGCAAGTTCTTGTTTTATGTGGTCTTCTCAATCACATCCATGAGATAACTACAGGGAAACAACTGAAAAAAAACTTACCTCCAGTGAAACTCTTCACTGCCCTGGAAACAGTTCGATGAGGAGTTCTTGCATGGCCAGGCTTATAATATTATGTCATTTGAAATTTTTTGCATGCGCCTGGTCTATAGACTTTGCGTATAATATTATGTTATTCGTATAATATTATGTCATTTGAACAAAATGTTTGATTTTTAGAAGATAGGAAAGTAATATTGTATCTTACTTGTATGACAAGATGTGATTGATGGACCCGGTTTATAATATTGTGTCATTTGAACAAAATGTTTAACTTTTAAGAGACAAAAAAGTAATATATTAATTACGTGACAAGATGCGATTTGTGAATTTCGTGAACCAGGTCGATGAATTTGATTCATGCAAGAATTTTTTGAGATCGACTCAAAACAATCTTGACATAAGAGGTCAGCATTTATAGGAGAAAAATTAAAACGAACATCATCTGAACCAAGGGTCCTGTATAGGGTGAGGCATGGACAATCAGATTCATTGAATTTCTGACAAAACTCTCGAGTTTCTCCAACAAGAGTAAAATTGTAAGAGAATTTTTCAAAACATTAATAAGCAATACTATTCTTCTCAAAACATTTTATCAAATGACTTCCCCTGTAAATCACAACCATTAATATAGCAATTATTATTTTATCAACTATTATTTTATTTTATTTTAATATGGTTAAAACTGGGGTTTTTGTTCATTTGGCAAATAAGGATCTGCCCATTCGTTTTCATCCTCTATTCCCACCACACGGTTGATTGATGGCAAGATCATAGTTGAGAGTTATATGAATGATATTGCTGGCGACGAATAGTGGTGGAAGTCAACGATGATGAGGTTGGTGGTTTGATTTGGTCTCTTTAGTGATTTGGGTTCGTGGATTTTGGCAGAAATGCTCATGATTTGAGTCTGCAGAAGGTGAATTTTGGCAGAAATACTAACCCAACTTATTAGAAGAGTATGATGAGATGAACACTACTGTTACATTTGAATTGATTTTCTGATTTTGTGCTTCGCAAATTGGTTGTGATTTTTTTTTTTTTCCTGCGCTTGTTTGTTTGAAGAATCCTAAAATTCTTATTTTTATATTCATGTTGTTCGTGTTCTTTTCTTCTTCACACTCAAATGTATCAAAGCCTAACAGTGGTTTGGGAATGAGATGAAGAAGATGAGATCCACAACCTGCTTCTTCTTACTTGAGCAAAAAGTGTAACAGTGGTTGTTGTTGTGGTTAGAGTTGGAGGCAAGCAGATACAAAAATCAATCTGTTTGGCTGCTAAGAAAATGAAGTTCATATTTTTGGGGCCCCGATTCTTTTCACTTGAGCATAAAGTGTGACAGTGATTTAGATCATTAAAAAAGCAGAGTGAGAAACACAAAATATAAAAAATAAGGGTAATAAAGTCATTTTCTTTTGTCTTTTAATGGTGTTAGCCGTTAGGAGACAAACCAGTCTAATTCATAAGAGTTCATTACAAGTTCAAAAAATTATATAGTTGTGTATGCACACACATACATGCATAAGTTTTGATAATATCACAAATTTAGTACCATTACAAACAGAAATGGAACTTAATATATATATATATATATATATATATATATATCTCGGCCATAGCAAGGAGATTCCAACATGCTGTCCAAGAAAGCAACTAGAGAAACTTCTGACCGCACTTCTACGACAAATTCTCAGCTCAAAACATATGGAACCCAAAATTAAGAGCAGATATAGTACAACTGACAACATGAGGTTTAATTCATGTATAGTAATCTAGAAGAAAATTGCAGATAACACCGAAAGAAAATGGCTATTATATCACCCCGTTGAGTAAACATGCATCAGCTTGGACAGAAGCATTACTATGAGGATTCAACATCTGAATCTTCCAACCCTTCTTTATAAACTTCAAAGTCCTCAGGGCTCCATCTGCAAATTAAATGAAGTCGGAAGGTAGCCATCTTGATTCCAAGCAGACGCTGCATTCAAAGAGTTATAGCCATCTTTCAATTACTCTTACCCAAAATAAGTGAAATAACTTCTGATAACTGTTCTATGTTGCACCATAAAACCTTGCATTGTGTGTCATAGAGTACCATTATCCATAGGAAAACTTCCATTATCAATGTAATATTGTGGTTATTGAGCTTAGACGAGAGAAATATGCTGCCATTTCATATACTCAACTATATTGTAAAGAACTATGAATTAAAGGACAGTACCATCCCCGGGATCTATCTGAAAAAAAATTTCCAGTTACAATTCTATGCCTCCACAAGACCCCTTGAACATCCAAAAATATTGCATTCTTCACGTCGTCTACAATGTTGTCCCAATCAACCCAAATGCATGATTTGAAAAGATTAAATGGTTTAGAAAAGGGAAAAAATGGTTGGACTAACCTAAGAATGGCAAAAGGGATGGGGGCGGGGTCCCTCCTCCATCCCCAACCCACCCCATGTTAAAAATTAAAATTAATCAGGTAATATTATTACAAATACAAATCTATATATACATATACATACAAATAATGTGTAATAAATATGCATTTATTATATATATTCACATATTTAGATCTATTTATACAAGAGAATTTAGTGCAATATGAAACTATTCACTTACCCAAAAAAAAAAAAATGAAAACATTGAAGAGTATTTATATAATTTAAGTATATAATTGGGGCTAGGACTGAATCCATATCAAGTTTTAGTATCTTCTCCCATCCCCGTTCCACCCCTGTGGGGTGGGGCATTTTGAACCCAGGGCAGGCAGAATATTACATTGCATCAGATGGGACTCATGTCTTGAATGAGCATGCGTGTGAAATAAACAGGATGATCTAAGCATTATACACAACATTTATGTAGAGTCTGGGAATAAAAAAATCCTCCCAAAGTAAGGATAGGATCCTATTAGTGGTGTGCTAGTCAATAAGATAGGAAGTTTAAAACAAACCAGTATGCGAGCTGACTCAGGTGACAATGGCTTCCCCTCCTCACAGACGACAAAGTCTGAAACAAGCTCCACCACACCTGCTCACAAAAAAAAAAAGTCAATTGACATGCCAGCAAGCAATTTTTAGATCAAATGGCAACAAACAAAAGATTGCAATGACACACCTTTGTTCAATCTAACGGGCATCCCTTGCTTGCGTAGGAAGGGCTCCATTTCATGCGTGAACTGCTCTAGAGGACCTTCTTTAAGCTCCACCTGAAAAAAAAGAATTTAAGGATAAATTGCTAGTGAGATCTTTTGGACTGCGATGCATAAAGATTTACAAAATACATCTATCACATATTTTTAATATAATTCATCACTTAACACTGATTCAGTGTAAACCTCAGGCGGTAAAATGCAAGGATTAAGAACAAAAATGAATGGAAATTAGATGTCATTGATTGAAAATTATAGAATTCCAAATTATCATAAAATTCCTTCAAGGAGTATGATTTTTTTTTATCTATGGGATGATGCATTGTGCTTCAGTTATTGTTTAAACTTTAACTAGACCAGCAAACAAGTCAGGAACACTACGATAACGAACTGACATACAAAATGGCGCATTGAGATGTCCATGAAAAGTCGCTCCATGTTGATTTATATGGCATTTGACCATATAAATAATGATAAGTCCAATGAATTTGTGGAAAACTAACAAATAGAAATAAAAACTGTAGTGTAGAAATCATAAAACTCATCCAAAACAACCACTTATGCAAGTGCCCCCCGTGTTCTCTTTAATGGACTCATATAGTCATCTAGTCCTAGCTTCAATCGCTATGTATATCACAGTTGAGTCAGTAAAATTCCAAGGGATACCCAAATGTGCAAGAGATTAATTATAGAACAAGTTCTGTCAAACCTTTTCTGTTGCGATGCTTCCAGTCCTTGCAAAGTCATATTCTTCGTATTCATTAAATAGCCTGGAAGGAGATATTGTTAAGCAAAGAAAAGAAAAACTAAACATTATGAAAATAGGAGAAAGATTATTAGGAAAAAAAAAAGGGAGACATAAACCCAAAGGGAGCAATAACAGATAAATATCGGAAAAAAATCCAAAACATGAATTAGGCCAAGAGGATGAATTCTCATTTGGTATCACTAAAATGGGGGAAAAGATAAAAACTAAAAATAAAATTAAGCAAAATGATTTCCTTAATTATAAATTTGGCAAACAAACACCTCCTTTTTGATAAGCCATTATAAAGACAAGTTGACATCATTTTTTTTAAATGGAGAGAATGTCAAAGATCTTTAGCAGCACTTTTAACTTTTGCCAGCAGTATTTTTTTTTTTGTTTTTTGATAGGTAAATCACACGACCCACTTTGCCCCTCAAGGGGACTTGAACCCTCAACCTCGCATATAGGAAGGTGGATGTAGAAGTAGTGAGGTACCAACCAAGCTAAAGAATGTTGGTAACTTTTACCAGCAGTTCTATTAATCTCTTAGCTATTACCAAGTGGAGGTCACAGAATATTGTTTTTGAACCAGTTATAATTGAACATCTCACAAAAACATCACTGGAAATGTTTCATGACATTTTTTTTATAAAAAAAAAGGTGCTTTGTAGAGATGAAAGCATGTGGGTGTGCAACAGATCAGAAGAAAATAAGTGAACCCTACAGCAACCATTCAAGCAAGTAAATATAAGATAGCGTCTGGAATCATGGATATAGATGGTGTAGATCCGAAGGGTCCTTCAAACTCCAAATATAATATTTGTAAAAACATTATATAATTTGAATTTGGAGTTTGGAAAGTCCTTGAACAGAGTTACACTTCCAAATTCATGGATTGGAAATAACATTAGGAGGTACTAATTTATGCCACCGGGCTTTCAGAAATTCAAATTCCAAATTAACTCCAGTTTTGCAAACACATTGTAGAATTCCCTCGTCGTCCAAGCAACAAATAGGAGTATGATTCAAGTGCCTCATGGATATATTACCTTTGGACCTCTTCGTTTGTCAAATTGGTTAAACAAAGACCAGAATCTCCTCGTAGAAGCTGAATCAGGAAAAAATAAATAAATAAGGAAAAAATCAATTAAGGCTATATATTTTAAAAAATATACACGCATCTAACTTATTGACTACATACAGCAGCGTGCCTACCTTAGAAACTTTATGAAGGCCTGGTCTGATCTCGTCAGCAACAGATCGTCCTAGAGAAACCTGCATGACTTTGTTTGATCCAAGGAAAAATCTGAAACAATCACAAATATATATTCAATTCCTTAAATGTTCAAGGTCATATGGCAGCAGTTATGATTCAAAGTTCTTAACTGACAATGTCCCCAAAATCTCCGTTGGTAAGATTGCAATTCCACTTGGGATAGATTTCAAAAGTTCTAATGAATTTGAATGAGTTCTTAATGTTTGAATTAAAAAAATTTATTGCTAAAAAGTCAGAAAGAGCACATGACATGAAATAGCTAAGCAGCTATCCATAAAAATTCAAAAACCAACTATTTTGAGACAAATATCGTGAGACAACTAGCCGACATAAATAAACCAATATTGAAAACTTCTATATCATTTTTTCCAGACACTATTTTTCCATTTTAACAGAATACCTAGGCCACCATTAAGTTGCTGAGGGGAAAAACAATAAATAAATAAAGGCAAGAAAAGTAAAGAGATCATGATGATATTCATTGCTTAAAACCACAAAATAGATAAATCTCCACTCAACAAAACCTAATTTGCAAGTGTTCGGCTTAGACATTCTTAACTTATCACCAAAATGAACAAGATTACAAATTTCATTCTCTTCTTTTTTCTAATAAATCTCAGGGCAAAGAAAACCAATTATTTCTTGGAGAATTATTTCAAACCAAATACTGTTAGTCACCTGCTAGACGATTTGAGCTGCTCTCTGAACTCCTTAAATTTGAGATTTCTCATGTTCTCAAAACTAAAAACATAAGCCGAACCATACTTTTCCACGGCCTCCCTTATCGAATTCACAATTGACTCTTTATGGTCTCTCCCCTTCTTCTTCGTCTTCGATAGCGTCACTGCAATTCACACACCAGCTCAAATCAGTACCATTCAAAAACACTGAATCATACCCTACTTTAAGATATCAGTTCGATTGCTGATAGAATTGAATCCCATGAAGAGAGACCTCGAAAGTTATTTTCTTTTTCTTTTTCCTTGGAATTTCTTCACAACCAGAGTGTATACATGTAGGATCTAGAGGTAGAATAAGGATAATACAAACCTGTTTTATTACGCTTGGACTTCGGCATCTCTGTAGAAAGGGCGAACTGGCGGCTCTCTCTCCTTCTCTCACTCTTCTTTCGTTTGTTTCTGTAACCAGTTCTAAAACCCTTTGTTCAAGAGGTAGTATGGATTTTGTGGTGCTTCATCGTGATTAGGGTTTTAATGGCCCCAGGCTTTGCTCGACGGGTATTGTAGCCCATTTGATTGGGCCGGACACTGCTTGGATTATTTCATGGGTTGAGTTTTGGGCCAACTCGGAGTGGAAAACTATTTTGACAGCTGCAAGAGAAAAATATACAATAAACTCTAAGAACGTCCCATGTTTTTTAAAAGCACAATGGTTAAGGATGATAATTTAACTTCTCGATTATAAATTTACCAATTCCTTTCTTAATTATGATAAATTTGGGAGAGTTATTTTCATCTCGTTTAGGTTTGGAATGAATTTAGACATAAGATATCTCACCCTATCCCAACCCGATTGATTATATAAAAAATTAATAATAAAAGAATTTTGTATTACATAATTAATATTTATAATGATATTTTTTTTAATTATTCATTAAAAATTTATATAAATTTGATATAATTATATGTTTAAAAAATAAAATAATGTTGTTTTAATTATCTATTAATATTTTATTTTTTTATTTTAATACATAAATTAGGTTTGTTTAAATTTTGTTAATTATAATTAATTTAATAAAATAAATATATAAAATTTAAAAGGGACTCGGTCCCGCCTATAAGGTTGTTTAAACGGGTTTGAAAATTTTTTTTTTTTCATGGAACGGGATTGGGGAAGGAGTTCCTATTCCAAACTCGTCTCGTTGTTATTCTTAAAGTATTTACTTTCAAACCATATACGAAGAATATTATTTTATTCATATATGAAACATAATTTTAATGTATCACGCATTTAATTGCATGTATATCATAAAAGTCACTACTCAAATTAAATTTTATTTGCCTTGCAAAAAAATGGCAATGCCATTTTTAATGTTACATTCAACATCAATAGTAACTAGTAATATTTTTGTCATTCAAATAATATAACAAATAATACAACTTGCATATAACAAATAAACGCGTGATCCACGCTATTATATTAAAGATGAATTACACTGACTTTTATTTTTTTTTAAATTTTTTACAATTATTCTAACATCTTATATTTTACTTAACAATATACATATATTTTCATTTAGTCAATTTATTTTTTTCAAAATAACAAAATTATATTTTATTTATTTATTTTTTTTTCAATTTTGAACAATTTTCAAAATTTTAAGTATTTTTTATTATTATTTTATTTAAAAATAAATTTAAGGTAAATAACTTATTTTTATTTTAAATAAAGAAGTTTAAGTTTATTTTTTCAATATTTATTTGGGGAAAAAATGTAAAAATTTAAAAAATAAAATAAAATTTGAAAATTGTAGTTTTATTATTTTAAAGAAAAAAATTGGCTGAAAAAGATATGTGTATATTGTCAGGTGAAATAAAAATGGTTAGTGTGATTTTAAAATTTTAAGAAAAATTAATATAATTATTAAAAAGCTCAAAAGATGTTAATATAATTTACTTTTTTTATTAAATAAATGCAAAAAAAGTGTGAGATCCATTCTAGTTTTTCAAAGAAAAATAGATACTGTATAAAAAAGAATTACAATTTTACTTTTAAATTGTAATAATATCAAAATATAAAATTGACATAAATAAAATGATATCTAAGCATCAGAGTGGCACGTGCAATGACTGTCATTGCGTTAACACAACTCCCCGTCACGTTACCTTCCCTCCACCGAAACCCCTTTCCTTTGAAACAAAGACCCCAGGCGGGCAATATTGGCGCTCATTTACACATTTTCATTTTCGTTTCTTCACTCACACTCGCACCTCTCTCTCTCATCGCCACCGCCACATTCATGGAGTCCGCCACCGAGTCCTCTCTCATCTCCAAACTCCAGACCTCCGACATCGAAAACATCCACCAGCTCTTCTCCGATTACCTCCACGCATTCACCGACCTCACCACCTCAAAGACCAAGAAACCCAAGAAACCATCAAAGAACGCCGACGAAGACCACCGATCTGCACTCCGTTCACTCGCGAAGAAATTCCTCCCGTTCATCAACCGCGCCTTGTCAATTATCCCCAAACGCCTCTCCGAGACCCCAAAACTTGATGAACAATTGGGTCTCGAATTGTTCAAGACGTATAAACTCTGCTTGAATTGCTTGGATTGTGTTGCTTCGCAGTTGTCTTGTAAAGCATATTCTGTTCATATCCAGAGGGTTCGGTTGATACATTGCTTCGAGGCTTGGGGCCACTACAAAGATGCCAAAGATGAGGGGTTTTCGGTGCTTGGGAGTCTGATGGGTATTGGGATTGGTGTTTCCGATTCAAAAAAGGCGAAGCCTAAGGGGCAAATTGTACCGGATTTTGAGGGAGACAGTGTTGACTCTGAATTTGCTTTATTGGTCGTGGAGATTGTTGTAACCCTTGTAAAGTGCGCTTCTATGAATCAAACTAAAGACGAAGGAGATTACTGGAGAGTTCTCACTTTGGTGGATGAGGTGTCACAATGGTTTAGGTTTGTGATTTTATGTGCGTATTAATGCATATGTATTACACATTTGAATTTTGAAATTTACATTTGCTATGATTCCTTATATATTTCATTTGTTATAATTTACTAGCAACTGGTTCGCTGGTTTTGAAACCTTTAAGGAGCAAAAGATTTGGTCCATATACTTTCAGAAAAATGTAGTTAAGTTGCTTGAACTAAGCCGAGATGATCTGATAATGGGTTTGAAATTTGACACTTCAGGGTGTTAGATGCAAATGCATACGAGAAGTTGCACAGGGTGCTGGTGACATATCTGAGTAAATGCACTTTGTTTTTGGTTGGGGAGCTAACTTATTTTGATGGGGTTTTGGTGAACAAGTTCTGCTTGGCAACATTTTCTGAGTATGCAAGATCATCCCTGAAAGATCAAATGCAGAAGGTGAACTATTTTCAATAACGAGTCACTGAAAACTTAAATGTTAAGGGATTTTTAATTGATCGTTTATCTGCAGTTTGCCCGCAGGATATGCTCCTCTTTGTTCTCACAATGTGAGAATCGGCCCTCATTCGTCATTGACATAATAATATGTGTGTTGGACTCTATGGCAAGTGAATGCAAGGTAATATTGTCAAACTTTAAAGCTATCCTGTTTCAGTCTAGAAATATGTTGAGATAAGTCATTTATCAATAACTGTCTACATTTTGTCTGGCACTGGAGCTTCAAGCCTATGCTGTTTTGTAACACTCTGAAGTCTGAATAATTTGAAATGTGAAGCTTTTTTATAACTATTTGTTGCGTGAAAAAGAATGAGCACATGAGTCCTATTATATTGAATGTGTAATGCGAACGAGGCTAGGTCCTGGCTTATCCGACCTCAATAAAATGTTATCACCATTAAGTGGCATCAATTATTATTTGTCTTGCAATTAGTGGTACAATTTGATTTGGCAGCTGTGCTTGTTGATTGCAGTTGTAAACATTTGATCCAGGCCTTCTTTTGAAAACATTAAAGGAACACAAGCTTCCATAGGTATCTAAAAGTAAGAGTCTAAGACTAGTCTACATTTCAGTCAGTATCTACTGAAGTTGGATGTTGGCTTTGCTAAAAGTGCTAAAGAGCTCTCATCAATTTCTCAGTTGCTATTGAGAAGATATCTGTTTTCTATAGGGTGAATAAAATTACAATTAATTTTCTAGCAGTAGCTTCTGAAGGAGAGGGTTAGATGTTTAGAACGGATTCTCTAATTGAAGTCACAGATGATATTACAATGATGGGTAGCCGAGGTTGTGTGGGTTGTTGGTGATGGGATGTATATTTGTAGTCAAAGGCAGCCTCGTGTGGGTGATGGGATGTATATTTGTAGTCAAAGGTAGCCAAGGTTGTGTGTGTTGTTGGTGATGGGATGTATATTTGTGGTCTAAAGTAGCCGAGGCTGTGTATTGTTGGTCATAGGATTTACGTGTAGTCAAAGGTGCCTTCTAGTTATGGGCGTGAAACCATGAAAGATCAAAGATGTAAGGGATGTGGCGTGGTGCAGACCTGGGAAGCATGAGTGTGTGGATGCAGCTGGCTGCTGGATTTGCATTCCCAGTTTCCTTGAGTGTATAATCTAAATGTTCTTTTTCCGTATGTTGAGTTAATTGTGAATATGACATGGTGTGGCATATTTGTTAATTATTGAGGGCATTTTAAGGAGAGAAAAGTAGACAATTAGGGATGTCTTGGTGCCCCTCTACTTTTATGCTAGCAAAAAATTAAAGTTGTTGATTCATTACGCAATCTTTTTCCTTATAAGCAATTTGATCTGATCCAATTGCAATCTGATTGTTTATTAGTCCTCTAGGTTTATGATGCTACATTTGGTTGAGGTGAGGTGATTATTGAAAAAAAAATACGAATTATCTAAGAAATGGGTCCATTGCCTTTGAGGAGAAAACATCACTTTCAAGCTGTCATCTGGGGGGTTGTCCTTTTTTTGTGCGTGGTGTGTATTTTTCCCCTTCCTTGTTAAAGGTGCTATCTCAGAGAGAGAGAGAGAGAGAGAGAGAGAGCGAGTAGGAAGACATCTCCTTGCTTTTGTTGCTTCCTTTTAGTTTTTATTTCGCAAATAATTTCATAGTTACATCAGTTTTTTAATCTCTAGGTATTATAAATATTTAGATTAACAAAATGAATTTAAGAAGTATGAGGAACATGGATTGATATGGTACTAGAATATGAATGGGTATGGTTATGACGTTACGTGATATTACTTTGTCACAACCTTGTTATGCTAGGCAGTGTTGCAAATGAACTAGTTGTTCTCTAAAAACTCAGACTCAGTTCATTGCAAGCTTGTTGAGTCAAGCTCATGCTTGAAATCAAAGCTTGATTACTAAAGGAGTTGAGATAGACAACCAAGTTTTGTTTGGGTGGTTTGTGACAAAAGTGAACTAAAATCATCATATCTAATGCAATTCTTTATTTTATAAGTATTTGTTATTTTTTATATATCTTTTCCACTAGGGTCCATTTCTTTTGCACTGCTTGTTCATTTTGTTTTTTGATTGTTGGGTGCATTTGATCAGTAAATGGGGTCTTACCTTACTATCCTAATTTAGCTATATATACATTCTATTGAACCTACTTCTCTCAGTTGATGCAAATCTATAAACTTCAGCCTACTGTACAACTTGCTTGGAGTCTTTCACTCCAATTTATTGTGATTTGAATTTTATTTTATTAGGACAACATTGAACCTTTTGTTCCATACTATTACTTAGTTTATGGTGCCATCTTGTTAGTCATGGGCACCTATTACTTGGACAATGTTAATGTGAATGTTGAGATTTATGTTTTACCCCTTCAGACTGATTGCTTAAGTAGGAATATAACATTAGTCATTTTTGTCAGGTTGAAGTGGAGAGCACTATAATTGAATTTCTTGAACTTGTCTGTTATTCTGCTAATAAATGTCGAACTGCTACTACAAATTTGTGTAGTGCCATTGCAACGCATCTAAACAAAATTGCAGTTGATGTTTTTCAGGTATTTTGTTTGCACTCTGTAGTTATTTACCTTTTCCTTATGTGGCATTATATGCACATCTCTCTTCCTTATGTTTGGTAGAATGTGGCCCACTTCATAATAATGTATTTTGTTCTGCAGGGTTTGTCACCCTTTGATTTGATTCTGGGGCTTTATGCTACTGGGTTGTTCCTTAGTGATTTCAATGGTCAGTTAAGACAGGGGGACTCTACAATGCCAAGAAATATGAAGGATGGTTCTGTTATTGGATTTTTGCTTGCTAATGAGGATAAGCTACAACGTTTGACTGCTTTGCTTGGTTTATTGAAATGTCACTTTGATATCAATATATATTCACGCGTAGAATCCAATTACGAGGCCTTCATAGCTTGTAGACAGAAGAATTTGAAGTCTTATCTGCTGCCTTACTATAATGCACTGAAATTCTTGTGCCAGCCACTTGCTGAGTTTGTGAATTCAGGAAGGAAAGAGATAGTTGCTGAAATTGAAGGTGCTTCTTTTTCTAAAGAGCTAAGTGATATTCAGGATGCATTTCATCAGTTCTGTGATATTTTTCTTTTCTGCCACAGGTATTCCATGTTTTTACTATCCAGTTGCTTCTGCACTTAAGGTGTTTGATTCAATTGTGCATTAATTTCCAATGCTATTGGTAATGAAAAAAAGTGAAAAAGTGATACAAGAATAATCTGACCTAGTTGGGTTCTCAATCTGCTTTCTTGGCCCATATAGTTCCTTGATACAGTGAGTCGAGATTATGGGAGAGAGAGCATAACTGTTGCTGCCATCCTCATGCAATATTCCTTGATCCACATTGATTCCATTGATTTTGTGCTTGAATGTTTTCTTACTTTCTCCTTTTACTTAAGTATTATCTGTCAAAGAAAGTGTCCTGAGAGTATGAATTTGAAGGAAGTGTACAAACATCCTTCTTGTGTACAACATTCGGCCAAGTTATTAAAAAACTGAAATTTGTGTTTAGCAAACCACGGGTTAAAAGCTTGTCTTGTGCAGTTTAGTTACATTGATCAAGCAAGTCAATAAGAGTTCCTAGCGTTTCACTTTTTTGTGGATGCAGTGCACTTGAGCGGGAGAGAGATGCATATGATGACAACAACAAAACGGTACTCAGTGTAGGCGTGGCTGCTTTCACTCTCTCATTTAGGACAAAGCTTTATGTCAAGGTTATCATTTTTCTTTCATGACCGAGATTATTATTTGTCATTCAATATTGCAATCTTGATTCTACTTTAATTATGGCATGGAAATAATGGCGGTATTATTATTGTTTCATTTGGTTGAATGGTTTGTACTTCTCTTTTTGTAGGAAAGTGTGAATTTCATTAAGCGTGTTATTTCAAGTGATTGGATTCAAACTCAGGAGTTGAAGTATCTCTTTGCCTCTCTTCACAATACTGGCATTATATTATACAGAAATAAGGAAATGAAGCAAGGTACTGGACTATGGAATCTATGGTTTTATGGCTTGCACATGATGCTATTTCTGTGACCAAAATAATTGATAATACAATAGCAAAATTTCAGATTATTACCCGCGTTTTGTTAATCATAAGTTAATATTTTGCAATTGTTTCAAATTTGAACTGTGGCAGTTTACTTTTGCAATTTATTGGAAATAATTATGTCAATGAGGTTAGTTCTGATAGCGTCTTTGGTTATTTAGTTGCTTAGGGTGCTTTGGCTTCTTGTTTGAAAGAATTCCTTGAGGTTATGCAAGAGATCCTATATGAAGTTATTGTTTGCTGCTGTTATATTCAAGATATTTTGATCTTTATCCTGCCCCATCCCGATGGTGCCTGGTTTCTTCCATTTCTGTCCCCAGGCAGGGTAGAGGATCAAACTTAGTGTCCAAAAACATGTGCTCAATACATATAAGTTCCTGCTGGGTCTGACCTGGATCTATAGTTCAGTAATTGAATTGATGTCTTGGATGAGTTGTTTGATAGAATGATGGATGTTGCCAATGCTTAAGTGACACTTATTGTGATATTGTCGAAGAACAATGTGTAACGATGTCCTAATAATTTATCTAGCAGAAGGATTATCAATGCTACTCCTGGAAGATAAAGAAAGGCGATGAATGAACATGTGGAAAAGGAACTAGGAAGTTACTATATCATAATGATTCTCTCATCTTAAATATAATGAACAGGACAATGATGTTAGTTTTCTAATCCTTGTTATAGACAGTTTTAGGGTGAAATCCAAATCATATGCAGAAGTTGACGGGCAAGTACACCATGTTTGATGTTGCTTTATAATAAAATGCACATTTATCAACTCATTACATTCTAGTATTTGATTATATTATAGACAGTTTTAGGGTGAACTTTAAATCTTATCCAGAAGTTGATGGACAAGCACAGCAACACATTGTAGTGAATTTTCTTGACCATGTTACTTCTAGTAAAATGCACTTTTATTATACCCATTACATTCTAAAATTTAATTCTAACATATCTTGTTTGTATGGTTCAATTATTTATTTTGAAAATAAATAAGGTGAGCATATAAAGCATATTAGCTATTATTGAGTAGTTTAGTTCTCTTGCACCCAGGGCGTAGAGCTTTCATTTAAATATCAATATTTCTTTGCAGGCTTCAAAGGCGTTGAAATTATGTTGTAGAGCATCATGGATTTGTGTTTTACATCTTTGCAAAATGCTTGTAGACAAATCAGATGGGTTTCATGGTGATGTGTCAGAAGATGCTATTGTTGATTTTGTCACCGAGGCATGTGCAAAAAGTGCATTCCTTCTTGATGTACTTTATCAATGTGGCAGTTGTAAGCTGAATAGAATCATTAGAGATATTCTTGAAAACTGGTCTGTTGCTGAAAACTTGTTTAAAAGGCTGCCAAGTCCTATGGCTTTGGTGAAACAGTGGGTGAAGGTTACATACGAAAACTTCCTTTTGTCTTTTGTGTAGTTTACTTGTTTCTGCTGTCTGACTGTTACCTGTTTTCCAGATAGAATGTAAACTTCGTAATGAGGAGGATTTGGAGCATGGGTCTACAACCTTGTACTCTTTGCTGTCATCTTCTGCAAAAGTGTCAAAAAGGACACTAGGCATAATTTTAGAGCAGGTTTGGTCTCATTTTTTCCCCTTTCTTTCTTTTTCCTGTAGTCCTATTTTTATTTTCCTTCTATGTACTTAACTTTGGATTTTGATGGCTCGTTTTGCATACTATTCATAGTTATTTTGCTGACAGTTCTTGCTTAAACTTTGTTCAGGAGCTTCTAGCATATAAAGAAATGAATGCTATGAACCCAAGATTATGTCAGAGAATGCAAATGAATATCATAGTCATCCTTCTTGAAGAGGTGTATGTTACAAAAGATGGCTGTTTACATAAATCTAGAATTCTTATTGCAAAAGCAAGGGAATTAAGGGCCCAGGGAGTTGAAGGTCTGAATGGTTGTATCCAGTGTTTGTCAGAAGCAATATCTTTAATGGTGAGTTATTTTTAGTCTCGGTTCTGCTTTATTTTTCTTTGTCTTGTTGCTTATTCAAATTTAGAATTGCTACGAGTTTATCCTCTGCTCATTTCCGGTATTGGTATCTGATTGGCATGACATAGTTGCTGAAACAGAATGACCTGTATGGTGAATCATCCAGCTGCAGTATTCCAGTTTGTCATCAATTAGCTGTTGCATATTGCTTACGTGCCCTGTGTTCCCAGGAGACTGAACCAAATTCAAAGGTGTTAATGCATAAAAGGCTAGTCTCCACAATTAAGTAATATGTACTGACAGGCTTTATATCTTCAGTTAATATATCTGTTTCCAAAAAAAATTATTGTGTTGTATAATCTTTGTTTGGTTTTTGTTCCGAACAGCTACTTCTTCAAGATATTCAAGCTGCACTGAATCTGTGGTTGAGCCCAGATTGTTTTCATGCCAATGATCAGTGTGATATGATGGCTGAAAATATGCTGATTTTGTTGTATCATGTTGTTGATTTGTTATCGATAAAGGTAAACTTTGCAACATATTATAACTGCAGATTTTGCATGGGAGTGATGCCCATGGAGATCTTGACATAGAGGTGTTTTTATTGCCTCACTACTTTCTTTTGCTTTTGTAACCCCAGGGTTACACAAAACTCCACACCGATATATATGAGCTGATGATCAGATTGTTTAAATGGAAGAATGTTCCACTTGAGAAGTGTTTGGCCATGCTGTGGGAGTATAGAAGGCTTTGTCATGCCCTTTGTGCTTCACCTGTAAATGAGGCGTTTCTTGTGACTTTGTCGCAGCATTGTGGTGAGCTTTCCAAGTCCATTGATTTTTGGATAAGTTGCATGAAGAGAGGGTGGCCGCTACAAGTGGGGTTTCAACAGAACTTCTCTTCTATGTTTACTATCTCCTCCCGCGGCTCTTATGGCTGTGAAAATTCTTTCCGATCAGATATCACAGTTGATGAAGTTAAGCAGGCGGCTTCAGGCCTCATTTCCAGTGTAAGATCCTTTTAATTGCCATTATGGGTAGTTTTACTAATGCTGGTTGAAAAAATTACAGCTTCACCTTTTAATCTGGTTATTTTCCTTACCCAGGTTCCTATATCAAGTGGGTCAATTTTCCTTGCTGCATATCTCTACTATGACTTGTGTGGAAGACTGATTTCAAATGGACGACTAATTGAGGTTACTTACAATAGATTTGCTTCCATATTCCTTGGTATCAAAGTTCAGTCTTTAATAAAATTTATTTCAAGAGAAATTTATTTATTTATTTTGATCGGTATTTCAAGAGAAATTTATGCATTAAATGTGAGCAACCTTTGTACCATGAGGCATTCTTTAGAACCTGGAGAAAGAGAGGGCTGGGTTTTTGGTTTTCAAATACAGAAAATGAGTCTCTGGTAGTCCAGGAATCGAAAACCATAGAGGGACCAGGGCTTTTGGAATATTTTGAGCTTGCAATAACATAACACACATCTATGCAGTTGAGGGTCTGTTGTTTGTTTCTTGCCATTATAAGGGGTTGTTTGAGGTCAATTTCATGCTTACACGGTATGTTTCTTCCCCTTTTTGAGAATTTCTCCCAATCTTTTCTGTAAATACTATGAATAAAAAAAAGAACTAGTCATCTGGATTACTAACTTGAATAGAGAATTTATCAAAAATGAGAACCAATTCTGGGTTTGTCTTGGTTTTGGTATGGCCCACAGTTGGATTAGTACACAGTGTATTCCAAATATCACATTATGTATCCAATTTTGTAAAATTATACAGGAATAAAACCTTTTTTATTCTCTTCATGATTCTTTGCCCCTCCCCATCATTTGCTAGAATTTGAATTGATGATTTTTTCTAGCACTTCTGCTTGTCTGGAAGTTGCAGTCAATTTTCTCTTTCTTGCTTTTGATTGGAATTTGCCACAAGCAGGGAAATAGTTACCGATCAAAAGAAAAAAACGCATTGTAATAGTTGACAATCACTTCTGTGGTGATTAGAGTGGGAATGTTGTTGTTGCTTTCTCTGGCCTTTGAGTCTTTGGTGAGCATATCTGATAATATTTAGAAAAAATGAATAAACCAGTCCTTTTTAATTGAACACATATGAGCCTGTTTTTGGACTTGACATTGAGACTCCCATAGGTTGATGCTGTATGAATGAAGGCAATCATAGTCTTGGTTGGTGCTTTTTAATTATTTGATTTTTTGCTCTTTTAAATGATTGTGGTGCATGAAAATTTGTCTCACTGCTTCCCATTAAAAATGTGTTTTTGTTGGCCATCAAAACTCAACCTTCTCTAATGAGTGCTTCCAACTCTGCAGGCTTTTTTATATGCAAAAGAAGCCCATCGTTTACGTAGTAAACTCCTGCAAGAAAAATTTAAGTACTCTGTAGAGCAGCAGAGTGAAGTTTGTGATGAAAATGGAGACACAATCCAAAAGTGTCGTTACAATCTTAGTGCTTTCCAAATGTATAGTTCAGTGGCTACAGCTGTTTGGTCCAGTGATAATATTTCATGTGACTTGGAAGGGTGTATTCTTACGCCATGGAACGTACTTCAGTGTTATCTTGAAAGCACCCTGCAGGTTTCACTTTTAGCTCCCTTCAATCTTTGGTTCAGAGATTGAAAATGAATTTGGTGTGTTTTACTGAAATTTTTACTTTGGTATTGCGGTCACTCATGTAACACAGGTTGGAGTTATCCATGAAATAATAGGAAATGGATCCGAGGCTGAAACTCTTTTACTGTGGGGGAAAAAGATCTCCTGTTTTAAAGGCTTGCCACTTTTCATCGTTGCCTTTTCTTCTGTCTTAGGTGTGGATTTAAACTTGTTCCTTTTCCGCTTTTCTCATGCCTGGTCCACTACACTTGGCTAGAAAGAGTGTTTTAACTGTTAACCAGCCAATTTACTGTCTGCATCTGAACATTTTCAGGAAGACTGTATCGGAAGCAGCGACTTTGGGATATGGCAGAAAAGGAAGTTCAGAGTGCCAAGCAAATATTGGCAGACAGCTGTACTGACATATCTTGCTTGAAATGCAGATTGCTCTTGGAAGTTACCATAGATCAGCAACTTGGAGATTTATCCAGAAGCCACTTTGATAGTGATAGTGGAAATTCTTCTCTAGAGAAATTATTTCATGCTGAAAATCTGTACAAATCAGCTTTGGACAAGTTGAATAATTCTGAATGGAAAAATTCTGTAAGTAATCGTGAGGAAATAAGTTCTGAGAGCACAACAGTTTGTGATACTCTCATCAAGGAGGTTGAATATGGTGCTAGTGATTCTTCTGCTCGTGCAACAAATCAATCAGTTATTGGGGAATTCCCCTCCAAATGTGATGCGGGGCCAGAAACAAAAATGGTAGCCAAAAAGTCTAAAAGGACTAAGAAAGCATCACAAACCTTACCACAGGGTCAATGCTTGAAAGCAGAGCATAATTTAAGGATAACTCGGTCCAGATATCGTTCTTCTCTGAAAAGTAGTGAAAATGTTCCTGGTGAGGTACAAATTGGGCTCACTGACTATTCAAACAGTGAGAATGCGGTTGGTTGCCCAGATGCTGCTAGGCAGAGAGGGCAACCCTCAGAAATTAAATGTTCTGTGGCTGACTCTGGATGTGAACTCACATGCATTTGCAACAAAATGAAGTGTTGGTTTTGTCTTCCTAATGAGGTCATCAAATCTGGATCTGTTAACAATTTTATAAACATGAAATGGGAGTTTGTCCGCAGGCAGCTTTCGCTGAGACTGCTTACTAGCATAGGTATGGGGAGATTGCATAATATAGACTATTGGTCTATAATTTAATGTCTGACACACAAACATAATTCTATAATTAATGTGCGATACACAAACATACTCTAGTCAATTGCATGTGGTATGCTCGATTGAAACACTGAACACAAGGAGAGTTGAAAACTTGGAATAAACATGAAATAAATAGAGCAAATCATGATATTTACCCCAAACATGTTTTTGTTAATTATACTATTTCTTAGCCTTTAATTCTTGTCTACATATATTAAAGAGTGAAGGGTTCACCCTTATTGATTTCAATTTTTTTCTTTTCAAATGGCTGCTTTGTCACGGATGCTTCTGAGTACACACACACATCCCTAAAGTCAACACAACTACATATTTATATTTATTTAATATTGCACTTATTTGTGTTTTTCTTTTCTTTTCTGTTTTTTTTTTTTTTTGTTATACTATGCCAGTTAGAACTAGATTTTGACATCCATTGTACAGCCCTCATGATTTTGTGTGTGGGCAGGAAAATGTTTGGCAGTTCGTGGTGAAATTCATGAAGCACACAAAATACTTGTGCAAAGCATATTGGTGCTGGTCAGCAGAAATTCGGTTTTCCCTGCATATTCTTCTGTTCCTCTGACTTTCTTGCTCGATTTAATTGGTAAGGATATCCCAGGAGATGCGTTAGCAGTTGAACATGCTGCAATTCTTTACAGCATCTGTTGGTTTACTTTGAAGAGTTACCCTTGCCGGAGCACCAGGTATTCTTAAACTGCACATACACATTTATGTGTTTATTTATCCATTTGTATTGTGTGGGTATGTGTGTGCTCATTTTCTTCAAGTTTACCTATGCAGCTCACTCTTGTATTATATATTAACCAGCACTTGACATTTCATATACGGGCTAATGTTAACTAATTCATTGAAAATGTTAATTTGATTTCAAATGACCTTGCATATGACTTTATGCCGGGTTTAACTTTTTATAAAACTAACTCTTGAGAATGTGATGTTTATAGGCAGCCAAATGAATATTGTCCTTTGATTTACGGGGGGCAATTCAATTTGTTTTCACCTTTCTTTATAAAACTTGGTTTGGATTGGTTAGCGAATAACTGTTCTAAGAAATATTTTTTCTTGCCTATTAGATATGTTAAACGATATTATATTTATTTGATGAATGTGCTGTTAAATGAATAACATATTTACTTTCACAAAGAGGCATACTTTTTAATCTAGATAGGCTTGAAATGAGGGCGGTCCTTGGCGCAATGGTAAGGTTGCTCCATTGTGACCTGGAGGTCATGGGTTCGAGTTGCAGAAACAGACTCTGCCTGCGGGGGTAATGCTGCATACAATTAACCCTCCCCACACCCCCCTAGTGAATGAAGTCTCGTGCACTGAGCTAACCCTTAGATAGGCTGTAAATGATAAATTACATTTGCCTCGTTCAGAACTCTAGTTTTCCAATAATTATTTGGAGATCAATGCAATTACTTAATTCAGAACCTTAAATTTGTTTATGCACATTTTTTAGGAGTATTTTTTTTTCTTTTTCTAGAAAAAAATAGTTTTATTGGTATGTAACATCCTACCTTTCTGTTGACTAATTTGTTGTAATTCTCTTTTGTTGGTTAATTGTGTTGACCAGGAGTAATTGTTGTGACTTGTCCAACATTCAGATACAAAGAATTGTGTCTTGGTTGATGCTTGCTTTTACACTCTGCCGTGAGGTTCCTGCACTTTTCCAAAAGGTCTAACCTTGTTTCGATCTTGTTACTATCATTACATTTATTGTTATTATTGTTAATGAAAACAAACCAAAATTTTATTGAATGAAAAAAGAAAAAGAAGTGACAAAGAAGTGAAGGATGAACAATTCTTCTGAAACAAACAAAGCAAAGCTAGTCAAAGAAACCCATAAACAAAACCACCATGTAGCACCAATCCTTCATCGTGAAGGAGGATATTCACCTCTACGATATAATGAAGGTAAGCCCTCTAGTGGCCAAGTCATCCACATCTTCATTGGCTGACCTAAACATTCATGAAATCTCTATCTTCAAAGAAGTGTAAGTTATGAAATTTCTCTCAATAGATGAGTGCAGTGCCATGAACTAAGGGATTGGCATTTTGCTGTTCCGAAGACAACTTTTTTCTTTATCAGTAAAAGGTGTATATATTCAAACACGCCTGAGGGGGGCGAACCCATAATTACAAAAAAAGGAGGCCGTTACAATATGGGTCTTAAAGATCCACCAAAGAGCCAACATTCACAAGGTTGACTTTGTTGGCCCAAAATTAAAGCAACCTCAAAAACTTATCTTTAAAGACAAAAGAGGGGAGTTCCTCCGCAAAAAAAATCCTTTGATCGCACGCTCTCCAAATACACCAAATAAGACACAATGAAAGCATTTTCCAAGCTTTCCTAGCCTCCCCTTTCACTCTACCCCCGCTCCACCCATGAAACAAATCCTTCAAAGAGGCCGGCATTACCCACACATACTAAAAAACATGCCAATTCATGATAAAATGAGCTCACTGAAAATTGCTGCTTCTGACTAGCTTTCCAAATCAATGCATCCTCCCTTCCTTCCATTACCTGACAATTACCCAATGGTTCCAACAACGTCATCCCCTCCTCCAACTCCCATCCCAATCAAAAAAATGTCTCCTAAAAATGGGCGACCACACCTCCCCTCCACCCACCATTGAGAAGCAATCCTTGACCGAGCACCGCTTGTCTGTGGCAATGTTGAAAAGCATAGGAAAGGTATTTTTCAAGGTACCTTCCCCACCATTCATCCTCCCCAAAACCCACCCTACTACCATTCCCCATTTCAAACTGAATGTACTTCTTAAAGTCATCCGACTCCTTTTGTAGGAATCTCTGCATATCACATCCCAAAACTCCCTCTATCTCCCTAGGAAACCAATCACGCTCCCCACTCCCATATTTTGTCAAGATCACCTTCCTCCATAGAATGAGCTTTTTGAAGGCCTTCAAGGACGGCAATGTTTTTTTAAAAAAAAATTGAAAATCCGGACTTCGCTGATTTTAGGAAGGCTAAAATTGCATTACCAAAATGGGCTCTCAAAGCATTTCCAACTCCATATTGCCTTGGGCTTCCTAAGGTACACTGATGAACTGTATTTGGTTCTCTCATTAGGAGGGGGCATTTCTGCTGATGGAGAGTTTTGACCACAAAGAGTACCCTATTTTCTTCCCAATCTCTTAATATAATCCTTAAAGAAAGCACCTCATTGCTCTTAATTTTAGAGGTCTATAGTGAAGCCAAAAGATGAACATGCTGTTGTTTAGGTGCTCATCTTTTGACCTCAAACTGCTTGTCTTTTGAAATTCTCTCATTTCTCCTGTCTCTGTCCAAGAGATCCAAAATGTACCAATATAAAATCTAGGCTAAGCCTCTGCAATTGTTTATTGCCCTTGTTACAATCAACACTGATGATTACACTTGTTTTGGTAACATTTTCAATACAACCATGGGGGATGTGTTGTTGTTGCTTGATGGCTGATTGTTAGTGGTGCACATGGCTCAACATTTAATTTGTTTAAAGTGGCATATTATCTTGGTACTTTGAAGAGTTGATCCCAAGACTGACTTACTGAATAGGCCTATCTCCCTCCAATTAGCCCTTTGAAGGAATGTATATTAAAGTAAAATGTTAGCGATTGACCACTTGTTATCTCAAACTCTTTTGGGATTAGATTGCATATTTTTGGTTGAAACTGGAGATTTAATTTTTAAATTCTGGTTTCTCAAAGCTATTTTAACTAATGAAAGAGACTTTTTTTAAAAAAAAAAAATTGTGCATAGCCATATATGTCAAGGGTTTGTATTTTGATGAGATTTTAGTCAATGAAGATTCTTGTAATGTCACAAGACTGTTTTTGCCTTGGCTTGGATTGCACGATGAATAGTTTATGAAAATTTGACTATTTTTTATGTATTAAAAATCTTACTTTTGCTATTATAGCTTCAGGTCTAACATTGGGGCTCGGGAAATAGGTCCCTCTTTGGATGGAGGCTTGGTGATTATATGGACCATCATATGTATTTTTTCCATTTGATTTCATTGAGTTATTTAAATTGGTTGAAGGCTGTTGAATAAGATACCCTTGAAATTCTTTAAAGTACAAATAATGCAGTCAAACCATGTAATCAATTGTTGCCATATCTCCAAAGAAAATCCCATTTTGTTGTGGGTCTTGAACCACTTAACAACAGCATGAGTCGAAAGGGGAGCACTTGAGGGTTCGGAAGGGCAAGAAAATCAGTGGATTTGACAAGAGGAGCAAACAAACTTGGGTCCATGTATCCAGGTCGTGGACCCCAACTTTTGATTTATAAGGATTGGCTCTAAAATGAATACTGAGTTGGATCTAGATCCTTTTTTTTCCTGGTAGGTACGTTGGATCTATATATTATAGCTAAGTTCAAACAAAAACTTTTTAAAAAGTATTATATTAATTGTGGTTCATAGTAGATGGCTGACGCCACTTTTGAAAATCTTTCAACATTGCAAAATATTGATTATATTGGATTCGGTTCCAATCTGATCTCCATCTAAGATTCATATTGATCTTGGATGGCTTATGGATGCTATGATGCTATACAATTGTAAATAGAGCAGCTATGAATCTGATATGGGTCAGACTTGAATCCCATGGAATCTAATCCAAGAAATGTGATCATGATTTTGGATTCATATGTATTTCTCTCCAAATCCAATTCACTTCATTCCCAAGAATCAATGCATCATACTCAATGCTCATACAATTAACTCTCAATTACACGAATGTTATTGAGTTCCTGTGTTTTGTTTTGCCATATGCTTTGCCTTTTATATAATTATGTAATGATGGACTTCTGGCCCTTAATGATAATACAACAGGTTTCCAGGTTGCTTGCTGCTCTCTATACGCTTTCTGCCTCAAATGAGTCTTTTTCTCTGCCTCCTTGCAAAACACTCTCTGCAAGTCACTGGGCTTCATATTTTCATCAAGCTTCTCTTGGTACTCATATTAACTACCAGCTCTTTTCAAGCATTGTTGGGAGGCAAAAAGCCCAAAATCCTATGGATGTTGAGGTACGTCTTTGGGCTTAATGCTAGTTGTTTTTGTAGTCTTACAAGGCATTTAAGTACTTGTACCTTGATCGATCCTTTCTCTTTAGCCCTATCTATGTGCTTGAGATATGGATATTGTTTACTTGATTTTATGTGCCCATTATTGTACATATGTTTGCATTTTTCCTTTAGATGTCCATGATATGTGCATTTCCTAGCTAATATGTGCACATCTCATTTATTATATATATTCTTTTTTTGGGTAAATTTATATATATTATTTTATACTATTTCTCAGTTTTTTGTATAGCTATTACCTATGTTCAATGCATTCAAGGTTTTAATTTTCTTTTGTTGAATATCTTATTTTACTTTTTTTTTTTGTTTGGTCAAGTGTAAATTTATTTACAAAAGGGGGCCCAAGAAAGGCACCCAATGTACAAAAAAGAGGGTACTGGCTACAAAAATTAACGCCTAAAATTCTACAAAAAATCTATAAAGAGCATTTAGATACCCCCCCCCCCCCCCCAAAAAAAAAAAATACACACACCAAAAAAAAGTAAAAAAATAAATAAATTTATAAGAGTATCTAGATACAAAGGAAATTCCTCCTTAATCCAAAAGAAAAGAGTACACAAAATATTCCTTGGATCTCCAAGGTGGTAATTCTACCCCTTCAAATGCCCATCTATTCCTTTCCTTCCAAAGACACCATAAAAGGCAAATGAGAGCCATACACCAAGAAAAAATCAATTCCTTTCCCATCCTACAACATCTTCAACCCAAAAGAAACTCCCTAACCGAAGCTGGCAAGACCCATCTACAACCATAGAGGACCATATTCCATGCATCTGTTGCCACACTACAATGGATTAGGAGATGATACACCAATTCCTCTTTACATGTTCTAAATTTATATATATTGTTTTACTAGTATCCCAATCTCGTTCAATGCAGTGAGCTGTGAACTGGTAAATTGGCATCCTTCCCTAAAACAGAATACAGTTGCTCTGTCCTCTTATCTTTGATCTGTTCTGAGGTGTTATAGAAGAGTGAGTTTGTTTCCTTATCAGAATATATCTTATTCACTAGGAAGAAAACAAACATGTCAAAATAGTCTTTCTCACTCCTTAGTTTATGTTGGTGCTTGTGTTCGTCCACAACAATAATTAAGCATATCCAACTCTTTTTTAGTTTCTGCATTAGACTTTCAGTTGCTGACTTTTTTTTTTTTTGGGCAACACTGACTGATGTCCAAAAAACTAACAATGAATGAATTTGGATTTTATATGCATTTTATTGTGCAGAATGATATGTTGAAAAGCCTCTCATTTTTTTCCTTCCCTTTTTCATCTTGAGTTTTTTTTTTTTTGAAGGGGCAGCATGCCCCACTTTGTATCAGGAAATGAGAAGCACATACTAGATCTTGATTACTCAGAGTTCTTTTTTCTTTGGGTGCATTGAGATGGTTATTTTTCCACGCTATTATGTCAAGGATTAATGATTATTTTATCAAATTTTCAGGGTTCTTGCCTTACTGGCTCAACTTTCATTGGTTCAGAAACCATCAACTTACTCAGGTTTTGGTTGCACTTGTTTCAAAATGCAGCAGACCATGGTTTAGAACATGCAATTTAACTAAATGAAAATTTTTCCCCTTTTTTCCTTCCTGCTGCAGGGTTGCACCTGAATCACTTCAAGATCTTGAAGGATTTGTATTAAATTTTTTTCGGGGTCTTCCTTGTACTACCATTGTGTGTGTTAGTTTGCTCGGAGGTGCTTATGCTAGTTTATTAAGAGAATTGCTGCTTTATCCTTCCTCAATTCATGCTTGGATTCTAATATCCCGCTTAAATTCAAATAGTCAACCTGTTGTTATACTTCTGCCTGTGAATTCAATTTTAGAAGGTAATTTGTTCTTTATTAAAGACATGGTATGTTGTAAATCTGCAATTTTCTATTTACACAATGTTGCCCAGATGTTAGTTACAGTCTACTAAAATTTCATGCATAATGCCAACAGAAACTTCAGATGATGATGCAAATTCTGGCTCTGTGAACCTTTTTGAAGGCAAAAACTTTTCTAAACAGTGGCGGTGCCCTTGGGGCTCTACTGTGGTTGATGATGTGGCCCCGGAGTTTAGATTGATATTGGAGGAAAATTACTTATCATCGTCAATATTTCCCCTGGAAGATACGAAAAAGAACAGGTTACTATGGTGGATGCAGAGGAAGAGCCTTGATCAACGTCTTGGTAAATTTCTGAGGTAGGTCTTCCCCCTCCTACCAAAAAGAAAAAAAAATCCTATAAATGAATGTAACATACATCCAAGTTGCAGATAAAATCATAGATTATGTATGGCCATCCCTACCAGTTTGAATTAAAGGTAATTAATAACTAGTAACTGCACATATTTGTCTATTGACACAATTGAAAGGTCATCAAATCATGACATCTTTGGGTGATTCTTTTCGAATACTGATATATTTGTTGGTAATGTTACAACGTCATATCTTCATTTGTTAGGGATTTGGAAGATTTATGGTTGGGTCCCTGGAAATACTTGCTTTTGGGGGAATGGTCAGACAGCAAACTCCTGGATTTAGTACAAAAGAAATTGGTGCATGATATGAAAAATAAATGTGAAGTGGATGTGCAAGAGAACCTTCTTAAGGTTATTCTTGGAGGTGCTAAATCTGTCTGTGAAAGAGAAGAATTTGTTATGAAGCTAATTCTGAACAAAGGATGCTACATTGGTAGGGTGGGATATTGTGATCAAGAAAGTTGTGGGTCGTCATCTAGTATGGACCATGAAGTTGAAAGTCTGTCCCACTTGGCCTTCAAACTAATACTTGAAGCAGCCCATGAGATTGAAGAGGAAGAGTGTTTAAACAGAGAACCAATAATACTGGTGCTGGATTTTGAGGTGCAGGTGGGTCTTTGTTATTGCTTTATTTTATTTATTTATTATTATTATTATTTTACGTTATCTTTTTAAAATAGGCAACTGTTAAGGCTATGGGAGTTTGTAATTATAACTTTTCATGATGTCAAGCCCAAATTTGTGTTTGACAGCCCCAAACAATCTCTGGAACTACACCTGCTTAAAGAATTGTGCATTCAGTCCATTTTTTTATTTATATCCCTGGTGGAAGTTAAATTAATCACAGATACGTATGCTAAATCTTTGACATGTTTTGGTACACAATGTCTTGCTGATCAGCTCAACCCAATACAGCTTTTATAGGCACCTTTAGGTGAAAAAAAAATGATTTGTTTGTTGAGCTCACTTTATTTTATTCAAACGGATATTGACTGATGACTATGTACAGATGCTTCCATGGGAGAATTTACCTGTACTAAGAAATCAAGAGGCTTATCGAATGCCTTCTGTTGGCAGCATCTCTGTCGCACTTGATAGATGTCACCGAAATCAGGAACAAGCTGGGAGGGATGCTGTTGCCTTTCCATTGATAGATCCCCTGGATGCATTTTATTTGTTGAACCCCAGTGGTGATCTCAGCAGCACACAGGTTGAATTTGAGAACTGGTTTAGAGATCAAAAAATGGAGGTACTTTCCTGGTTTTGAATCTTTTGATTCTTAGTCAGAAAAGATTAGTATGATTTAGAATAGATGTTCTCTATTCTTGTGACGTTCTGTTGACTTGCTGTGCAGGGGAGGGCTGGAACTGCACCCACAATTGAAGAATTGGCTTCAGCTTTGAAAAGCCATGACCTCTTTATTTATTTTGGCCATGGAAGTGGTATGCTAGACTATAACTATGAATTGTATTTCCTTAATCTCTGTCCTATTCATTCCACTTTTATCAGCATATTGTCCACAAAATTTTTTCTCGCTCCTATATTAATGATTGAGTTGTATGTATGTAACTCAGGGGCACAGTATATTCCTGGGCATGAGATTCTGAAACTTGAAAATTGTGCCGCAACTCTCCTGATGGGCTGCAGCAGTGGATCTTTATCTCTAAATGGATGTTACACTCCACAAGGTGCTCCTCTCTACTATCTGTTAGCCGGTTCTCCTGTTATAGTTGCTAATTTATGGGAAGTGACAGACAAGGATATTGACCGATTTGGTAAGGCCATGCTTGATGGTTGGTTGAGAGAAAGATCGACTGATTCCATGGGTTGTGCTCAATGCAATTTAGTTGCAAAAGAATTTAAGTCCATGACCATCAATGGAACTAGAGGAAATACTAAAAAGAAAATCTTGAGAAAGAAACTACCTGAATCTCATGACATCAATACAAGTGATGATTGTTGTAATCACAGACCAAGGATTGGTTCATTCATGGGTCAAGCCCGAGAAGTTTGCACACTTCCTTTTTTGATTGGGGCGTCACCGGTTTGTTATGGCATACCAACAGGTATTAGGAAGAAGAAAGATTTGTAACATTACATAAATTTGTTACGTCCCTCAAAAAAGGTTTTTTTCCTTGGAGAAACTTCTCATTTCAGGCATCCTTTTTCTAGCAATCACACTCAATATTACTTATAACCAGTCCGCATAAAGATGCAGCATACTTTCCCTCCTTAACTTCTACAACCTAATTACTGTAGCTTACCCTCAGGATTTGACATTGAAATCATAACAGTTGCTACTCCCCTATTTCCCATTAAGTAGATGTTTCAAGAATCTCTGTTTGCCTAGATAGGTTACATGCCATTAAGTTATGGCAGGTTGTAGTACCATACATTATACCTCATGTAATATGGCCTTTTGTGTCTTCGATTCAATAGGATTACAGAATGTGAATTTAGCAGTACAAATTATAAAATGAAAATGCCTGTTTTCCTCCTAGTGCTTTTTGTTATTTTTTGTGTTAAATTGAGAAGAATATTATAATAGACTTGAGGAATTGCAATTGTTAATTCAGCAACATCCATGTCCAATCAATGTGATAATGGGAATGGATTGTATGGTTAAATTATATTTTATTATTTTGGTGTATCCAGAATGTGACACCTCTGCACTCCATTGTGTTATCTCTTTTGTTTTCACGTGTATTGTTTTGGAGAATAAATATACAAGGATTAGTCATATGATATTCTGCAGTCTTAGATCATTCATCTGAGGATTTGCATTCTTGATAAGATTAGTAGCGATGACCGCCGAAATAATCTCAACAATGATCTGGTTAATAGTCCTAAAACAAGTCTTTGGACTACTCTCCCGATAGTTGTTATATAGAGTAGGGAAATAAATAATTTTGGGGCAACCAATTCCAAATAATGCATTCCCCACAATAGCAAGCAAATTTCACTTTTACAAGTGTATTTACATCCACATTAACATTCTTATACACAAGTTTTCCCTCGTTTTCAACAGACTATAACAGTAGGAACAAGGATACTAAAGAAATTACATGTATACAAGTGAAACCTGACAGATAAGAATTTCCACATCTGACATTAAAACGATAGAAGGGTATGGGAATTAGGAAATTGCAAATTACACAACAGGGGAAAACACAGTTTTCTTTCCAGTTTCCACCCTTTTCAGTCATTCCCATGAAACAGACAAGAAGCAAATATGCATCAAATGTTAAAAGGGAGGAACAATTAATCCTTTCTTTTCTAACCATAAACTAAAAGACCGAAGAATTTTGTTTCCCAGTTCCATTCTTTTTCCATCACCATTAAGATCTATCTCCGTTCTCCATTGGCTTCTCTACGCCTTCGTCTCCTTCCTGACCGTCCCAACAGAACTCTGCCTCGGCGGCGTAGACGGCCAACCAGTGAGATCCCATCATTGTCAACATCACTGTCACTATATTGATCCGCAGAATCAAAACCACTAATAGGAGTTGTGTGGTCAGAGCCCCTCTCAAGCCTCCTCATACCTCTATTTGGGACAACATTCCCTGCTGTTCCTAATGTGTGCAAAAGGAGGAAGACATTCAATAAATCACTATTGATTCCCACTTCAAAACCGCCATCCCTGTCTGCAGCATCAACACCAAAACCCTCCTCTTCTTCTGTATCAAAACCATAATGACTTCCTTCTATCACATAATCGCCAAAAACCATAGCCCTCGGCATTGATGAAGTTATTGTGCTGATCACATCTTCCCTTTCTCGCTCGTGCTCGAGCCTTCTCCATTTTTGTTCAAGAACAGGATCTACTCCGCGTGGCTGAGCAGAAGGGTGCTCTGCCCTCACATGTTTCCGCAGCTCCTTGTAAGTTCCAAGGAACAAGCAGTTATCCTGCACGCAGCTCCTCTTCTTGGCATTTAAATACTCCCGTGCTGGTTCCACCACAGTCCACCCCTTCACCTGGCCCCTGCAAAGGGGGCATGCAAGCTCTGTTATTTCACACGTCTCAGTGGGCAAACCAGAATTTGAGCCTACAATTGGATTATCAGCTGAGCCATGCAAGGGTTGGCCATGGTGAGGTGAAGTTACTTTAGTATAGGCTCTCTTGTACTGGTCAAGGCAGTTGGAGTAGCGAAAGCTAGTGCCACACATGTAGGGATGACAGCCCTTGTCATGAGAGGAACATAAAAGAAGAACAGCATTGTGGGGACACTCCATGCACACAGAACAGGTTGCATCTTCCCAATCTTTCTTTTCCGACATTTTGGAACATGTCTTTGAGTGCAATCCCTGATTTGCATCTTGATCACAAGACGACAATGGGTAAGGAGTTAGCCTGCCTCGTCGTGAAGCAATCCTACGCTGTCCCTTGGTACCTTTTGCCATTTCCAAACCAAACCTGACAAACATTGTTGAAATATTTTACAAATAAAATAGGTAATCTGATTCAGAAAATCAAACCAAAAATCAGTCAAAATCAACCAAACTAATAGTAAAGGGACAGGCCCACCATTATACATACAACCTACATGTGAACCAGAATCATATATAAGTAAAATCCAAACTTGATTTAGTAGAACAAATATCAGACTGTTTTTTGTGTCATTCCTTTCTCTTTCAATTCTTGATGTTCGATTCTAACCCATGAGAAGGGGATTTAACATCAAGGCCAAAGAGTATTCCATATGCAGCAATTATCAACTGACTAAATGTGTGTTTTACAACACCTAAATGCATTTATAGCAATTTTACTTGGGATCTTATCACTTCTCTTTGTTGTTCAAAGAGAATCACACCAAAATTAATCATTTAAAGTTGACCCTAATTTGCTTTTATGAGCAACCTACCATCAAAAATTACTTACAAGTTCACTAATAAAAAAAAAAGGTTCTACTACAAACCTCAAATGGATGACACAATTTAAAATCTGATCATGCACGACTAATTCTCCCACACATCTCTAATGAGAAAATGTTTCTGAGTGTCACTTATTTGTCGTCACTTCTTAACAAATCAAAATCATTAGAATATAACGTCTTTCAATTGGCAAGTTCAAAGTTGTTATTACTTATTTGCTCTATTTGCTACCAATTGGGTCATGTCGAGCTCTATTCTAGAATCTAGACTTTCTTAGAAGCTACCAAGGGGAGTGTAGCAACAAAAGAGTTTGGACCATTTGGGCAATAGTGCTGCTGTGCATTATGTGGTGCAAACAAAGGGAGACAAATAAGAGGATCTTTGAGGGGGAAGAGCCCACTGTTGTGTTTTGTAAACAATTAATGCTTCACTTGCTTCTTCTTTTTTTTATTTAGTAAAGAAACTTTTTTATATAAATCTTGACTCTTTTGTAGTTTTTTCTTTTTTTGGGAAATATGTGTTCAGAGACAATGGTGGTCCTAGAGCTATTCTAGGGCCCAAAATTTTGAAGATAGACTTTTTTACGCCCAGTTTCTATAAAAAAAAATTAGGATTCCTCCACCCCCCCCCCCCCCCCCCCCCCCCCAAAAAAAAAATTGTCATATTTTTATAAAAAAAGAACCCTTAAATTTTAGTTTTATGTTTTTGCTCCCCTAACTCCCTACCCTAGGTCCACTGTTCAGAGAGTTGCTAGATTTTTTTTTTGCACATGCCTTGTATACTTGAGTTGTGCTCTCTTTAGAATTTATGAATGAAATCCTTATTTATAAATTAAAAAAAAAAAAAAAGGTTCAAAGTAGTCTTAAAAATTTATATTTACACTAAAATCATAAGCTTCAGTCACAACATGTGTCCAGCTTATTGCCTAAAAATTGCATGTAAAGAAAAGCAAAGTTGGAAACTAAGTAACAGGATTGGATTCAAATAACTGTTGAAAAATGAATACAAAGAGAAGCAAACTTCGAACTTATATAACAGGTTGGAATTCAGATAACCATAGGAAAGTTCTAGTTCCAATATTTCTTTTCTCTTAGTTTGGTAACTTCCTAATTATCAAGAAGAGCATTAGAGAAAAGTCAAATGGCAGAATGTAAGAGAGAATTAAAAGAAATCAAGAGGAAGCCAATGTCACAATCATTATTGAATATACTGCACAAAGTGATAAATAATTCAGAAATTCATCACAAGAGTCTTATTTAGAAAAGCAGGTTCAAAATCTATTGTGTTACTGCAATTTCGTCCATCCAGATTGCAGTATCAGATAACCTCACTCTTTATATCAAATAGGTCAACACAGCATAGATGCAAAACAAATCACAATTCAAAGAAACCAAGAAATACTTATCCTCAATTAGATTCATTGTCAAGGAAGGCTAAACATCCTCTTCTTGATTACCTGACCAGGCCCAGGGGGCACATGTCCTCATATAGTAAAAGAGATGAGAGAGCAACAACGTCAAGTAATCTAGAACCATTGACGTTCCCATAGTCGTGATGAACTACAAGCAACCTTCATCAACATACACTAAAGACCACCAATAAGGATAGTAATCCCCTCATACAATCAACTGGTCAAGGTGTAGCTGAAGGCTGCAAAATCTTAATACAGAGTTCTGCAATCAAGCAAGTGGGATCCTCTTACAAACAGCGGTATTGGGAATGCTCTCCAAAGACAGATTCCCAATTGTTACTGCTTGATATTGCAACAAAGACACTTCTGACTTAACAGAAAGCCTCCAAAAGGCTTTTAAAAAGAATAAAAACTTTAAAAATTACTCTTTTCAATTGCAAAAACAAGTGAATGAAAACTCAGAAGAAAGCATATCTTCTTTTTTTTTTTCCCCTTACACTCAAAAAGGCAGACTGATGTAAAACTGCACAATTGCAGGCAGCATATTTTAAGATGCAAAAGGTAGGGGGAAGAGAGGGTTAAACTAATGACAGAACTATTATATTTGCCTTCGCAGCCATCAAAAGCAGTTCATTCAAAAAATTTACTTAAACATTGAGTGACAAGAAAGTCAGGCAACATTGCTCCGCTAACAAAAAACCCAAGAAATGACAGATCGCCTAATATATTGTCATTTATAATCAACATTTTGTGTCATTAAACAGACCAACCTCATATTATACACACCTCTTCTTGTAATTTCTACAGCTTTTACTTAATTAATAACATATAATCAGAGATCACTCCAAAAATCTCAACAAGCAAATAATTATGGCATCTTATCACTTAAGATAAATAATGTATGCACTAGTTCAAAAGAAATGGGCCTAAACTCATGCCACAGAAAGAAAAAAAAAAAAGGACAGAATTAATCTTATCAGATTAGTGTCTACGCAACACATATTAGCTTTCAAACTTAAAATGCAGTGCTTCAATTACCAAACCTTTCAAAATCTGAAGCTCAACTTTGTTAGCAGATTCTATGGAATGCTGGAATGGGAAAAAAACATCCTATGATATTTCCTTCAAATTACCGATCAAAAAATTACCTTCAGATTAAAGAAGAAAAGCCTATTGCTCATCCAAATTTCCGATTTGAAACATAGATTACATAAATAACTACATATTAGTGCTTTGAATCAAGCATGATAAATCCATAGCAAATAACTAAGTGGGGGAGAACTGTAACCAATTCATTAAAAAAAAAAACTACTGAATCAACATTCAAGCTCGTGAATATTGAAAAAAAAAACTACTGGAAGACACAGCAGCCTAAAACAACTATTCCATCGAAGTCAAACTGGCAAGAAAACAATTGAACTACAACTTGGAGCGAAAAAACTACCCAAATTGAGCATAATCGTTTTGAAACAATTCTCAGTTAAATCGTCATAGCGTGAATTATTGATGTATCTACATTACAGTGGAAAATTATTGTATACTAGTAAAAAAATTAGTCACCAATATACCAAATTGTTTAATTTTGTGCTATGAAGTCTTAATTCACAAAAACGAAAAATAAATATCAACCTCGCGCTTCAAGCAAATCTAGATCCAAGAAAACTTAGTTGCAGAGACCAAATGCAACTGCTACATACATACATAGACATACAGACACACATAAATATATGAATATGTCTAAATTATCAGCAACTGCACTTGACCTTTAACCATCCATACGAGATCTACAATTAAATTAATCAAACAAGAAGTACCCATATCAAAAATTTAATGTAAAGTGTAAACAACATACATGACTACAAAAAAACATACATACATTAAAAATAAATAGATATAGAGAGAGAGTATAATTGAAAGAATCGTACCAGCGAATTCGTCGAATGTGTGTAGGAAAAAAATGATGTTGAGTGGATATAATTTTAGAGAGAGAGGGGGGGGGGGGGGGTTAGGGTTTCATAGCCCGAAATCGTGAATATCAGCGAACAAATCGAGGAGGGGAGGGAATTAAGAGCGGGAGACAGGCATTTCTATTCAATCTAATAGCTCTCTTCTATGTCGACGCATATAGAGAGAGAGAACTTTTATCGCATTCGTCGAGTCATTTGTACGCTAATTCTCTCGGTTGTAGCTAATGGTGATGTGGGTTATGGAAATGGCGGTTCCAGAACCTCAAAAGGTCGATGTGGGATGTGCAGCGGCTTAATTAGAATCGCCACGCGCTGTTTGGAGATAGTGGAGGAAACGCTATCCTGATTTTAAACACTTCCAAGTTGCGGCTTTTTGGCGATTGTTTGAGATGATAATGCACGCGCTCTGATGATCGTTACGATCCTAAATAATTAAAAGACTTGATTTCATGCGTTTCATCAGTTCTAGAACTTTTGGCGTATTGGTCAAGTTCATAACAATTAGTATCAGAGCAGGCACCACGTCATGGATTCGAGTGATGGAGGGGGTGACCTAAAGGCTGGATTAAAATGCCTTAGTGTTATGTATGGGCATAGTACCAAGTCATTGAATACTGATAGTTGGATGAAGCCACCTAAAAGAAAAAGGGCTATCAACGGATCAGTGTCGATAGAGTGGACCGCCGTGGACTGTCGGTCCGAAAGCGTGATGGTTTGTTACAATCCTAAATAGTTAAAAGACTTGATTTCACGCGTTCCATCAGTCTTAGGGCTTTTGGCGTATTGGTCAGGTTCATAACAACATCTGTTTCTCAAACATAGGGTAGCGTGACCAGTTATCTTTGAGAGAGTAGTAATGTGCGGTAGCACAGTGTTTGTACATGTATTCTGTATATACATGGGTGTGAGATTTATTCAGTGTAATGGGTATGGTTTTAAATTTATGTATGTAAGTATATGTTTATAAATGTGTCATAAAATATAGTGTAGGTTTTAAATTTTGTTTGGTTAGGTTTTCAAACGTAAATTTTGAATTTTAAAAGTCGAGATACGTGTCTAGTACGTTATTAATATTAATTTTTTTAATTTTTTATAATTTAGATTTTCATATCCAAATATATTTTCATAATTTTTAAAAAATTAATTACAAAATTTTTAGATAAAATTTTTAAAAAATTATATCTGAATCACTATCCAAGCACAGATTTTTGACACAATCCAAAATTTTTGGGTGAAAATATGAAAAATTAGGGATAAAAATTGTGTTTGGCAAAAAATCTTGAGTGAGTTAAAACTTCAGATGATAAATGAGAGAAATAATGGATGGACTAAAATTTTAGAGTAATCTAATTTGACAAAGACTAAAATTTTATATGTAACAAAAATATTTCCCAAAATTTGGGATGGGCTAGAACTCTGCCTAGTCAACCTGTAGTTCTGTCTTTTGCCCACCTAGAGATTTACCTTAACACTGACCCGTTTAGATTTATTGACTCCTGCCTCGCCTAACCCTGGTGTTTTTTTTTCTAAAATAAGTTAAAAATTATTTTTTGATAGATAAATTAAAGTTTTATTGCTAAAATAACTAAAACAATAAAAAATAATATAATTTTGATATGAGAAATTTTAAAACTAATTTTATATAATGAAATTTATTAATAAAATTAGTGTACATAAAAATTTAAAAAAAATTAATATATAAACGAAAGTGTTCAGAGTGAGTTAAATTGCCATCCTTCTTGAGAATGGGAAGAGATATATACATATGTAATGCTTGTCTTAGACCACATCCTAAAGATGAATATAAAAAAAAAAAAAAGAAAAAAAAAAGAGTAGTAAAAGTGTTATTTGTTACCCATATACAAATTTGTTATATACATTAAAATTTGACATTCTAATAAAAGTAATATTTTTTTATTTTTTTATCTTTTATATTTATATTTATATTAACAAGTGCTCCCACAATTTTTTGATATAAAATAAGAGAATCTAAGTTTAATTCTTGGGTTTCATAATTTTTTAATAAAAAAAAATATAATTGCTATTTCTCTCTCTTAACAGCAAATTTGCTACTTTTCTCCTGCTATCAAATTTGCTACTTATCTCCTGCTGTCAAATTTGCTACCCACATTTCTTTTATCTTTTGAAGGTCATTTTGCTGACATGGCTCATTAAATACCCAAGTTTCAAAATTTTATATTTTAAAACTGCCTTTGTATTAATTTTATTTGACAAAATGCATGTGCATTTTACATATTTAACTACAAAAAAAAAACTCAAATTTGCAGATCTATACACGTAATCATATATATATATATATATATATATACACTGATATACACGCATATATACAAATGGACAAGCAAGGTCAGAAGATCATACAAAATGAAACCCAACAAATGAGCTGCTACTGTTGCAATTTCCACAAAAAAGGAGAGCTTAATCCGCAGCTCCTATGAAAAACAAGCTAAGTTTTATAAATAAAGCCTGCATAAATTACAGCACTGCAGTTCAGTTCAAAACAACGAATAAAAAAAAAAAAGCCACTTATGCAGAGGTAGAGAAATGTAAAAAATACAAATTAAAAATAAAATTACAATTAACCCAAAAAAGAAAAGACCTAGATTTCCCCTTCTCCAACTGAGACTTTTTTCTGACTCCTTTTTGGGCTCTCTTTTTATATTGAGAAACTTCAGCTAGGAAACTTTTGTGGTTTCATCTCCTGGTAGATCATCTTCGTCATGGTAGATGTTCTCTGCCATCTGCCAGATTTGAAGGATGTTGTCTTCAGCTACACTAGCAATAACCCAATCTTCACATGGGTTCCACGAGAAATCCGAAATTTTACTCGTGTGACCACCATGAATGAAAAGCAATTCTGGTGGACCATCTTCAGCATCTTCTGGTGTCTGCTCTTCATCAATCCTGGGAAAGGAAAAAGGAAAACAGAGTTTAAGTTGTCTAGGTTATAATAAAGATAAAAACTTATGATAAAGTGGGAAAAGCAAGATTAAAGGCATCACTTGTAAATAACTAAATCCGTCCACTCACTCATCTCAACATAAACAGCTAATAGTTTGACCAAGAACAAACCTGCTAAGATCCCACACCATGAGTCTCCTACCAAGACAACAAGAAGCTAAGATGGTCTCATTCTTCGGATTCCACCCAACTTGGAAAACCTCCTCCCTGTTGTACATCGCAACAAGAATTTTGTTCAAGAAATACTTTTTTTTAAAAAATTGTAAGATATATGCATGCATGCATATGTACATAAATATACATACACATATATACTCAATATGCTTAAAAGAAATCAAAATTACATACTTATTCTCATCACAAGAAAGATACTGATGTTATCAAAATCTATAACAATTCCAGAAATGTATCCTGAAAAGTTAAAATATATCAAATGTGAGAGAAAATTCTTACTTGTGACAGTCAAAGGTGTGGAGAGCAGTGGAGATCTTCCGTAGATCAAATAATTTAACAGTCTTGTCGGTAGACCCTGTTGCCACAACCCATTCGTTGAAAGGATTGAAAGCTAGGCAGTTAACCTACCACAAAGTCAAGGAAAAAGAAGTATTTTAGCATATTCAAACAGTATTAAACTACAAAAATTCTAGACAACCATAGGAGAAATTACATCAAAAGATCAGCAGCACTCGAGATTTTTTAAAAAAAAAAATGCAAACTGAAGAATGAGTAATACCAACCATTTAATACCAGAAGAAAACCATACCATATGCATACGCAATTATCTCAATTCACAATTATTGAAATCTATTGGTGTGACAAAACGTATCCTTCCATAAACATCACACCAGTCCATGTAAACTGACACATAACAACTATAGTTTCAAATCCCACGATGGAAAAGGATTGTTTCTAGTTTATCTTAAATGTCAATATTTGTGTAATAGTTTGAGTTTTATGCATAAATATATTTCTTACACTATTTCCCACACTTACATCCGTAATTTCCAAATGAGATAAATCATAATGTAATATTGATACGTATAACCCCAATCATCCAAATTTTTATGTTGCTATATGTTCCACGATGCCAACTTTCAAAACCTTGACATTACTATGATTATGAAATGATGATTTCATACACAATGCCCAGAATACATATAATTACTCAGCCACCGCACATCACATTCAATGTGCTATTAACTAAAACAGTTAGCTTCAGATATGGGTAAGAAATGGCAAACTGATAAATGCCAACTAAGATTCTAAGAACACCAGTAATCTGATAAAACTGAACCACTATAGTAAACTAGTTAGTACCTGGAATAATTTAGAAAACTAGAACCTAGCAACTTCAATTGGTGCTATATATAGGCACATAAATAAAATTAGTTTAACCCTGTGTGGGTTGGTGAGTACACAGAGACAGAGAGAGAGAGAGAGAACTATTTGAATGCATGCGTGTTTTGTATAAAAGAAAAAAAGAAGACCATTACCAAGTATTGGTCCCACTTATGCAGGTCTATATCTATATAAATAAATTTAAGGGAATTATGAAAGTTTGGATTCCGACCTCACTTTGATGAGCAACTACAGATTGAATAGGCTTGCTGACTGATGGAGTCCGGAGATCCCATATATGCAGATATTGATCATCACCAACTGAACCAAATAAGTATTCGTGCCTCAGATGCCATGCCACATCTTCTACAACACCTTCATGAACCTATTTCAGCAGATACCAAACCATAATAAAAATCTACAAAATCACATAATATGTCAGCGATAAGATATCAATACAACTGTAAGATTTCTGGGTTTCTATGTTTATGTGCTTCCAGATGGCAAGATACAGCCATCCCTTTTCACAGTCAGTGCACCTAAACCTGATTTTTATAATGCTTCAAGTTCTAAAATGTATTTTAATTGCAAGTTTGCTACCTTTGTATATAACGAGTTGGTTTACTGACATCATCAGGTTTGCAAACTTGAGAATGCATTAATCCCTGGGATGTTTTAGTTTTTACTTGTAGGATTGCTATGTACACTACTCATGCTCAAGGCAACTAAACTTTTTGAAAAATAGTGTCCAACAAATATAGAGAAACACACCTTAAATATTTGCATGGCATCTAGAGCTTTGTTCTTGGGAGTAGCATTGATATCCCACAAGCATATTTGGGCATCATCAGAACCACTCAATAAATGACCCTGCTTGAACTGACTCCATGATAAACCGTATCCTTCAGTGCTGTGGCCCCTCAACCTCAAATCAGGACTGCATGCACCATCTAGAGGAGGCTTAGATGGGTGTTTGCTATAATCAAAAACATAGACTTCTGCACTAACTGTCTTGGTGGCAATAATAAATGGGTTTTGGGGCATATAACGAGCCCGATTAACCTCTCCATCATGATTTATTTGCTGAATTATTTGTACCTGCATGAGAAAATTTTGATATTAAAATACTAAAGGCTTCATAGCACATTAATAACATCAAGATGCACACTTGATCGTTTACCCACACGGGCATACACACGATAGGCTTACTGACAGAAAACACATCAACTATCCCTAAGATCAGAACTCAGTAATCAATTACAACTAAATCGAAAAAAAAAAATTATGAGATAATTGTAATCCCAAAAGATGACAACCACCACTTTATCACACACTAGATTCAAGCAAATATAACTTAGTTCAACATTCTTAACCATAACTCTATGACCATAAATACTTGCCTCTATGAACTTCACAGTCAATATTTCTATAATTCTATAATATGAAGAAACGTTTAAAAACCTTTCAGGATTTAATTGAAAAATAGCCAATTGTACTCCTTGAAACAAGAACTATTAGAATGCTCCAAATCTCGGATTAACCACACTTGGGGGTGTCAACAGTTTGGATTTGGTCTGTTCTAAAATGTATGCAGAACCAGGCCCTAATTTAAACTTGGGGTTGGTTCCAATTCCGAGAAACCAATTAATCTAGAATCAAACAATACCTGATGACTGTTTGTACCAACAGGTTTAATAGTAGTTCATTTAATGAACTCCCTAAAAATACATGTTTTCAATCAAACTAATTAATAGTTAAAAAAAGGCAGTCCCATTGCATGAACTCCCACCATTGCAAGGTCTAGGGAGGGTTAGTTGTACTTCGGTAAGTCGAGACTCAATTAACTGGGTACCATTGACACCCCAAGCTACACCTCAGCACCTCGCATTGCAGTGTCGTAGACCACACCCTAAGCTCACTAATTCATCATTTAATCAACGGATGGACTAGCTAAAGCCGTATCAATACTAAGTCAACATGTAAATTTACACCAAACAAGCCCTAACACTCCCAGATCGGGTTACCAAGAAAGAAAGATTAATAATTTCTCAAACCAACCATGATTCGGAAATGGAAGCCAAAAAGTTCATCACCGCCACAAATAATCAATTATCATATATAGAGAGAAACAAAAATATGTTACCTTGCCATTGGCGCAACCGAAGCCGCCGAAATCAGAACGGTCATCGTCATAATGACGGGCGTCGTTCTCGGCGTCCTCAAGAGGGAGCTGAACCTGAGCGAGCATGAGGTAATTAGCCTCGTTTTCCGAAGTGTGGGTCCCCAAAATCATCTTTTGCACTGAGTAGTCCTTCCCGGGCGGCTCTTCTCTGTCGGGAAGCCACTCGACGGTGAGCGAAGGCCACTCGAGAGCATGCGTGATGACCAAATCGTACAAGAACGGAGTGTTCTTTTTCCATATCTTGTACTCTTCGTTTATCAGTCTCTCCTCAATCTCTCCCCTCATCTCGTCCTCGTCCTTTCCCATTACCTGCTTTACACTTGACTCTGATGAGCCGTCTCTCTAGAATTTCCCTTTCCCTTTCTCTCTTCCTCTTTCTTGCTTCTTGGTCTGACCGACGGGAAGAGAAGGTTTGGACGGTTAGAGGTTTGGAGGGAAGTGAAATTTCTAGAGAGATTGCGCGCCTGTGCAGAGAAAGAGGGATTTCAAGGGTTCTTACCAAAAAATAATGGAGAAGGTATCTGGGTGAATATATGGAGTGGATTGTACATTTGGGCCGCCGTAAAATTCTAAGCGATATGGGCCGAGCTATATATTTGGGCCTATAGATTGCAATTGTTTTGATTTGAAATATCTATAAGTGCATCCATCCAATGCGAAATCAAAGAAATTGAATTGAAGAGGAAAAAATAATTGATCCAATGCGGAAATTACAAGAAGAAATAACAGAAAGAGAAAGGGAATATGTGTCTATCATCCAATATGAAATCAAAGCCTCCATGTCCATGTATAGTAGGCGTGTTGGTGTGTGAATCGTATCTCTCTCTATATTTCGAGATATATATATATATATATAGAGAGAGAGAGAGAGAGAGAGAGAGAGAAAAGTGAGAGAAGAGAAATTACTTGTAGAGAGGGAGTGAGAGAAAGACCCAGCTCCCCCAATGGAATACCGCAACAACTATTCACTCTCTTCTCCCTCTTCTTTTATCTTCTTTCGGTCTACCCAAAGTATTCCGATTACCCAATCACATGGTTTTGTCATTTCATTTAATGGCAAGGGTAGTAGAGTCATTTTATTAATTGCATTAATTTCTGTCAATAAATAATACTACCAGGAGGGAATGCGTAATTTTAGAAAACACAAGGAATATCAACTGGATCAAGATCCTCTTCATCACACTTTTCTCTTAGTTCTTTTCAATGTACTTTTAGATGCATATTGCGTCATACATCTACTATTAAATAATAAATTATGTGAATGCATTCAAAGTACCTTGAGAAAAAAGGTAATGAAAATAAGCCTTATCCGATAGCGACCCTGGTTGAATAAGCACTAGGGTGTCCTGAAGCTTATAAGTGTGTGTAATACCTCCACTTAACATGCTAATTTTTGAGTTGGAGACTCGACTCATGATAGTTAGTATCAGAGCAGACTCAACCCTTTATCTAGTGTCACATCAAGTGCTTGCACAAGAGGGTGTCTACACCAATAACGGATCTATACGTGTGTAAGGTGAATGGTATGGTAAGCAGGGTGGTCTGACCACGACAAGAGTGTCGTGTGGGCAGGTGAAAAAGAATGTCATGGAATCTCATGTCGGTTAGCATTGAGATGTCTTTAAGACTAATAAACAGGTGTAGTACTTTCATGTAAGGTGAAGTTGTCTGGACAGTAGGAGAAGAAAATGAAATGGATGTAGTAAAGGAAGAGGATCTTTTGATGAAAATAAGAAGAATGATTAAATGGAAGTTGCTTTAGAGGCAAGAAGAAGAAGTAGCAATTGTGGAGGTAGTGGAAAAAACGAATCCGAGTACGAGTCTGACTCGAGAGACTTAAAAGGAGATAAATGACATTATGAAGTGAAGGAATAAGATGGCAGGAAAGCAAAAATGATTGCGAGGATCGAGAGGAACGAGGAAGGGAGAAATTGTGAAAGTTATAAAGGATGGCAAGGGAAGAAAAGAGTGATTGGGATGTCAGAGTGGTTGACCAAGATTTTGTAGTAGAGACTTTAACTTTCTTTATATATATATATATATATATATATATATATATTGTGTGTGTGTGTGTCTGTGCGCGCGCGTGTGGTACTCTTTCATTAGGAAAAGGTTATGCTCAGGAGAGTTGATTAGGTTGGATTGAGTTGACAATTGAGGACCTTGAAATTTTTGTTGCAGAAACAGGGAATGACCTGGGAAACTCATGGAAACTGCAATTAGAAAAAGGGGAGCACCACAAGGAATCACTAACAATACCAGATCAGCTCTAAAACAAACAGGATAAAACATTCACAAAATCACATTCAAAGCTGCTTCATAAGATACCGCAAACATCCACTTCCCCAGCCCAGAATTCTTCTTCCAATTGTTTCTATATACCAAACAACAATAAATGGTAGCAACAGTGGCGTAGAATCATGAAAATCATTGTAAAAGATGAGATTTCATTGAAGATGCACACAATCAAAATTATATTCATTCAATTGTCTCTCAGATTGCTTATGTACAACATCACTCAATATTTACAATTAATCATACAATCATTTCCACCCGACCCACCCCCCTACTTATTTTTTCTTCTCCTAAAGGTAACGGCTTAAAATAAAAATAAAATACTAAAGAATCCTTCTTTGTCAACACAAATCATACTCCAGACTCCATTGTGGAAACAAGTGCGTTCATCATTCAAGAATTGCCCAACAGCTAATGATCCAAGTTAAAGCTGGGCCTCTATTACCAAATCCGTGCCTGTGCAATTTGAATATAGGTAAGTACTAACAAAATGCCTGACCACATTAGTTTGTTTATGTATATGATTCATGCCAAGTTGAAGACAACAAGAAAGAGCTTCAAATAGATGTGTAACTTAAGATCAAGAGAACTGACAAAATGACCAAATGGTGACGTGACAAACTGGAGTGTAAGAAACCGGCCAAAATAAATAATTCACAAGAGTTTGTGTGCATGTTTGTAGATGTAATATTTAACTTCCCAGGTCATGCACATTGTAATTCAATGGCTCTTCCAGCCTTTGAAATGAATAATTAAATTTCAATCAAAAATAGATGAATAGTTGGATGAGGTGTACTTTTATCTGCCAACATTAGTGACCTGCAATGATTGGCTGGATAAACAATGCTAAACACTAGAAACAACTCTATAGAATCGAAAATATTTACCTCAATATCTCTGAGCATCAAAGGCTGATCAATGGCTTTTAAACTGTATGCCATAATAGTGGGGAGATGCGGGAGGGCCTGAGGAAGTTGACAGCCTCTTCACAAATGGATGGTCCAATAGTTGAGCAGCAGTAGGCCGATCATCTGGGTTAACTTGCAAGCATTTGAGGATAAAATCTTGGGAATCTCTTGACAAGGAATTAGGAATAGAAGGAAGTTCACCCTTGCCAATCCTAAACAATGCTTGCATCTGTCATGGCACAGGAAGACACATCCTTACTACAAATCTATATACCAAAATCAGTAGCAGGTTCAACTTTGCCAATTTCAAGTATGGGTTAAAGAACAAGATAATTGTGATGTTCATTTGGAAACAAAACGACATTATTTTTTCTATTTTATTTTTTTGCTCATAACATTCAAAGCATATGAAAAATGAATATCAACACATGTAAATGACCTATAATAAGATTTCAAGAAATTACACCTACCAAAAAAATCATTACAAGAAATTGTCATTTTGAACATGTATCGTCAGTTTTAGTGACGAATCCAATTCAATATTGTTAAAACTCAACGTTTATTCTTTCCTTTTGTGGGAAGACCCCATTCTATATGATGTTCCTGTGCCATCAATGATACATGAAAGGAATCATATCAAAAAGTGTAAAATAAAAATGGAATCTATCAAAGTGTCCAATGCCATATAAATGCCATTTTATCCGAAAGATATTGGTACAAGCACCTGCATACACACACACAAGAGAAGAAGAAGAAATGAATGTGATAACAGAGAGTGCGCGATCAAATACAGCAAAAGCAGGCCTTCTGACCTGCCACCCCATCCCCATAGCTTAGAGTGCACAATGAAAGATAATACAAAGCATGCCTTTGGAACTGTTGCCACATACTTTCTTTATCAGTTACCTTATGGGACAGCAATTCTTTCCTCACTTGCAGGTTCAGAAAGATGCTGTTCTTGGAATTGCACTGTAGCTATCAGGTTTTGTGAATGCCCACTTAGACTTAACACTAGGGTGACTCTGCCTAAATTTTATCCTCCAAATTAAGTGCGCTTCATTCATTGGAATTGTGTTATCTTTGTTTGTCCAACATTTAGTTGTACTTCAAGATAGATCCAAAGAATTCGAGAAATGTACTCAGTTTTTAATTTTCAAAATTTTATGATTGCAGAAACCCCCTGAGCAAAGAAAGAACATCAACTGCCAGAAAATATTCACTGATTCCTTTCTAAAAGAATTTCCCTATATTCCACTACCTATTTTGATCAGATGCATTGCTACTTTTCTGAAAGAATTTTCCTTAAATTCTATTACCTATTTTGATCAGAATGCATAAAAGACACCATAGAGAATAACATGAGGTTTACACTTCCGGCTTAAGGTAGACAGCTATAGAAAGCCTTAAGCATAGTTATCAAAACCGAACCGGACAATGAACTGATGAAAGGGCTGGTTCATGGTTCACTGGTTCAACCGGTTTTTTAATCAATATATTTAAAAATATATTATATTAGATAATTAATGTTTTACTTAAATATATATTATATTTGGTATAAAATTACAACAAAAGAACATTGGCCAAGTGGTTAAAGAGTTACTCTTTCCATGTAATGGTTGTGTGTTCAAATCTCCTTCATGCACAGTAGTCCCTTCATTGAAATTCCGGTTCATTCGGTTCATCCGGTTCAGTCAAAAATTGACCAGTTTAGTTTGGTTCACACCGGTGTGATCTGGATTAATAGAAAAAAACAATCCAATGTAAATATCAAACCGGCCAGGAGGTCCCGTTCTTGGTTCAACCGGCCCAGTCTGGTTCCGATAACTATGGCCTTAAGTGTCAAAAACATATGAAGCTAAACTCAATTTGCAAGACAACTCAAAGATCTCTTTCTACTGAGATGGACAGCTAATATATTATCCCAACACAAGCTTACCGCCACCCCACACCCCCCCCCCTTTTTTTTTTGGGGGGGGGGGGGGGTGTTGCCTGTTTTGGCACAATGTTCGACGTTTTGATCTCTTTCCGTCGTCTGGTCTTTTACAATTAAGCTAATGAAGTAGCAAAATTAGAAAAAGCATTAAAACATATTTGGATCTTAAGGTGTCCTTTTTATAACTATTTTCATTCCTTATGCTCAAAAGGATAGCATGTTCTTAAATATGTTGATATGAGTTGTTTTATTTTCTTGAAATTCATTGAATGAAGAAGATTTTTTTTTTCATAAAAAAAAAAATATATACTCTTTTCTTGGAACATAAAGAAGACAAATCCAAGAAAAAGAAGACAACAGCCTGTCAAATACCCAATAGCTTTGTTAACTAAGGCAAGCTAATTTCCCTCAGTAATTTTAATGTTAAAGAAAGAAAAAAAAAACTGCCTTAATTTACAATAACTACAAGAAGCAGCCTTGTCTAAGTAAAAAGATGATAATGGCCTCAAATGTAATTTAATCATGCAAGCACCTTCGCATACCATGGACCTTAGCAGGTACATTAATCACATGTTTCCCAATAAATGTGTCTCGGCACATTCTAGAGGCCCCCTTGTGGGTCCCATTACATGCATTAGAACATGGCCAGACATCAAGTTGAAGTTTAGGAGTCTGGTTTCATTTACTCAAGATAACTCAAATCCAGCCATGAACCAAAAAATTAATACCTTCCCACAAGTGGGGCAATGGCATGTACACTGTATAAAAAATGTGTCTCATAGATGCACCAAGAACAGGAGGGTTCATGGTAAAAGTACGAAGATGTGTCTATGTCTATAGTATTTTACCATTTTTAAATGATACATGGCCTGTCATTATCATAAGCAGAGGAAGTTTTCCTGCAAAGTTCAAATAATGGAGGAATTAACTCTCTTTTTTTTCTGGTTCACAATGAATAACATGTCCTATGAAAAGGTGGCTCCTGCAATCAGTGAGTATATCCCACTTGCATCCAATGCAGTCCAAAGTACAATTCATACACCGCCAAGCTAATCGAGGATAAAATTTGTAAGGATAATATAATGTATGTTGGAGGAAATTAGAGTCATACAGCACTGTAATGTACTAGGGTGGCTTCGTCAAACTCTGCCAAATCATACTTAACAAGAAGCATTGTGAAAAATCAGTTTTCTTTATCTCTAGTTTCAAACAATAGCATCAACATAGGTTGATCACCAATGCAGAATTTACTTTAATAACTTTTTAATTCAGATTTGTGGTCCTAACTGAAATACTTGCTTGTAGCATTGTAAATAGCAACCTAGGTTAGTTAATTAAAGCCTATGCTATCTAAAAGCCCATCCAGCACCAAAATTTAGGACAACATAATACAGGATATTAATGTAAACCCTGCCATACCAGGTGCACAGTATGAGATGACCCGGGGAGAAAAGAACTAAGTATACATGAATATAAGGTTCTCATCTTCAAATGATGAAGGTCGAGCCATTATGCACTGTGATGCAAGATCAGGTGCATGGTCATTGTCTGCCTACACGAGATACCTGATCAGTGGAAGAAAGATCAACTAATGACCCTGATTCTAAAACTAAGATTGAAAGAATATCAAAGGCAATGAGCATTTATGCCACGGGTAATTTTTTTCAGAAACCTTCTTTTCAGCATGAATATGAATTTTCTGTCGTATGTCTTTCCATTTATAATATTACTCTTTACTTGTAAAAGAAAAAAAAAAATCTTCCACCAAACAGCATAAAAAAAAGAAAAGAAATCAAGACAATTTTGTACGATGAAACAGAAATTCTAGTTCTGTGAAAAAGCACTCAATGTCGATTCAAAGAAATTATTGATTTGGTTATACAACTTATACCAATTCTGAAATTAGGCCATGTTCAATAACATCTGCACGATGCCCCAACAAGCAGATTTGTAGGTCCAAGACATACGGATCCTTCAGGTCAATTAGATGCTACCAGTGTTTAAGAGAGTGTGTATAGCATGTCTTGGGCCTCTTGGAGTACAATAAAGTTGCCATTGAATATAACAGAACAGTTTCTGAATTGACCATCCAATGCCAGTGACAAAACTAAGCAAGAAGTCAAATACACAACCCAATCACAACAGAGTTGCGGCGGTAACTGGTAAATCAGGGACTGGGTGTTATTTGGGAATTTCAGATTCAATAAAATGAAACATGAACATACAAATTCAATTTAAAATGGTTAGCAACAACACAACATAAACGCTGGTGTAACCACTGCCACCCCCCCCCCCCCCTCTCCCCACCCATCAAACTACACACACAAAAAAAGACCCAGAAAAAAATTTGAAGATAAAAGAAACCATGACAGTTTGTACAAATTTTTCAACTCTTAAAAGCCCAGGAAAAAAAAAATAAAGCCATTAATTTTACATTGTTAGAACAATTACGATCAAAGTTGGTATTTGGATAAATAGTTAAGCGTATCAACCTACTGTAGACGATGTTTTCCAAATTATGGCTTCTATTGACGGGTAGCTGCCTCAAATAAAAAAGAAATACCTACGCTTCTATTCCGGGATTAGAATAGAAGCAAAACAGAGAAGAAATCTTATTGAACCAGTCATATCACACTAATTTTCAAACTCCAATGACACATAATATTACAAGAACAGATTATATGAACCATGTTGCAAGTAATAGAAACTTTAAGTTACAAGATTAGAGGTGTCAAATTCTCCCAAGAGTTTTTCATGGCTTCATATATTTAAAGTGAACAAGAAAGTAGAAACCAACAGATGTACAACATAAGAAATTGACGGCTATAATAATGTATTCAGGAAAGATGAAAATAAATGCCGAACTTAAAGAGTATATGTCATGCGTACCCCTTCCAAGTGAGAGTACGGAATTTGACGGGTCAACATCTCTAACACGGTGCATCCAAGGCTCCATATATCAGCTGCAAGCCCATAGCCAGTTTTCTTTTGATTAACAACCTGATGATGGATAAATCATTTGTGTTACACTTACACCTAAACCATAGAAATAAGCATGCTGGAAGCTTGTTATGCCCATCATATCTATACAAAGACAACTCTCCCCACCCCCAAAAAAAATTAAAAATCTTAATGACATGAATAATTGCTATATGCTTCCAAAAATAAAGCAACATATCTATTAACATGTGAATAGAACAACAGAGTTGACAAGAATATCAATCTGCGTTCTGCACTCTGTTGCTAGAAATAACAACAGCATCATGCAGCACCCTCACTTACCAAGTGGGGCAAAGTCGGCACGTGTGTATGCCATCAGTTAGATATTGAGTGCTATCAGTCTAAGAGTTCATGAAACAATCATGGGAACCATCAAAAACAGGTGTGTCTGAATATCGCTGAATAATAATATAATAAGGAATTTGGATGTTAGTTTTTGGGTTGTCCGAGAAGATAATTTCAACAACAAATATATAGATAGGCACGACTGTTTGGATGTGATTCTGAGAATATCTTATACTAGAGGAATAAAATTCCAGATATACTAAATTAAGCATACCAAATACAGACATGCATTGGGTTATAATGTATTGTTTCCCCTGTTTTGTCAAAATGTTGATCAAATTATAAACAGTAGGATAAGGTTTATATGCATTTTAACAATATTGACCAAAACCATATTCGTCATCATGTGATTATTTTTACTAGAGTATCAACTAAACAAATCGACATTGCCTTGTATTAATTGTACGTGCAAAAAAACACGAGTCCTGCCTTCCGATTTACCATATTAACTGGAAAATTAATTCAAAGTAAGAATTTCTTGACCAACTTGTTTCCATTACCAAAAAATAAAAAAAGAACGAAAGGACACTTTATAGTTGCCTAAATGACGTATGCATGATTTTTTTAAAATATTCAATCATAACAGATTGTGAAAGATAAAAAAAATAAATTTAGCTAGAAAACATCATCTATACATCTTTGTGCAGTTGAGACTCTAATAATTAATAATCTTGGTAGATTCAAAATTTATTAATTAATAGAATTATTAATTTTTAAGTTTTACTATATTTTTATAAATGACAAAATTTTGCCACAACTATACAATTTTCAGTATAAAAATAGACATGCATTAGTATTTCCTAAGGCAATGAACTGTTTAAAGAAAAATGTATATCGTATCAAATTTAAGTTATAAAAATGCTACTAAGTCTCTCTCTTTTTAATTAGTAAAAACTTAATGTTATAAAAAAAATTATATAACAAATTTACACGTGTGTGTCTATATATTTGATAGGTAATACACACACACACCATTTGTCACAATTGGACTTCAACACTCAACCTCCTCTTGACGAGATGGAGATACCACTTGACCTAATGCTATGTATATGTATTTTTCTCTTCTACTATAAAAAGATACTCTCAAAAAATATCAATTATCAACTGATAAAATTATTAATTATTCACCATGGAATGAATTTGGTTCTTCAAAAAATTATTAGGTTATTGAATATTAATTATTTAAGAGCCAACTGTTACTTGTGCATAATAGTACTGGTTTTCCTAGCTTGCATCAATTACCTATTCCAAGTTTCAGAAGAGAAAACAATTAAGATGGAAATGATTTTTGTTATTACCACTATTGTTATTAATGTTATTTTTATATAGTAGAAAGATGATATCTATGTCATTAACATAACATAATTAAACATTGACAAGCAGGGCTGCAAATGAACTGAGCTATTCATAAACAGCTCTTGCTCGATTCGACAACAAGTTCATTGACATTAAATCTGAGCTTGTTAAGCTTGTGAACATTAAACATAGCCACATAGGTAATAGTCAGAGAATCCTCAAATACAATATAACTCCGGTAAGGTTTCCCATGTTTATAAAGGAGAGTGGTTTACTTTATGGTAAACCAATCTCAAAGTACCATATATTAGTCCTAAGTCCTAACATGAGGTTGATAACACTTGATTATTAGTTTTTTTACTTTCTTTCAGAAGTTCTCTTCTTATTCTAGATTCTGCTCTATTGTTTTCCCACATTTACTTTCCGTGTGTTCTCTCCAGCAACTCTCCCTTACCTCCTCCCACTTTCTTCCACAATAACAATGGTTTTTAAAATCGTGGCTTCAGCAATCCTTCTTAAATGATACAATTGAGTTTCTTTAATTTCTTGTTCATGGTATTAATTATGTGGTTGAAACTGTAGCACCCCAAGATCCCACATCACTTGGTGTTAGAAAGTCATTGCGCTATATATGTAAAAAACATTCCTAACCATGTAGATGCATTTTAAAGTTGTGAGGGCCAATGGGGCCGAAGTGAACCTGGCGAGTGGTGGCTTTGGACAATTGCAGCTGCATGGCAAGAACCATTGACCCCACAAGGACATGTGGTATTATGGGTTGGGGGGTGGGGGGAATATAGTACCCCGAAATCCCATATTTCCTGGTGGGAAAGGTCATAGGGTTATATATGTGCAAACTATTCCTGATTGTGTAGATGTGTTTTAAAGTTGTGAGGGCCAGTGGGCCCAAAGTGGACAATATCTGCACAGTGGTTGGGCATGGCAGAAACTTAAAATGAAATGTCACTATCAGTTGGTGAAGACAAACATGAAAAATTGCTCCTCGCCAGCCTTTCATATTCTAGTTTTTTTATTTTTTTTATTTCACATGCGAGCTGAGCCCAAGTTCAGATGAAAATTGGCTAGCCAAGTCTAAACAAGTGGTTCGGGCTGAACCTGAACATCTCAAAGCTAGCTTGACTCGGCTCATTTGCAGCCCTACAAACAAGTGGGTTAGGGTGATGGACAATCCCTTTTTGAGTAGAAGGCAGTTACTTTTGCAATGCAACAGATTGTCATTGTTCTCCATGAAGCAGCAAAGAATTGCAGGTTAAGCTGGTCACCCACAGGAATATCGCATAGCACACAGCAAAAAGATCTAAGAAAATGTTAATTCAGTATCCTACACCTGAGTCACATGCCAAAGGATATACCAAATTCACCCCAAATTAGTGGAACCAACATTGAGAATGGCCACTTTTTTCCTATCTTTTGTGTTTTACATATTGCTTTTTTTGCTAGGTCAGCAGTACACCATGTTTGGGACACTTTTATGAATTTTTAAATATATATCTACCGATTCTTGCTCTCTTTTATGCTTCATAGTCTGAATAATGCAACTTTAACAAATTGTATAAAATATAATGAAAATATTGCAAACTAAAGGAAAATTAAAAAGATTGCAATATTTATATACCTTTTTCTTCATGTAAGGACCAAGGACCAACCTTCCTGTACCAAAGCCATATTCAAGGCTTCTACTATGTCAAGCACATGTAATTATTCATTGCTTAGGTGCTCAGAGTGCTAAAATTTATATAAATAATAATCAATTTTTAAAATTTATATTTGGGGTTCAAATGGTTTTGTATATCTAATGAAAATCCGTGTCTCTTGCAATGAAGCAAAATTAGATTGATGGCTGACACTCAATTTATGGTTAATACACAAATACAACCCCCCCCCCCCCCAAAAAAAAAAAAAAAGCATCGAGAACAGAATGCTAACCAGCAATGACATTCAGCTGAGTGCCTAGTAAGCTAGAACAAATCAAATTGTAACAGTTGATGTGCTATAAATTGAAGAACTTTACCATTAACAGCAACAATTTATAAGACAAAAAAAATAGACAGCTTTATAATCATGTACTGAACTATTAAACGGGTTACTTATTTTAATTCCATTCTACTGTCTCTTTGAAGCCATAATTTCTTCATGCATCACAAGGGTTTTAGACACTATATTGCAAATGAATCGCAATTATACAAAATTTTACCAACATTAAATATCAAAATAGAATAAAACAAAGAATTTCGTGAATGTTTTTCTTGAACGAAAACCAACTTATCATCAAAAGAGGAAGAAAAAAATAAATAAATAAACACCAAAAATATACACTCAAGAAAAGACACTGAATAAAGAAAACATAAAGAATTTCAAATTTGGAAAGAAAGAAGAAAGATCGGAGTTGAAAATCTGAAATAGCCAAAAACTATTGCCACTGACCAGTGTGGAATACTGATATACACTTGGATAAGTTAACATTCTAAGATAATACTTTTGTGTCTATTATAGATGATCATTGCATTGACAGAACCAATATAGTTAAAATACCCAATGAAATTGTAAATTTTTAAAAGAACAGAGGCAAACCTCTGGGGCCATCCAGAAAGCAGTTCCTTTGCAGGATTTTACGTCATTCATTTTGGTTGCCTGAGAAGATACACAAGATTAAATTTTCTGTACATTCAGCATCTAAGAACAATAAGGAAAAAGAAAGAGGTCAAGCTCTGCTGAAGAAAGTAACCTTTGCCAAGCCAAAATCCGCGAGTTTCACAGATCCAGTTGTATCCACCAATATATTAGCACATTTGATATCCCTTGAAGATGAGAACGAAAATAGACAAGTCTTAGAACAAAGGAAATCGACAAATACATGATATAAAATGGACCTTTCAAGTGTTCCTATCAACTGATCAAGAGAAAAGAAGAGGAAGAAGAGCTGTTCCTATCATGTTCCTCACTTATTGAGATCTGCACCTCATAGCTTCATGAATTTCTTGGGGGTATTAAGGCGTTAATTATTAAAGCCTCTTCCCTTCTTTTGTATTTAGGTGCGCCCCCCTCGGGGGCCTTGTTTATATACTCTACATTTAATGATAAAAAAAATAGTGGATCCAATAAAATCTCTCACCTCCAATCCTCACATGCTTCCTTAAGAAACATGCATAAAACCCTCAACAATCAGTCAATTTCTTCCCCCTCTCTCTCACACACATGCACACAAAAGTACCCACAACATACAAGGACCATCTCTTCTTACATGTAGTTGGTGGCTTTTGTTGCACCTGACAAAACAATGAATCTAACTTGCACATTGACTCAAATCCCCCAAGGTAGAAGCCAACATAATCAATTATCAACCAAAGAAACTTTAAACAAGCAAACAGAGAAGAGATATGGGACAGAGGCATAATATAGCAGCAACTCGAGTAACAAAAATGTTAAATTAATAACGCCACTAATGTAACATAGCATGCAGTGAACATGATTTTTCTATGACAAAAAAGTTAACAATCAGCAAAGGTCTTGATAACCTTCAGTTTAATCTAAAATCAAAATGGTAGTTTAACAGCCAACAGATGCAAAGAAGTTTCCTGGCCTCATAGTGAAATGAATAAGATTGTCAACCATTAAAACTCAAACTCACATAAAAAAATAAAAATAAAAGCCCAGATTTTTTCGATGCATTTCCAGTAAAATAAAGATAACAATTCTCCAATTCTAATTGGACTGGCAATTAATCATATCAAATGTCAACTTTTTTTTGTACCCCTTCTCTTATGAATGTTTTTTCAGTAAAATTCTCAAGAGCACAAGAAAAAGTTAATACGCTACGGCAGCAAGGTCCAACTGCGGCAGAACTTAGAAATCTGCCTAATACATTTTGTGAGCTCATGATGATGAAATTACTCCTTGCAGAAGAATGGTGCTCCACATCAATGACCATCAGAGTATCATCCTGTTTTCTCTCTCTCTCTCTCTCTCTCTCTCTCTACTTATTTTCTTTCTTTCAGCTTCCATACTCACTATCCCTCTTTTATGAGATCAGGACCCTGAAAACTACATATGCAATATAAAATAAATAAATATCCAGCTAAAAGGAAAAGGTACATAAAACAGAAAAGGCTACATTTCTATGCTAAATACAACATTTCAATTTGGAAAAGCTACAGGCTAGAAAAAACAAAAGAAAGGAAATCAAATAACAGCAAAAGCAATATAAAGAACTAGTTTTCATCCAAGTAAAGCTGGCACATGCAGGACACAATTCATACATATGAAGCAGCATTGGAGTAACAAAGGAGTGTAGAAATAAGCAACAGCATTTACAAGGAGTAAAACAATGTAAATTGTGGGAACATCGAGAAAAATAATATAATTAAAAATACCACCCAAAAAAAAGTAAAAACAATTATTAAAAGTTCATTTATATTACCTGTGGACCACATTTCGACCATGAAGATAATTCAAACCATTCAAAATCTGTCTCGTGTATGCGGAGACTTGGGTATCCCGCAGGTGATACTTTTGATAGAGATTTGCTAGCGAACCTTTCGTTACAAGCTCAAGGAAGATATAGAGCTTGCCATTGCCCTGGAAACATTATTTTGTACATAGAACAGAAAGAAAAACATGAACCTCAAACCCCATAATCTAGTAAGAGAACCGAACACAAGTTAACAAAGACCAAAAGCAAAATACAAGAGATGTGTTCCTACATCATCGACAAAAGGTCATAAATAAAAGTAACATCTAGAAAATCTTGCTTCAGTTAGAAGTCCATCAAAAACCAAAAGCCTACAAGAGATGTGTTTCTACAACTATGGAAACAAGGCTTTGTTGAGTTGAGTCGAGTATTGCAATCAACTATGGGAACAATATCTTCAAAGGAAAAGAAAGGCAGAACAAAAATAAAGGAGAGCAGCAGAGAATCTCTATTATGAATTTATACATAAAGTTTAGTAAGTTTAGTTTCTTGGATTTGGCATGACCTTATCTGAGTCTTAAACATTGGAGATGTTTCTCACGCATTGTGATGCTGGAAAAGAAATTGTCACTCAGTCTACATGGCTGGGAGAAAGAACCGCAGATCATATCATAAGGACCATATATTTTTTCACTAAGTTGCAGCTAGATGGAGTTTGTTAATGATCACACAAGGCAGATCTCACAACAAAACTGTCTTTAAGCATACAGCAAAGAAGATGCAGAGGTAATTGAGAGTTTTAATTCCAAGAAAATTACATAGCTAAGGGGAAAGGGAGGAGGAAAAAGAAGAATAATAACGCTCAGAATGTAAAAACCATACCTTATCTGTGCCAAGATATTGAACTATGTTCTCATGTTCAAACTGACTTAAGAGAGAAATCTCCTGAAACAATTCAGAAGGGATAAGAGAAAGACATTATGCAACCAAACTAATGAATGTAATAGTTTATAGTTGCATATATACATACACCATATGCGATGTGTTTTCCATCAGGACAAGACAAATTCTTCTCACCTGTTCAAGTTGATAAATGCTTTGCTTGCCTTGGGTTCCTTGATCAAGTAAAGAAACTTCCTTCACAGCAAAAAAGAATCCATCACTGCAAAAAACAAAAATATAAATAATAATATGAGAGAGAAAGAAATAGACGTTAGAGATAATTATATGCATACCAAATTCTGTTAGAATAATTTGTATTATTAGTATACGTGTAGTTTAGTCCTTTTCTCTTGATTAGCCCTGCAAGGATTTTTTTATTATTAGTTTGATGTATGTTGATTGTCTTTTTATTATTGCAGAAATAATAAGAACTTCTCTTCTCCTTCTCCTCTTTCATTTTCTTTTCCTTGATCAAAGTTTACATAATATTATGGCAAAACAAGATCCAAAGTTCATGTATAGCATTGCAAGAATTAATGGAGGGCAAGGAGGGACATTCAAGTTAATGATGTCAACGTATGGATGGCTGACGTATTCATGACGTCAGCACCCTTTGAGCACCAAATTCTAGGGGTTTGATCGTCTCTTCATGGGTTGTATTGTGATAAATTTTTAGAATTTTTTTTTTCACATCCAGATCATGAATGTTTGGAATCCATATTATGCAACGAGACATTGCTTTTGCTAATTCGAATTAAGATTTGATTGACTACTTTTTCCAATTTTTGAATATTTTTCACGAAAATGGCGAATTTTTTGCGATCTGGCGCAAATTTGATGTTTTTGCTGCTTCGAATTTACTTTAAGAGGTGTGTCTAGGGTTAAAAACTCTTCAATTGAGTAGCCCATTGTTTGAATGAATTTTTTTATAACAAATGTGGACTGTAGTAGTTTGGCAGTTGTTCTGGATTGCAATTCTGAGTGTTTTTCATTTGGAAAGTTTCGGTTTGGTTGCATTTTGGTCTCTACCAGTGGTGCATTAAGTGATACTGGAGTTTTGGCTGCATCTACTAGTGTCTGTTTAGATTTTTCTTCATCAGTGTTCTGTTTTGGGCTTCTTATCCTCTCTTCTACAATGTTCTTTGGTGTGTTTATACTCTACTTTAGTTGGCTATGGTAAATAGTAGCAATGATTCCGTTCAGGCTATTAGTGTGGGATTACCTGGGAATAACTATGCCTATTGGGCATATGTTATGAAAAATAATTTGTTGGGAAATAACATATGGAGATACATAACTGGGACTGTGAAAATTCCTTCAGATACCATGGCAAAGAATTACATTGAACTATTGTCAAATTGGGCGGTTAACAATGCAAAAATTATTAATTAATAATTCTGTTGATCAATTTATTGGAATTCACTTGGCTAAGTTTGATGCAGCCAAAAAGATAGGAGGGTATTTATCTAAATTATTTGTACAATTTAACTTTGCAAAGCAATATCAGTTAGAGAGTGAGATTTGCGCTGCTTGCCAAGGTGATAAGAGTATACAGGAGTTCTATTGGATTTTAGGACCATTTAGCTCTTACCGAGCCTACAGGTAGGTCTGAGCACTTATGAGTTGTATCATACGTATAGAGATGAGCAAAGGTTGGTTCAATTTTTTATGACCCTTAGAGATGATTTTGAGGAACTGCGTTCTATTCTTCATCATAGTCCACTTTTATCTGTCACATTAACCAAAGAGGTGCAACTCAAGACTCTCTCCCAAAAGGGCCTTCTTTCTTTACATACTCAGACAATACTAGTTGTTCTATTTAAGCCGCAGACTAGCACACGGTATAGGCAGCGATCTTGAGTTGGTATTGATAAATGTAGTTTCTACTGTGAGAAGGGGCACTAGAAGGTTTCACAAGAAGGTGCATGTCTCCTTTTCGGTCCTCGTCAACGGCTACCCAACAGATTTCTTTCGTTCTTCTAGAGGCTTGGGACAGGGGGACCCATTATCTCCTTTTCTCTTTGTGATCGCTATGGAGGCATTGAGCCATTTTTTGTTCCGCGCTGAGGAGGTTGGCCTTATCAAAGGCTTTCAGGTTGGGAACAGAAGGGGAGGGGAGGTCACCATTTCCCACCTTCTGTTTGCAGACGACACCATTATTTTCTGTGACCCTACAGTGCGCCAGCTTCGTTTTGTGCGATGCATTCTTGGGTGCTTTGAAGCTGTTTCAGGGCTGCAGATCAACCTCTCCAAAACCAGTATTACACCAGTCGGTCCAATTCAAGAGATGGACATGTTAGCCAGCACGTTAGGCTGTAGAGTGGGATGCTTCCCCTTGGTTTATCTGGGTCTGTCTTTGGGTGCTCCTACGCGTTCCATTGGGGTTTGGGATCCCGTGGTTGAAAAGTTCTTTAGTAAGCTGTCAGGATGGAAGGGTCAGTTCCTCTCCAAGGGAGGCAGGCTTACCCTTATTAAAAGCACTTTGGCAAACCTCCCCACCTATTTCATGTCTCTTTTCACCATGCCGAAGTCAGTCAGCCGAAAGTTAGAGAAGATTCAAAGGGACTTCTTATGGGGAAAAGAAGGGAAGAGTAGGAAGATTCATTTAGTGGCTTGGGACAAAATAAAAAAACCGGTGTCTCTCGGAGGTCTAGGGGTGAAAGACTTGGGTCTTTTCAACACAACTCTCTTAGGAAAATGGCTATGGAGGTTCGGAGAGAGCAATAGGGGGCTGTGGAGAGAGATCATCGTTGCTAAGTACAGGCTTGACAATGGAGGTTGGTGCTCAGGTAGTGTGGAGGGGCCTCACGGATGTGGTTTGTGGGGTTCCATCAGAAAAGGGTGGAGGGGTTTCAATGAACAGTGTTTTTTTGTTATCAGGAATGGTGGCCGTGTTAAATTTTGGGATAACATTTGGACCAGGGACATGCCGCTTAGGATGAAATTTCTTTCTTTATACAGTCTGGCTAGCAACAAGGAGGCTTGGGTCCGCGAGTACTTGGACGGAGTTGGGAACAAATTTTAAACTTTTTCGATTGGGAGTTAGATGAGGTGGGCTCCTTCCTTGGCCACATATGCCATTACCAAGCTACGGAAGGGAGGGAGGATAAGAGGGTGTGGCTGCCAAACAAACTTTCTTTTTTAGTCAACTCCTTTTACAGGAGCTTGGTCGCTTTGGACAGCAATCTTTTCCCTTAGAAACTCATTTGGCACTCTAAAGCCCCCCCTAAGGCCTCTTTCTTCGCTTGGGAAGCTTCTTGGAAGGCCATCTTAATAGCGGAGAACTTGAAGAAGCGAGGTTTCCTTTTAGCTAGTAGGTGCTATCTCTGTCAGAAGGAAGAGGAGACGGTGGATCATCTTCTCATTCACTACCCTGTTTCTTGGAGCTGTTGGAACATTGTCTTTGCTCTCTTTGGCGTCTCCTGAGTTATGTCTGGCTCAGTCAAGGATCTTCTTTTGACTTGGGCAGGGCACAACCCTTCAGCAGAGATCAAGAGAATTTGGACGCTTGCCCCTATTTGTTTGTTGTGGTGTCTTTGGAAGGAAAGAAACAACCGTGTTTTTGAAGATGAGGAACTCTCCGCTCCTTTCTTCAAAGACGTGTTTTTATGCTTTTTATTTTTTTTGGCCAAAGAGGCTTTCCCTGTTAATGCTTCTTCCTTTGTTGATTTTTTGGGGTCGTTAAGACCTTTGTAAAGCTTCTTGGGACTTTGCCCTAGCTGTCCTTCTTGGACACTTTTTTAATATACATCTTACATTTACTTATCAAAAAAAAGGGGCACTAGAAGGCATAGTATCCTAAGTTGGGGAATGAGATAGTAGCTCACAACAAGAAGCTTCTAGAGGTAGGGATCGCCACACTGCAGCAGTAGCATCATCAATGGATGAGTCATCCTCGTCAACATACACATTGTCCTTAACAGCTTTTTCGACGCATTAGCCTAATGTCATTTCTGTTTCTTCCTCTGCAAGTTCTTTCTCCTTGGGGGCTTCAGTTATATCTCGCACTATTAAGGGTTTTTTTTTTTTTTTTGATAGGTATTGCACTACTAAGGTTTTTGACCCGGGTGCCACCCATTATATGACTAGTGATTCTTCTTTATTTATCTCTACTTTCTCTCCTTCTGTCTCTGACGTTGCAGCCAATAGCACTCCTATATCTTTAGCTGACATTAGGTCTATAGTTTCTCATCACTTGTCCCTTCCTTATGTTTATTACATTCCTCAATGAATGTATAGACTCGAAGAGGAAGCATAAGGAGAAGGGTATAGTTTGTAAGTTGACATAGAGAAAGCATATGACTTAATTTGAATTTTCTCCTCTCCCTTCTCGAGAAGATGGGATTTGGGTATAGGTGGCGAGAGTGGATTTGGTGGTGCATCTCCCAGTCTCCCTATCAGTGTTGGTGAATGGCCCGCCGATGGGTTTCTTAGGACATCTTGTGGCCTAAGACAAAGGGGATCCATTGTCCCCTTTCCTCTTTGCGGTGGTTATGGAAGCACTGAAGAATTTGTTGCCTAAGGCTGTGGAAGGAGGGATGCTTACAGGTTTCAGCGTGGAGGGAAGGTCGGGGGGAAGTGTAGTGTCGGTATTACACACCTCCTTTTTGCAGACGACATGATTATATTATGTGGTGTGGAGGATTTGCAGTTGAGATGTGTCCTGCTGTGTTTTGACATTGTTTCCCATGTTCTACAATCATCATCCTCGTTACTTGATTCCCATGTTCTAACTTGATTATCTTTCAGCCACAATATAGAATTAAAAATGGAATTTATTCGTAAAATTAAATTGTGCCTACATTTTTCTATGCACCTCTATTTGGGCATACCTAACTGCTTACTTTCATAAGCTACTCTGCCTATGAAACAGTATACTTTTCGCCCACTACCAAGGAAGTACCCGGTTTATCATTGAGTCTGCTAATAAATACAGCTGAGAGGACCTATCGTGTGTTGTAGTCTCAGCCCCAAGAGATGAGGTGTGATTGCAATGATGCATCAGAATTCTCACCAGGTTTGGACTTATACCGCCGACTTACCAAGACGATCCTGATAAATCTAATTAATTTGCCCAATTAATTGATTTTCGGTTAAAAGCATAAATATTGGATAAATGGTATGTTATTGTTACATTCGTTGTACAAGTTAAGTGAGCAATGAATGATTAACTTCCCAACAAAAAATTCATTTTCAAAGAACTAAATTACAGGAGTAAGTTGTGAAGACTGAAATATAAGAGAACACTTACTCAGTGAAGCCTTCATACACTGTTCCGAATGACCCACTTCCCAGAAAATCACCCTTCTGCCAAGACGTGATATTGCGCCTGAATTTTCCATTAAGTGAAATAGAATACAAAGGATCCATGGTCATGCTAAAGAAATCATCATCGTTTGATGTATCTGAATGAGATTCAGAAAGAAATACAGTATCTCTTGACCTCATCCCATTCAACTCTTGTTTCACGTCAATTCGTCCATCAAGGACCTTATTTTCTGCAATTTCCCTATCATCTTCAATTAAAGAGCTGACGAGTCCTTCACGATCGGCCAAACCCAAATCGTCATCGTCTTGAGGACCAAAAGAATTGAATAAATCCCAAGTTGAGCTAACATTATCCACCACTAACACTGACCTGACAGGCGGAGGAGCAAGTACTGGCGGCCTAACACCTTGAATTCCACATTCACCATCCCTGGAACATCTCACATTAACCTTATTCTGAGCAATATTCAACTGAGCAGTATTCAACTGAGCAGACTTAACATCCTCGTCTTTAACTAAGTCACTTACCCTGACCCTAGCTTCAATGTTAGATAAATTTAAACCATTCTTTAAATGAGAACGCGCGTTTTCGAGCTTGAGTTCATCACTATACCTAACCTTAGGTTCAAAAGTATCAGAACAATTCTTGGACGATCCTTCAGCCACGAACGTCTCCGAATTCTGATTATTCCGAAACCTAGAGCTGGAAAAATGATCGGAAGAAGAGCGAAGTTTGCTAGCCTCCCAAGCCGCGACGGGAATCGCAAAGTCTTCTGGTCCAGAAAGGCCTAAAGAGCGGCAAATTCGATCTAACTCAAACTCACTATCGGTTCCTCCAATTCGAAAGCTGGTTCGTTCGCCGAGTGGGAAAACATAGACCGACCGAGTTCGGTGAGCAGATTGATCGTCGAACCAAGAAGACGATGAGGTCGACGCGTCATAGTCGATGTTCCTGACTGCGTTGCGTCGGTCGAGCCTTGGTTTCTGCGGCTTCTGTCTGATGTTCATCATCCCTCTCGCCACATCCATATATAATTATATATCACATACCCAAGATATAATATATATATCTATATATATTGAAAAAAATAGACTATTTCTGAGATGGAAATGGAGGGAGATGAAGCAAAGTTGTTGAATGAATCAATGAAGTAGAGGAAATAATAGTGACGGCATTCAGGGAGTGGGTGCAACTCTTTCTCTCTCTGGTTTCGCTTTCTAACTCTGTCTTTACTGCGGCTGAATTGAAAATTTGTTGGGGGAAAGGACGGAAGAAGGAAATGGTAAAAGGGACGCGGTGACACGTGGCGGCCGGAAGAGAATGGCGGCTGGGGAGGCCTTCCAAAGGCAAAAGGCCAACTGAAACCATTGCACCCCAATTATATATAAACAGAACGGTATCTGTATCTATCTATATCTATCGTAATAATATCTGCTTTGAGGGGGTCACGCGGTTTCCGTCGGGTTCTGGACTTCCAGTTGCACCCTGCTCTCACTTTCAACCATGGTGTCACCTGTGATTTCTTGCAACTCAAATTTCTTTTCGGAATGATTTTTAATGTAACGTCTTCGTGTAATAAAATAAGTATATCAAATAATAAAAAAAATTATAATTGATATTTTTATAATACATGTTCAATCATATCAAATATGATGTATGATTATAAAAAAATTCAGTATAGTTTAGTTTATTATTCAAATTTGACTTATTAAAATAAACGAGTTTTAAGTTATATTATCTCTAATTAAATCAAGTTTAAGTAACTTATTTTTTTATATAATAAATTACATTAATTTCTTCTTAAATTTATAATAATTATACATCTCGAGATTTTTAAAATTACACTGATTTTTATATTTTATCTTATAATATACAAATATGTTTTTTCGATTAATTTTTTTATTCTAACTGACAAAACTATCATTTTATATATACTTTTTTAATTTTTAAAATTTTGACTTGTTTTTAAATAAAAATAAATAAAAACATCTTTAAAAAAAAGTTTTAAAAATTTAGTCAAAATTAAAAATAAATAAATAAAAATGTCATTTTCGTTATTTAAAAAAAATTAATAAAATGAGAAAATCTGTATATTTTTAGATAAAATAAGAAAAATTAATATAATTTAGATATCTCAAAAAATATTAATATAATTGTCATAAATTTAAAAATATATATATAATTTATTTTTATATATATAGAATTAAATTATTTATTAATTAACGGAGTACAAAATAAACTTAATAAATTAACAAATTTTAAGGACGAAAAGACTTATCTAACATTCAGCCAAGAAGATATTCAGATTGGGTTGGGCAGTCCACAAGTAATTCAGAATGGGTCATCGAGTAGGCCAGGCTTTTGCAAGTGGGACATTGTTAGATTGACTGGGCTTTAACGTCGGCACTCATTATCATCGGAAAATGTTGCTGGGCCAACTTGTGAGGGCTTGGACAATGTTTTAATGGGTTGGATAAACGCTCTTATGTGTTAGGTTGGGCTCTGTAGACCCGACCCAACTACAGTGATATTCCACGTATTAGCCACGATTGTGTTCTAAAATGCGATTATCAAATAAAAAATATTTATCTCTAAATAAGGTAAGAGAAAATTTTATTCTTTTTAAATATGTAATTTAATTATAATTTGTCACATATGTAATATATATATTTTTTATTTTATTTTTTTATTAAAACTAAATAATCACATGATATTCACGTAATTAAATATACGACAAAGTAAGATTGTTACATAAATAATCACATTGATGTTCACTTGTATTTTATTATATATATTGTTTTGTTTTTTATTCATGTGGACAATTGTGATAGATATATTATATTCCCTCCCACTTTTCACCAAAAAACAAAAAATGAAATATTTGCAAGAGAGACAATGGATAGGTTTATTGTTTTAAATTTTGATTTCAATTGTATCAGCTTAACATGTTGTGAAACTAATTATTCTTGCCTTTGTCGATTATAGTTTGTTTTTTTTTTTTTTTTGTTTTTATGTCAATTCAAAGATTAAATTATAAATACTTTATATCATGCCTAATGAATTAATTTTCTACAATTTATTTGATATAAACATGCATGATGAGCATGAGAATGACATTCAATACACCAATGGAATTGGTAACTCATACGTGAGGGGATGAGGTTTATGTCATTTTTTCGATCATGAGTCGAGTTAGGTTTTATCATTACGACTCGTATTTGTCAAACTCTGGTCTAATTATTGAATAGTTGTTAAGTTTATTCGAAAAAGTCTAAAATTAAAATTCTTTTGAATTTTGCAAAATAAATATTATAACAAATTTATCCAATCAATAAAAAAAAAAAGTTAAAGACAAATTTTGCAAAAAATGTGTATTATCCTATCCAAATTTGATTTATTTATAGGCTTGATTCCATACTCTCTCTCTCTCTCTCTCTCTCTCTCTCTCTCTATATATATATATATATATATTTAAGGTAGTTGGGATAAAATTTATTGTGAATATCTGGATTAACTAAATTCTTATTCAAATTTAAAATTTAGTAAAAATTATAAAAAAAACACAACTTCAATAAGTTACTCAAATTCATATCAAATTGATTTTCACTCAAATTTTTTTTCAAATTTACAAAATATTATTCATTTATCCAAATCATTACTTACATTCAAATTTAAAACATTTTAGACAAACTAAAAATTATTTTGTGACATGATACGAATTTAAAAAAGAAAAATTGGGTAAAACTTCATTTATTATTGTATTCACGAGATCTCATTAATGAGAAATTCATGTTGTTTTTAATTACATGCTTGATAATGCTATAAAAATGCTATGGGTCCATTCTTTGTAACTGAAACGTGCTGTCAGATAAATGCTACAGAAGACGATATTTATTTATTTTTTGCTCATTAATGTTTGAAGTAATTCTCATTAGTACCACGTGGAATGATGTACCTAAAATCTGGGATAATATATACCAGATAAGTAAATAGTGTAATGTATTTATTTATTTTATGAGAAATGTTTTATATAGTGATTTGGTATATCGAATAATGTGTTAATGATATTTTTAAAATTAATGAATATGTTTTATCTTTGAATTATGTTATTATAATATTGAGTACGTACAAGACATGGTATTTTAGTTATTAAATGATTGGGAACTGAAGATAAAGTAGTTAAGATAAATGAAAACTATGTCATCCAATGAAAAAACTAAGCTATTCGGTGATTAAAATACCATGTTTCATATGCACTCTATAGTAGCATTACTCTTTATCTTTTTATTTAAATTTTAGAGAAGAGTTATGTTGAATAATGTCATATAGTAAATCATTTCGATAAGAATAATGTTATATTTATCATAACATTTTATCAAAAAAAATTTCTTACTGATGTGACTGCTAATCAGTGAAGTCTATTGGTACTAGTCACAAGATACTGGATTAATTAGTACCAAAAGATTTAATTAACTAGTACATGTATATACTAAAAAGTTGGATTCGTTAATACTCGAATAGTCACATTAATAAGTAAATAATAGATTTTTTCACCAATTTATGATTGTTTTTACATTTTTTTTACTTAGGATAAGGTTATTTTCAACTTATTTATCGGAATAAAGTCCTTTTAAAAAATCATTTATTTAAAAAGTGATTTTCAGCGTTGAAAGCGTTTTTTTAAAAGCGTCTTTTTAGAAGAACCTTTCTATACAAAACTTCCTTCTTTAAAATAGTTAAAATTGTGTTTATAAAAGACAAATTATTCTTTAAAAAGTGTTTTTTCAAAAAACGTTTTCAAAACAACCCTAATATGATAAATAAGATCGAAAAAAAAAAACTATAAATTGAAAATTAAGTTTTTTTTTTAACACTAGTCCGGGATTTAACTATAAATAAATAGATAAAATGTCACGGTAAGAATAATATTACTTTTTCAATAAACCAATTCAGTACCTAATATTATATATTTTTTTCAAATATTCGTTGTAAACTTCATTTTAGTGAGTGTTTAGAAAAAATTCCCTGCATTTTGAAAAATAAAATAATACAAGATCACAAATTTAAAAATTCGACTAAACAACCAAAAATATTTCTCAAACAACTTTTATGAACACAAATACAAAAACACAAAAATGTAAAAACTTTAATAGCAATGTCTCAAGTGGAAAGTGATGTTGTTCAATTCGAAATGACAAAATTACACTGACAAATATTTAGCACAATATCGTATCAAGTATCGAGTAATTTATTGTAAGTTTATGTGAATTTTTTCCGTATGTCTATAATTAGCTTAATACTTTTTCTTGCTGAAAACATGTTTTTAATTGGATATTTGGAATTGTTTCGCCAAATGTACAAAAGTATTTATAGGACTTTTTTTTTTTTTTTTTTGTCACAAAAGTTGTTTTAGAAACTCGAACTCGACCAATTACAGTACAAAACAATTATTACAAAAGTTGTCAGAACAAGACACGTTATCTATTCAAATTTGATTTATTTAAGTGGATGATATCATTTTTTGTCTTCGATAATTAATGCCTAAAATCCTTTATTTAAGTGTCGGTAAATAAGATATTAGAAAATCACATGTAGAGGTCCCGTAAAGAAACCTTCTACGATGAAATTAGTAACTTGAACAATGAATTATAATAAGTAAGTATAAAGTTTTGGAAGTAAACGTATCCTTTCAAGTTGGAATCTTACTCCTTTTATATATAATGAATATTTGATTATTGAAATCTTTCCAAGAAAATAGGAATTTGAGATGATTTATTTGACTTATTCAATTCTTGTATAGTTCTAAATAATCAATTCTATGTGTGCATATCTCAATACTGGGCAAAGTCATCTTTGAAAATTTGACTGCTCTATGTCAATTTCATATTGTAAATTGAATTTGGGCACACCATTGAATATGAATTATATTTTTTTAGTCGTGACCCATAACTATCTAAATATAATAAGAAAATTTGTTAAACAGGATGGATATGATTTTGAATGACCCAATCCTTTAAAAATATGATTCCGTACATATACAGGGTGTATAATAAATATAATGATAAATCTTATATATGATAGATTTCTAAAGGTGAATAATTTTAAAGTATTCAAGTTTTTTGGTTGTTGAATTTCATTTATTGAATAGGATATTCGGTAGTTAATAAATTTAGATTTGAATAAATAAATAATTTGTTGAATTATAAGACCGACCATTTTAAATGATAATTTCTCGTATTTTGATTTGTATCTAATTCGTTTACGAACTTACGTTCACATACCCTCATCTCTGTTGATGATAAAATGATGTTTTTTTTTTGGTCAACGATCTATTTATAAGTATATAATTCACAAGCAAAATTTAATCTATTACTCGAAAATCGTAACTTCTATTACAGTTGGTAGATATTTGAAATCGTAACTTCTTCTATAAAAAGATACTAAATGTCATTAGACCACGGTACGAGATAAATGTTACAAATGACAAAGTATAAATTTTGTTAAAATTTTATTAAACTATACACCTAAATCTTGATTTCACGGTTAGGGTGCTTGTAATATACCACATACAACCACTATAGAAAAGTCATGGAGATTGTGTTGTAGGGATTTTCAAAGGGTAGAATGTATATAAAAACAAAGAGACAAACATAATATTGGGTTGGCATAGAGGCAACAACAACACATGAAAATAGGGTTACTGCATAGTTTTCCTCTCATCAGTCTCCCAAACAAAACAACACAACACAAAGCACAGCGAAAAACAATTGCTCTTTCTAATCTCCTTCCACACAATAAAATCTTCCTCCTCTGCGCGTTGTAATCGAAGTGGGTTATCTCTCTTAAGACTCCCAACAGCACAAGGCGCCTCCTTCTGTCCCGCTACACTTGCGTACAGCAATATAAACTCGTTTTTTTTAGCAATTGAAACTATTCGCTATCTCTCTAGAAATTTTCTTATATCCATTCGCCGAATTCAACTGTTTAGCATCGACAACACCAGGCGACGAGAGCCAGACAATTAGGGTTTGGTTTTCTCAGAGTTTGATCTTCCTTTGTCATTATTGATTTCTACGGTTCAGGGTTAGTCAGTTTTATATTTCGCTGTTTCAAAATTTCTGATAATTTCTCGTACTATGTACTATTCAAACCCGTTTTAGTTGTGGTATCAATTTATTTGTCCTCTTTTATGGTTTCCAATTCTAGAGTTTGATTATCTCTCTGTTTCCTGTAATGGGTTTGAAATTTTCTTCAACAAGTGGGGGATAGCGTTGTCATGTCTTGTATTGGCGGAAATTTTTGGTGAGATGAGGGTCTTCTTAGTTTTTTCTTCTTGAACACAAGCCCATCTTAACGTTCTTTTTAGAACCGAAACAGCAAACAAGTTTGTTTGCTAAAACTGATTGAAGTCGTTCTTAATTAACTTTACAGTATATATAGTGTACAAAGAGATCAAACCCTAGTTACAGTTTACAGGACAGTTTGGATTCTTTCATTGGCTGGCGGGTTTTGAAGGATTAGGGTTTGAAAATTTTGATTGACAAAACTATTAACCTAGTTTTATCTGGTGGTTCGCTAAGCGAGTTTTGGTGTTGAGAAAAAGTGAAATTAAGTAACATTGGATTGATACCTTGGTGAAACGTAACAATTTTGTTGGAGAGATTCGATATAACAATTTTGTTGGAGATATTTGATGGTTATCGAGAAACAATAACCGGAAGACTAGTTGGTACATATACATATGTATATGTTTTTCCTTTTATTCGATCATGTTTGGTACTAGTTATGGATAGAAGTGAGCCCACATTAATACCCGAGTGGTTGAAAAGCAGTGGAAGTGTAACTGGTGGTGGCGCTACAACCCACCAAATTGCGTCATCTTCTTTGCAGTCAGGTAAGCTCATTATGCATAGTCATACTACCTTTCTGTTTTTAAGTGTGCATCTTGATACAAGTATGATTTAGTGCCCTCACATTTTTTTTAATTACCATAGATGATCATGTTGTATCAAAGTCTGCAAGAAGTAAGTCATCAGTGAACATAAGTGATCGTGATATAGGGCGTTCATTTGTTCTGGATCGAACTACTTCCTCATATTTTAGACAGAGTTCTAGTACAAATGGTTCTCCTCATTCACGGTCTTACAATGGTTTTGGTAGAAGCAAACACGATAAGGACTGGGAGAAGGACATGTACGACTCCTATGATAAAGAAAAATCAATTTTGGGTGACCATAGGCCTCGTGACTATTCCAATCATTCAGGGAGCATTTTCTCTCCTAGATTTGATAAGGAGGTGTTAAGGCGTTCACAGTCAATTACTGGCAAACGAGGTGAGGCATGGCCCAGAAAAGTAGCACCTGAGTTTAGCAATGCCAACAAAAACAATCATAACAATGGCAATGGTGTACTTCCTGGGGCTAGTGCCATTAGCAATGTGCAAAAGGCTGCATTTGAAAGGGACTTTCCCTCTCTCGGAGCTGAAGAAAGACAAGCAACTCCTGAAATAGGGAGAGTATCATCTCCTGGCTTGAGTAGTGCCATCCAAAGCTTGCCAATAGGTACTTCGGCTGCAATTGGTGGTGATGGGTGGACATCAGCCCTGGCAGAGGTGCCTGTGATAGTTGGAAGCTCTGTCATTGGGGGATCTGTTCAACAAGCTGTTCCTGCAACCTCAGTTCCTTCAGCTTCAAGCATGACAGCTAGCCTCAATATGGCTGAAACTTTGGTCCAAGGCCCTTCTCGTGTTCATACCACTCCCAAGGTAGCTGTATTGCTCTGATGTTTGGTGGCGTATAATGGATTATTATTATCATTTTTTGTTGTGCTTATATTGTGTCATTGTTTTGTATTGTAGTCATCTGCTGGGAATCAAAGGCTTGAAGAGTTGGCTATTAAACAATCTAGGTTAATTCCCATGACAGCATCCATGCCGAAAGCCTTGGTAAGAGATTTTGCATTCTTTCTTTGGTTAATAACTTAGTTGCTTGCTGGGTCGCTTAAATTGTGTCCCAACCTGTGAAGTATCATAGTTTGAAGTCTGCCATTCACACACTGCTCTCATAGTTTTGCGTATAGTCAGGGAGTTTGTCCCAATTATGCTTTTTTGGTTCTTCTATTAGGTCAATGTGGCAAGTTGCGTCTGATATTAGTTCGTCACTGGGAAACACCTCAATGGAGGATCTGTATTTTAAGATCCAAATGTGATTAGCACTGTTGTTGTTTAGCTCTATTTTGTGATGAAATAGTTATCAAAGATTCTTATTACTTTTACTTATTGAAAAAAAAAAGGATTCTAGTTACTATTATCTAGAGTACAGTTACTATTAACTAGAGGATACATTTTTTTTTTGGGTGCATAAGTGCAATTCTTTAAGTTTAACAATTTTTTCAGATTTATTGACATGCATGGGATACATTTATCTATGTGATAGAATGTATTGAACAATTTCATTCTGTTATATTCTTACTGGTTTTCGGAAAAAAAGCTAGTTGAGATAAGTAGGTGCTTTAATTCTAATTTTAGTGCACTCAACAGCTGTCATTAGGGGCATAAATATATTTGAACATTAATGTTTATTAAAAATTTGGCCACACAAGAAACATAAATCATAGTTAATGGGCATGTCATGCTCCTGTGTAATGACTTGAGGCTTGCCTACGGACCTACATTTTAACAACCTTTTGAGGTAATATCTAGAAACCATAGATACATGTTCCCTAGTTTCCTAAGGTTCAAGGGAATATGAAGAGGATGCCTCATGCCCATGGATGGCAATTCTTTTGGGGATTTTATGAATCTGTAGAAAATATATTGATGTTGGAGCTCATGCAACACCCCTTTTAGAGAAGAAAAGGGCTTTCCTTGTTTTCCAGTTGAATTTGATTTGCACTATTAATGAATAGTGGACATGATGAACAAAAGTCTAATCTCAATCAGCAGTTGCTAGGTTCTCCAAGTGGACGAATGTAGGAATAGCTATTTTTAGCTTTTAACAGGACTGACTAAAATTTGTTTCATAATCCCTTTAATGAGTGATATTTTATGTATTTGAATGTGCTAGATGTTGAAGCATTGCCAAATAAATATTTATCATTTTGGGCTTGTTTATTTTACTCCTCATAAGTTATGTAGTCTACTCAGTCTTCATTATTGAAGTCTTTGAAAGAAGATAATGTAATAAGGTTGTTCTGGGAGAATGTTGAGTACTTCTTCAATAACTTGCCAATCGATGTTCATTTTCATTATGCACTTTTATGGTATGAACTTAATGTTCTGAGTCTTTCTCTAATTGTAGTTTCACATGATACGTTTGAAGGCGATTTGTCCTGGTTACTAGCTTCTAAGTTGGAATCTCAATGTAATCCATTCCATTGAAATATTTGTTTAGGCTGGGGTTAACATTAACATTGGTATCATTGTGATTAATCATCGTAATTTCCATTCTAGACCTAATGCTTGTTCTTCAAGAGAAATGGTGGTATTGAAGGTGGAATAATGGAAAGAAGAGAAGAGAGGGTTTTGATAATTTTGAATTCATTTGGTTGCACTATGAGTCATAGTAAAGGACAAGTTTGAGAGTTTTTGTTTCTTTAGTTTTTTTTTTTTATCAGTAAATAATGTATACATCATTAAAAGGGAGCCCGAGAAGCGCAAAACCAGATATTTGTTGGGGGTTATTCTTTCAACAAAAGGAGAAAACATTTTCTGTCGTATATTGTAATTTTTCTATTTCTCTTGGCAACTAAATGAGAAAAATTACAAGATTTGAATTACTCTTCCCTTGCCTCTCTTGAACAAGAGTGGAGAAGCGGGAGAGATAGCTAGAAGGTAATATCCTAGGAAATATGAAGAGCGCAATGCATTTGCCGTGTTTACATGAGTGCATCCATGTTTTGGAGCTTGTTAATGAATATTCCTTTATTTATCAGAGAAAAGACATACTAAGTGCAAGAAAATTATATATATATATATTTATTTATTTATCTGCAGTATGCTTCTGTTTTTGTTAGCTTGTAGTCAATGCATTCTATGATACCTTTTTGTTTTTGTAGATTGCAATTGTGAGATTCTAATTTTTGTGACTTTTACTTCGTGATTTTCTGGTCTTTCAATTTAGCTGCTACACTTGGTTGATTGCTCTAATTATGCACCTTTTAATTTAGCAATCTGAATGATGCTACTCTTATCATACTACATTTATAAGCAAGTTTTATAGCCTAAAAAGTATTGATACGGACTTGGGACACATATATGATGCGATAAAGACATGGCGATACAACAAATCCTAAAAAAAGTAAGATACAAAGACGGCTACAAACAAAAAATATATATTTTTTATTCGTATGATTATGTATTAATAACGATTACATTATTATTATTATTATTATTATTTTTATTGATAAATAAGAATGACAATATTTTTTAGTCAAACTTACAACTCACAATCATATATGTATCAAGCCTCAATCAGTGTATATGGTTAAATTAGACGTGATGCTATGGATATTCTTGGTGACAAAGACTATCAATGGTGAGGTTCTTCCGGAGGGATGATTGACGAAAGGAAGAAGAGTGGGTGGGACAAGAAGAGGGAAAGGAGGTTTTCACAGTTTGGTTTTAGAATGAATATAACTACTTTCAAAGGAAAACTTTCTGAGAGGTTGCACGGTTGCTGAAGTTGCCTCTCACGGGTACAACAAGGGTAAGGAGAACAAGAAAAGGACCAAGCTTTGAGATATCTCTCGAAAGTATAGGTCAGAGAAGGTATTTCTTACAGAGATGATTGGTGGGAAGATTCAACAGAAAAGTTGGTCTGAATAAAAGATTGAGGCATGTGCTTTGAAGGTCTGGGGAATGGATGGACCACCTTCAAATAGTCCTTCCAAGATTTTTCAAAATTTCTGTTGATTAGAATGCCATGGTTGCAGATTATCTTAGGAGATTGGAGAGTGTTATGGTATGGGATATTTGTTTCAATAGGTCCCTGCAGGATTAGGTGATGGAAGAAGTTATGGATTTTTATAACATGCTGTGCAGGCTGGTTATCATTGATTCAAGGAAGGATGTTCTTGCTGGGTGTACGGAGGGGAGATTTACGGTAAAGTCCTGTTACATGTTTTTGCATGGGAAAAGTGGACAACAAATCCCTTGGAGGGTTGTATGTAAAGTCAAAAGCGCCTTTGAAGGTGTTTTTTTTTTTTTGTTGTTGTTGTTGTTGTTGTGTGCGTGGATTGCAGTTTGGGGAAGATTTTGACAATAGATAATTTGCGAAGAAGAGGGAAAATTTTAGTTAATCGTTGCAGTCTTTGCAAATCTCATGAGGAGACAATGAACCATCTGCTCATTCGTTGTTTGATTACTTGAGTAGTGTGGATCCTTGGGTAGTGTGGATCCTTTTGGTTGGATTGTTTGGAGTTTATTGGGTGATGCCACTGTCAACTTCAGAGGTTTTAGTCATGTGAAGGAAAAGTTCTGTTGGTGGGAGGGCAAGGAAAGCTTGGCATTTGACTTCTCTTTGCATTTGGTGGACTATTTGGCGGGAAGGGAATAACAAATTATTCGAGGGTGTCATGGGTTGTAAAGGCTTCAGTGTTGAGCGCCTTTATTTTTTTGGTTGTCAGTGGCTCAACCATGTCTATAGATATATTTGTAACTTTTTTGCACTCTATGGGTTTTGAGACAGTATTGGGTACATGTTTTTTTTTTTTGTATATTTTGCACCCCGCTGGTGCTTTTTTATGAAAATATTATTTATTTAAAAAAATCATTCAATGGAATCAACTCCAGGACATCAATAATAGATCAACAGTTTAACATTACAAACTCATAGAACTCATCAAATCTAGAAACTGAACATAACAATTAACACTTGAAGTCATAAAATCTACAACATTACTCTCTCTCTTGGTTTCTCTCTTATTTTCTTCCCCTTAATTCCTAGTTTTAGTTTATTGTAATTTTATCCCTTCTTTTTCAAATTTTAAAAACACCCCACTTCATTATTCTTTCAACCCAGTACATTCTCAAAATCTTAAAAATAAGCCCCATACTGTGTCTATCGCTTGTCCAAGCCCTGTTGGGCACGCATCCTCTGCCTGTTCAAACCGTTTCCTGCTAAAAAAATAATAATAAAAAATTGGACATGGATTTTGGTGTGTCCTTGCTTCATAGTTTATAGTTCATACTACAATTTTCATATTGTCCTATAAGACAATTCGAGTTTTGAAGGCAGGTGTGTTACTGGTTAACTCATTGTTCTTCCCACCCCCCCCCCCCCTTTCCTTTTTTTTCCTTTTCTCTATTCCCCACCCCAAAAAAAAAATAAAAATCCCTTGAGCTTAGAGATGGTATTTCCCACTTAGCTTGTACTGTTTTTTACTTGATGCTTCTCTAGCTTCTGGATGTATCTAAAGACTGGCGTGGGAATAGTTGGAATCAGAGCAGAAAGCTGATTGTTGTCCTTTTGCTATTTTTTTTGAGTGGCTTGGGAGGTGAGGCATAGTTGCGTTTCATTGAGTTGTTGAGGTCTTAGTAAATGTGGTTATATTTAGGATTATAAAGCCCTTTCCCTCTTGCATTTCATTGAGTTGTTGAGGTCTTAGTGAACACGGTTGTAGCTAGGATTCTAAAGTCCTTGCCCTCTTGGTTGTCTTGCAGATCTCACTAATTTTTGGTAGTACATCTTTGCAACTTATGTATTGACTGGTCCCTCTGTTCTTGTTTAGCTATCTCGGCTGCAGCTGGGTCTCTATCTCTATGTGTGGGTTGCTTGCTCGTGTTGTTATTACTTCTTTTCCTTGTAAAACCATTTTTTCTTATTTCTCAAAATGGGAAAATTGGAACAAATGCTGCCGAGACATTTTCTTAATATTTTGTTGGTCAACAAGCGAAGCACTAAAAATCTTTCAAAATTGATCCAAAATATGCCTACCTAGGTCCACCAACACCCTTTCTACCCCTGCTCATCTGCTCCACCGTTGCAATTATTAGCATCATTTCAGTACTGATCCCCCCCCCCCCCCCTTTTTCTTATTTTTTGTCCGACAGCTGGGCTACACTTTTTTTTTGGGGTGGGGGGGGAGGCCTCTCCTCTACCCATAGCCCTTCCAATCTGGACGAAGGTGGGATTTGACCCAAGATCTTTGGTACAAAGCTTAGAAACTTTACTAGATAGGCCAACTGCCACATTCAATAATATTGGTGTCAGTGGTATGAGTTGCCATCTCTATGGGTTTTGTCGTGGCTTTCTTGAAGGAATGATGGCTACTCTACCCCGTCTTAGTGGTTAGTTGTCCACATGTGGCCCATACTCATCAAGGACTTATGTAGCTACTGTTAGTTGGGGATTGTTTCTATTTGTCTGACAAATGAGATTTTTTCCTCTTTTATGAGGGTTCTTTATTCGTCTATCACTGAAATTTAGTAGAACCTACTCAAAGCCCTTGCGAATTGTAAAGAGGTTATATTTTTTGGAGAATTTTGAGGCAATCTCTCTATACCCCACTACCACAAAATCTTATTTGGATAGATTACTTCATTCTGGACATTAGAATGCATTAGGGAAGGTATTTAAAAATGTACTGATGAAATCAAGATTTTGGGGATGTCTCGATGAGTTTCGGTAGATAAAAGGCTAGGTAAAGATGCTTATGCAAGGATTCTTCCATTATGATTTGTCTAACTCCCATATCATTTTGGCAATAATGGACATGTGATATCTCTTTGGATATAATGTTGCAATATGTTGTCTCTTATCAAAGTGAAATATGCTGTAAAATGTAAATATCATGTGGCTTATGACTTATCTATTTCTTTTAGGCGTTCCCTGGAATAAGATATTGTGGTGTATTGTGAAAGTTGGGGTTCCCATCAGAGCTTGGTCCTTTCTGTTGGGCAATGTTCACTCTTTCAAAAATTGTTTCTTTTTTCACACCACAGGCGTTTCCTATTTAGTCCCCCCTGTCATATATATATATATATGTATATATCTTGTGTGATTTCCCAACTTTTACTAATCTTACTTGTTTGCTTTCAAAACAATCTATTTGTTGTTTAATTATGACTCGTGAAGATTACTCAAATATAATTGACCATTTTGCTTTTCTTCGCATGCATTTAAGGTGAAAAATGTTGACCTCCAAAGAACCAGGCTTGAAATTTCTTCAAATATAATCCTTCAACTTCTTAGTTACCTATCAAACACACACACACACACACACACACACACATACTTCAACATTTTAGTTGGGTCATCTTCTTGCCTTTGGAAGGATGTCAATTTTGGGTTTGGAGCATATTTGAAGTGTACAGAAATCGTTCTCCTGCACCATTCTTAACTTAAAATATGGCAACATTACAGTGATATATAATCATTTTTCTTTTTGATCGGTAATATATACTTATCTTTCTTATCATCTTGAAATTGAAACTAATTTACTGACATGACAGCACATATATTATGGTGCCACGATTTGGCAGGGCTATATGGTGGAGAGAGAACTCATCAAAGTATATTTTGGTACCAATTGGTATTGATATTCTACATCATAGCTAATATAGTTCAGTATTTGAAGTGGAAAGGATGGCGTGTACAGTATCCTTTTCCTGCAGCCTTGGTTTTAACTTAAAATATGGAAACTTATAAATGGCGGCATAATAGTATATGTAATCATCTTTCTTATCATTTTGAAATTGAAACTAAATTACTGACATGAAATCCGTCTTATATAAATTATTGTGCCATGATTTGGCATGGCGATATGGTGAAGAGAGAACCCATAAAAAGGTGAAGATAGCGAAGAAAAACTTCTGAACTTTTCGTACAAATCAATTTTATATTCTACATAATAGCTTCTTCAGTATTTGGAGTGGAAATGATGGAAGTATATTTTGTGCAGTTTTGTGCCTAGCTGCTAGTCCTTCACAGGTTAATTATATTGAAAGTCTGTGTATTCACTGAAAATGAGTATCGAAACTCAAAAGAGGGCAGGGAATGTAAGGCAATTTTTTGGCCTTTACTATTGTGTGACGTGCCAAACTTGTTATCTCGTGTCAGCAGACTTTGTTTCCTCTTTGCCTTTTTCACATTTTTTGAAATTCATTTCGCTTTTCCCTAAATAGTTCCATTGGACGCCTTGTGTCCGAGTCTGACACCGGCATGGAATGTAGGAAAAATATCGGTGTTTGAAATGGCTATTACAGTATGACTCTATCATTAACTTCATCGTCATCGTCATTGTCTTTTCAAGATATAATTTTGGCCAATTTCTATTTTGGTAGCAGAGGAAGCTCTACTTGCTTTGATTATTAGTAGTGTTCATTGGGAAGAGAGTCGCTGGCCAACAGCTTCCCTCCCTCTTCAACCTCTTTAACAATGATTTTCTATTCTGTCATATTTCTCTCTCTATCTCTGCCCCTTTTTTTTTAATACTCTCTCTCTCTTTTCAATTTCCTTGTTCGACATTTGGGCTTTAACCCTTACTTCTTTTTTCAAGTTTTCTTTTGAATTAATTGTTGATGGGTTGAACTGGATGAGGTTTGGTGCTCTGTCACTAGTTTGTTTGCTGATGAAATATGGGTGCATTTTTCTTAACATGCTTTCTGTATTCAAAATAAACAGGAAGTGGTACATGTGAGTGTGTTGAAAACCGAAGTGGGAACTAAAAGCCAAAAACTATAAATCGAAACAAAAAGAGAGAGGAAGCTTTAAAATGCTGGAAACAGAAGACTTGGAATACTTTGATTCACAGCAGTCACAAAGTAGATTAGGCCTCAGGGTAATGTCTAAGTAAGAAACAGGAGAGATGCTTTTAGAATTAAAGATAAAGATATTAGATTAGTTTTATTTTTGGCAGAATATATGGAGCGTGATATCAGTATCATAAAGGAAAGGTGTTTTAATAGATTGGATTGAATTTGGGCAATAGATTATTGATAAAAAAAACTTCGAACTATGTGGATTTCTTTGATATAGGTGCCGAGATAATTCTGTTCAATGAACTTGTTTGGTTTGGGAAATTGGGAACTTGCGTTATACTTTTTACCTTTTTTGTCTTGGATTCTCACCTCACTCAAGATTTAGGCAGTTACATACAACCTCACTCTTTCTTATGTTTTTCTGATGATCAATGTTCCTGGGGTATTTTCAGTTGGTAATTGTTTATTTAATCTGTTTGGGTTATAATTTTATAAATTTTGACCCACATCTTAAATCAAATTTTATTTGTTGATGATGGAATTAATAATCATATCTGGATTCTTTTAGTTTTGTTGAATTGTAAATCATTTAGTTTTTTAGTTTATGACATCTATGAATATAGAAAAGCAAGGGAATTGATGCTTTAAGTAGTGTTATCTACCCCTTGAATTATTTTTATTGTTTATATTTTTCCATATATATATATATATATGTTAGATTTAATAGACGAATTATGATTATTTGTTTCTAAGCAAGTTTTATTTTATTTTATTTATGATAACTAAATTTCTAAACAACTTTTTGATGAAATATATTATTATTATTGTTGTTGTTGTTGTTGTTATTATTGTTATTGGTTGGATGATGGAATATAATCTTATCAAGCACATTTATGGTTTTGCCTGTCACTGTGTTGGACAGAGCATAAGCTCGTGTACATTGCTTAATAATAAATATTCCACTTATTTGGTCATTTTTTGATCACACTGCTTGGGCGTCATGAATGTCTACATGGCTTCTGTTGCATCTTGACTGCCCACACCACTGTCAGATTGTTTTTTGACAAGTACACACTAGTGTCAGATTTGGAGCTCCTTTGTCTCCTTCCTATTTCAGTGCAGCATTGCTGCTATGGCAGTTGAACCTAATAATGGAATACGAGGTTGCATGTGTAAACCCCCTTTTTGATGTAAAAGATAAAAATGAATTAAAAAGTGCCTTTCTTTGGAATCTAGGTTCATTCATGGGTGAGGAGGGGGAGATTCAAAGACCTTTTTTTTTTTATATATAAAAGAATTATAGAATAGATGTGTGAAGTTCTGGTTTTGGAGTATTAAGCCTCTTGTCAAGATGCAGATTGCAGGAGAAGCATTTTGAGAGGGCTACATATGGTCGTGCTTTTATAATACCAGGCTTTCGATAAACACATTCATCAAATAAGAGTCATAAATGATAATTTTGAGATAGATGAATGTGCTGAATAAGAAAGTTAAAAGAATGCATTTATTTTTGATAAGTAAAAGAATGCATTTATGAGAACTTAAAAGAGGTGTAACGACATTGCAAGGATAAGCTTTGCTGAAAATGGTTGTGTTGTGAGGTAGTGAGAAAAGATATGATGATCCATTGTTTAATGGAGAATATGCCCCAAGATTCGAAAGCTGAAAGTTGGATATCTTTCACTATTCCCCAGTTGTTTGGACAAAGGCTTTGTTTGGTGTGAAGTGCACACGGAGCAAATTTGCCTAGATCTACATATGTAGAAAGATTATCAATTATAAAACTATTTTACAATTGACTCCTATACTGTCAATGATATGAAGCAAGGGGAAAACCCAGTGCACGACGCTCCCGCCACTGCAGGGTCTCGGGAGGGTTGAGTGTTGTATTATTTCTATTTTTATTTTTCTTGTTTAGCCTTTTTCGTCAGTGTTGATAACATTTTAATGCATAGATCAGTAGCAGTTGAATAGTTTTTGCCATGGATCATTCTTTCATTTTTTGCCATTTTAATCAGGTTCCTGTTGATGCAAGCTGATTTTTCATTTCATTCTCTCTATGAACTTCTCGCTTTTTTTTAGGGGGGTAGTAATTTAGGGGGGCACAAATCTTATTTTTTATTTTGTGCTCGGGCCGCTTGGCTGATTATCAGAATTTTGTGATCAACAGTTTTTCAGGGGTGGGAGTTGAAGGAGTATCAATTAAAAGAGAAGTTGTAATATATGAGCATCTACCTTAGACTGGACAAATTCTCATTTTTTTTTTTTAATTATGATGAAAAGTTGAATTTTTTTTTCTTTATAGAGTTAGAAATACTACGAATATTGAGGATCTAAGGTTAGTGGTCCTAATATGGTATGTAGCAATAATTGGGATTGAGAGATTGCACTCAAACCCACCCCCCAAAAAAAGGGGGCCACATTTTGTTCTATTCTTTCTTGATTGAACTTGAATTAGATAATTTGTTTTACTTTTTATTTTTTTTATTTTCTGAAGTGCATGTTTTTAAGAAGTGATATTAAAGGGTGAGAAAATTGATCCCCCATAATGGATTACAATATTTCTTTATTGTATTTTGATCACATGTATTTGTCAGGTTTACATAATCAAGAAAATTGATCCCCCGGAATGGATTTCAATATTTCTTTATTGTATTTTGATCTCATTTATTTGTCAGATTTACATAATCATGGCTAATGATTATTTAAATCTTATTTTAGGTGCTCAATCCCTCAGAGAAGCCAAAGCCTAAGATTGGGCAGCAGCAGCAGCAGCAGATTTCATCTCCCCACCTTAATAATCACTCTCCACGTGGTGGCCTTGCAAAGTCTGATGTTTCAAAGACGTCTAGTGTAGGAAAGCTTCATGTCCTCAAACCAGCAAGAGAAAGGAATGGTTTCTCTCCCACTGTGAAGGATAGCTTGAGTCCAACAAGTGGTAGCAAAATAGCAAATAGCCCACCTGCTGTTACTCCTCCAGGCGTTGGATCAGTTTCCTTGAGGAGCCCAAGCAACAACCCAAATCTTGCCAGTGGTGAGCGCAAGCCTGCCCTGACAAATTTGGAGAAGAGACCCACATTTCAAGCTCAGAGCCGGAATGATTTCTTCAACCTCGTGAGGAGGAAATCTATGGCAAACCCTTCTGCTGCTGTCCCTGGTTCTGGCCCTGCTGTGTCACCATCTATCTTGGACAAGTCTGATGAATCAGAAGCTGGCACTGCTCCCGTTACCCCTGAGGGTAGAGATACCCCTTTGTCAGATACCTCTGTTGGGGACTGGTCAAATGAGAAGAGGAGTGACATGAATGGAAATGACGATGCCGCTGACAGAGTTGAGGATACTCCTACCTCTGGAAAGAATCATTCAAGTTCTGATGCAATTCTTTATTCAGAGGAGGAAGAGGCGGCATTTTTACGTTCACTTGGGTGGGAGGAAAATGCGGGAGAGGATGAAGGTCTTACAGAGGAGGAGATCAGTGCTTTCTACAGGAATGCAAACGAGGTAACTACTTCCTGGAAACATGGACACTATTCGATCTAGTTTAGTGGGAATCTGAAGATTTTGATGGCTGAGACTTAACTGGTTATGCGATTAGAAGACAGCATGCTACATCTCAATAAAGTTAATTTGAAAGTCCCTCGGTTATTTATTCATTTGTTTGTTTTTGCAGGTGTAATATCAAAATTGTTGTTTATTTCTCTTGAAATTATTGACTCTCTATATGCTTGTTTCTTGTGCAGTACATTAAATTGAAGCCTTCCTTGAGAATCTTCAAAGGAGTGCAGCAGAAGGTTTTAGCGCCACTTAATCTACAAATGGAGAGTGTTTGCGGTGCTGCTTCATCTGGATTCAGCTCATCCGACTCCAAGCCGGAGTCTTGATTTACTAAACCTCGTACTGAGCTGGTTAACTTCTTAATTTGATGGGTGAGGGCATTTTGTTAATTTGTTTTCTTTTTTGGGTTTTTTCCTATTGATATTGAGAAGGAAATCCAAGGAGCCAAGGGGGCATTGAAAGAGAAGAAAAATGGTGGGATTTGTGTATCTGTGCGCCATTTGCTGGAAGTAAATTGGAATAAGTTACAGATGGTCCTGCTGTCTTGTGCCTGCTTCTTGACTTTTTAGAATTTTTCTGAAGTTAAAAGGTTGAGAAAAGATGATAGAAATAGGGTTTCTTTTGGTCTGCGACGTGAGAAGCTGCTGGGGGAAAATGCAGTGTCTGGGAAAAATGGGTATTTGTAAGTTTTGGGTATTTTTTTTTTTTTGCCCTTTTGAAAAGGCCTAATTCAACAAATAGCTTCTGGTTTCTTTTAGTCATTTAAAAAAAAAAAGAGAGAGAAGGAAGCAAGAAATTTCTTTCCTTGTACTTTCTTTCTTTCCCTTTTGTTGGTTTGCTTGACTTGTACTTTCTTTCATTCTCTTGCGACACATCTTCGATTGGATCAATCCATAGGCATCTAATTAATGGGGACTTCTCATCAAGATTGGACCAGTTTAGTGGCCTCTTTAACTTCTGACGCCGGGCACCTGAAACGAGTCCGGCTCTCTCAGTTCTATGGCAACACAAACCCAAGTAAAACCGATCAATGTTATCCTTTGCTAACTTGACTATTAGGTCACGTTTGATATGCTTAGAATAGAATGATTATTTTATGAAATAAAATAAAAATAACATGAAAGAGAATAAGAATTACTTATCTTGAAATGATTTTTAATAAAATATTTATTTTATAGAATAAATATTTTTAATCATATTAATAAGAATAAAAAATAAAATTTATTATATATTTTTATTTTTAACTGGTTACAACAGTGTTTTGGGGGGGTGGGGGGTGGCGGAGAACCAAACACTAACTCTGTGAAGAGCGATCATTTGCAATGGGCTCTTGGGTTCAAGGGACAAGAATCCTCCTCTTCAGTATATTTTTCTCAATTTTTGTCAATGTGAATGTGCATTTGTTATTAAATAATAGATAATGTAGCATGTGTTTAAAGTAAAATATATTGGAGAACCAAACACTAACTCTGTGAAGAGCGAGAGTGATCATTTGCAATGGGCTCTAGGGTTCAAGGGACAAGAATCCTCTCCGGTATATTTTTCTCAATTTTCGTCAATGTGATTATACATTTGTTATTAAAAGGTAGATAATGTAGCATGTGTTTAATGTAAAAAAATATTGGAGAAGAGCAATGTCCCCGTCCAAGCGTAAGTTTGGGCTCAAGTTGTACTTTTTTTTTTTTTCTAGACAATTACGTTGTTTTTAAAATTACACTGGTTTTCTTCTATTTTATTTGACAAACTACAAATACTTTTTTTAGTCAAATTGTTTATTTCAAAATAATAAAATTGTTCCTTTCAATTTTTATATTTTTTTTTACGTTTTTTTAAATTTAAATTTATCATTAACCTTAAAGTTATTTTTATATAAAATAAAAAAATTCTTTAAAAAGTTAGAAAAAGTTGGTAAAAATTTTAAAAATGATTTTTTTTTTTTGAAATGGTGTCATTTTTTTAAAAAAATGATTGGAGGAGATATTTGTAGTTATTAGGCAAAGTAAAGAAGATTATTGTAATTTGCAGAAATCTCAAGAAATATCAATGTAATTTACCTTAAATTTACAATGCAATTTACCCTAATTTAATCGGAGGCCAAGTGTATTTTAACTTGTGGACAACTTTCTTACATAATAATGGTCAAAGTAAGTTCAAGTTGGTTCGGGTTAGAGAACCGAAAAATCGGGTTGAAAGTTCGGATTACCGGACCCAACCCGAAAATCGAAACTATAATTTTTTTTTTATCAACTCTTTTTTTTTCATTTTTTTTTAAAATCTTGAAAGATTTATTGACCAATCATCATAACCTCTTTAATTTATTTTTACATTTGCATCACAAAAAATATACTCAAAATTTCTCTTCCCTCTTGCATTTTTTCACCCAAATTGATGGGGTTAAAAAAACAGGATAGAAAATATGATTTTAAGTTTATAAACTTTGTTTTTATTATCTAATGGAGTAGTGAGTACTTTATTTTTTGGTATTATGACTTTAAATCACAAATCAACGAGACAATAACAAATCAAATATATTTGTTAACAAAAGAAAAATTGTAAGTTAAGTTATTAAGTTTCTTTTTCAAAACTACTGTTTGATCAAGTTTTTTTTTTATTGTCAAAATGTTATAAATACTTAGATGGCTTAATTTTCATTGCATATATATCAAGAATTATTTTTTTTATTTTTGGTTTCTGTATAAAAATAAAATAAAATTGAACTGACGTGACCCAACCCGAAAATGTTTGGATCGAGTCCAATAGTTCACGATTTCGATTATATTTTTCTAGAATTGTCTAAAATAGGATCGGTTCTGATTCTGTTGAAACCGACCCATGTACACCCCTAGTTATATTTATGAGCAAAGGCAAAAAGGTGGTGACCATGGTTTGTCAAAGTAGGCTTTGGCTCATATAAGGGATAAGGTTAAAAGATGTATTCATCTCTTTGCAAAAAAGTTCAATCGTAAGGCAACAGAGAAATTTTATATTCAAATCAATTTTTGACATATAGTTTATATTTAAAATTAGAGTACCAATATAATATCATTTTTATCTGATTTGAATGAGTACGAAATTTTTACATATTATCTTACTACTTGAGATGACTGACTTTTTCATAAGTTAAAAAAAAATTAATGACTTTAGGCTCCATCTATAAGAAAGGCTCTAATTTTTAGGTGTCTATGGTATAATCCAAATAGAAATCTAAAATTTATAAAAGTCTAATCTATAAAGAAGGCTCCATAAAAAAGTTTAATTATATTAATAAAGTTCTATTTCAAATTATTCCCATTTTATGCTAGAATATACTTACATAAAAATGTAAATAAATTCTTTCATATTGCTTAGTTTATGATTTTGTAAATTCCTTATTTAACATCTTTTGTTTTTTCTATTGAAATATTATTACAATTTTATATTTAAAACTAAATATTGGAAGCATTGAAAATATTTTTATATATTTATTAGAGATTTATTTATAATTATATCAATAAAAACTCTTATTGTATAAACTATTTAAAAATTTATGTATTTTATTTAAAATTTATTTTCCTTGCATTTAAAAAATAAGAAAAAATATATTTTTTTTCAAAAAATTCTTATTTAAAATTTCCACTTTAAACTCAAATTGTTTTGAGTGAGTCCATAACTAAACTTTATTATTAATATTTTTTAAACTAAGATAGGCCCTCGTGGGAAAAAAATTTAGTGAGATGGTAAAATCTTATTACTGTCACAGTAATTTATTATTTTTGTAAAATTTAAATAAATTCTATAATAATATTCAAATTCCAAAAACAATAGTACAATATTACCGTTCACTGTAAATTTTTCTCCATGCTGAACCAAATGGTTACTGAGGAGGTCAAGTTAGAAGAAATTAAAGAAACCCATGTCGGGTCAACTCTATGGACTCATTGTTATTTGTCACCATCCCCAATACCCGATTGGTCCTCGGTTGCCTCAATATATATATATATATATATATATATATATATATATATATATATGATAGGTATCATATTAATTCTAATGGTCGTCATGATAACAAAATGTTAGCGCAAGACTTGGGAAGATTGAGTCATGGAGGATGACATTGTGGTGTGTATGCAAAGTTGACTAGAATTATATAGTATGAAGAAAATTAAAAAAAAAAAAAAAGATTGGTGAAGATCAAGAGTAAAGCATATGGAGTAGAAAAATATCAATTAATATAGATTTATCATTGAGCATATTAAATTTTTAAATTAATTAATTATGGAATTATTGGCCCAAACAAAGAACAAATCTCTAAATTTGGAAATTTTATATTATTAATAAAATCTGAATAATAAATATATATTATATCATATTTATTGAGTTAGAAAATTATTACTTTGAATACAAAATTACAATTCCTATACCAAAGAAATCTTACTATGAATAAAAAAATAATAAAGATAATAGAAATTTTATCTCCATATCTATCATACATCATCTTTAGGGAAAAAAAAGAAAGAAAAGTAATTACTCATGCAAGTGACTTGACTTGGCAAGACTAGTTGTAAAATGTGTAAGATTAATAATTAGATAAATTATACTAATCTCTTTTAAAATTTCTGATAATTACACTAACTTCTTTTGCTTTACTTAAAAATATACAGAGACCCCTCTAGTCAATTTTTTTTTTTAAATGACAAAACTATTCTTTTTTGTTTTTCTTTTTCAATTTTTTAAATTTTGACCATTTTTTTATTTTTCAAATAAATATTAATAAAAATCTTAAATTTATTTTTATATAAAATAAAAATAAGTTATTCACCTTAAAATAAAAAAAATATTTTAAAAAAGTTACAAAAAAATAGTTAAAATTAATAAAAATGCAAAAAAAAATAAGTAAAAAGAACAATTTTGTTATTTTAAAGAAAAAATTTGACTGGAGAGAGATATTTATATATTGTTAGGTAAAACATGAGAGGTTTGTACAATTTCATAAATTTTCAAGAAAAGTCAATATATTTATTAGAAACATCAAGAAAAATCGGTATAATTTAACTTTAATAATTTAACTCAGTTCATTAATGTCACTATCTCAATTTTGTTAGGCGAAGTTGAAAGAAACTCTCAATTCTGAACAAGCGAAACTCAACAATCTAATAACTGTCATTAATACAAAAATGAAGCAACGTTCAAAGCCAGAAAATAGTGCAATGATAAACTAGTTTGTAAGCATCAATATATATCAATTATGGGGTCCAAGTCATGTTGCAAAATTAAATTGAAATGACAAGACTTGGTAACGGATAGGTCAAGTGGAAAGAAATAACAAGCAAAATTTAAACAAATAAGACTTGCACATTTTGATAGCTGCAATAAGTCTTCAGTTGGTATTAGGCTCATTGTTTTTTGATGAAACAACCAGTCAATGGTATAATGCTTTCCTAACATATTGTGAAAATAATTTTCATGATATATATATAGGTCATATACTGGAAATCATTACGTGAAATACTCGCTATATCTATATATATATATATATATATAGAGAGAGAGAGAGAGAGAGAGAGAGAGAGAGAGAGAGAGAGAGAGAGAGAGAGAGAGAGTTTATTTTATGTTTGGCTTTGGTGATTTGATTTCTATTATTAAAAACCCAGCGGGAGAATTTGCTGCGGCGACGCTTGCTCCCCCAGTCCATATCTGCACTGCCCTTTTCTCTCCCCTCCTTTACCTCTCATGGAAGTCATCCCACATCTAGCCAATCAGGAAAGAAAACGCATATATATATATATATATATATATAGAGAGAGAGAGAGAGAGAGAGAGAGAGAGATTCCAAATTTCTAGAGACACAAACTGAGAACAAGGTAATTCAATTGACCATGAACTCACAACTGAAATTTATTGGTTAATATTGCTTAATTTTGATAATAATAGTTATTAAGTGCGCAACTGAAATAAATGCTCGCTCTCTCTCTCTCTCTCTCTCTCCATAAATATATATAATGGATTTTGTAAATGCATTTTGACATTCCTAAACACAAGCAGTGGATCATACAAATTATAATGGATTCCAAAATCTGTGTTCAGAAGTAAAAGAATGCATATGGAGGACCAACTTGAGTAATTCAGTTGCCCACTATATCCTTCAGAAAGATGTCAAGAGTTTAAATTAATTGTAATACCCATTCATTTTATAAAAACAAAAAAGTAAAAAAAATGCATTGAGAAAACTTATTGTGGAACGGAAACATGAAAGAGAATTGAATTTATTAAATTTTTAAAAAACTAAGTAACAGGAAACTCAACATTCAATCAGAGAAAATAAATTCTCTAAAATTTATAATTAATTAAATGTTAATGATAAAAAAAGTTAACCATATTACATTATAGATATCATATTTGTCTTACATCAAAACCCATTATATACAGCATCACTCATATGTATATATATATATATATATATATGAATAAACTTTGTTACATATCCCTAATCTGTATTTTCATTTGTGTCTTCAAGAGTTCAAGGCGATTAGCTAACTAGTCACTATAATTTTTAAAAATCACACTTTATTAGACTCAAAAATATTACATACATAATGACACATTATTTGAAGAATACAATTAGGGTTAGAAATTAAAGATACATAGTATTTTGTAAACATATATAATAAACCACCATTAGGTATTATAGCCTGCAATATTAGACATAACCAAATACCCGCAACAGTTGTTTTATGATCCAAGAAATGTGCATCCACATGCATCAACACCTTGAAAAAAACAGTCTATGACATAACTTCCACACACAGTTTATTGCACCTATATATATATATATCCATCAAATTACGACCTCATGGTGGTTGAATCCAAGACACAGTACTCTTAAGTCTTAACACACAAGCTATAAGTATATGTATATATATATAACATGGTCACATCCATTTTGATTCAGCCTATTGCGTGAAGAAAACAATGCATCATAAGTTAATTTAATCTTTATTAATTTCAGATTTTAAGTTTAACATGGGGGGTGGCAGAAGAGGTTCATTAAAAAAATGTGTTCTTAATCATGAAGAGTGGAAAGGAGTGTGAAGGTCCTTCAGTTGACAATTTCAAGATCTGATCCCAAGGCCCTTCTTGTTCTGGGATTTCGTACGGGGCTCATATTCCATATAGAAAGATGATGTGAGAACCTTTTATTTATATATATATATATATTTATAATTCTAGCTAATTAATTAATTGTTAGATTTACTAAAGGAACCTTGTTTTGATTAGCATGTTAATGGTAGCCCAGCATATTCGTAGAAGGGATGCCCTTATCCTCACACATATCCAAGTATGCATTCATATACACATGTATAAATAATAATATTATTATTTTAAAAAATCTTACTCCTTAGATTTGAAATCACAAATCTTGAATTCATTTTTTTTAACAAATTTTCATTGTACGTCTAAACTAAGTCATTTTTTTGGTGGGGGACATAATTTTTTTTTGGTGCGTAGCGTCATATATATATCTTAACTGTACTATTTAAGTTTAAAATTTGCTAAATGATTAATTATTAATGCCAAAATTTGATTCTTTTGACATAAAATTTTGATTTGTGTGTCATTTCTGTCTTTTCGTGTGTATTTTAAAACTTTAATCGAGGTAATTATAATTTTTTGGAACAACTTTCAAAGTGATTTTTCTATATATTGTGTTTTTTTATTGAATTATTTTTCTATTACATGAGCATTATGAACATTCCTTATATGTTCTCATATATATGGGTATGAGTGTATATATCGATTACATTATATATATGTGTGTCAATTCAATTGAATTTAATAGTTTTATCTTAATTATTTGAATGTTTCAAGAATTTTATCTTACTATCCTTTCTTATTTATATATATATATGTGTGTATATGAGAATGTGTGTGCATATCCTTTCATTTTTAGATTTAATTCACTATAAACATGTAATTAACAGTCCCAAAATTTTCTTTAATGGCCTTCCCTTATAAATAAGGGCAAGAAAAGGGCCAAAAACCATTCCTTATGTTGAGAATATAGTAACTTGACAGGGACCTTATTGTCTTTCCATCACCATGAGGTTCGTCCCAATACTAAAAGAAGATAAAAACAAAAAGGGGGCGCCCAGGGCACTGCTAATGTCACATTGTTCTTGTATGTTATATAAAAGAGGTAATTTAAGAACCCAATTAAAGTCAAAACTTAGATGCGTCCTTGTGTGTCTAATCATGCGTCTTCAGACGATGCCATTGACTTTGGTGCCTCAAAAGCAGCACTAGGATAGATGGATAGAGATAGATAGAGAGAGGGAGAGACAGAGACACAGAGCCTGCAATTGTTTGTATTCAATGGGGAGAGAAGATCAAAGTGAAATGGAATTTGATCTCTCTCTGAAACTAGATGCTAAAGATGAAGCAGAAGAAGATGATGATCAAGTAACAGAAAAGCATGCACAAGATAAGAAAGAAGCAGCAGCAGAAGCAGAAGAAGTAGAGGATATTGATGCAGCAGCAGTACTAGATGCATCCCTCGAAGAAAACTTGAAGACAGAAGAGGTAAATTACTAAGGACATTTTGAAAAAAATTCACCACCATCCTCTCCCCCCCCCCCCCTCTCTCTCTCTCCATCTATGTGTGCATATCTATGTGCATGAGTGTGTTTATATGTGTATATATAAATCTCTGTGTGTGTACTTTTGGGCAGGGGGAGGGAGAGGGCCTTTTTTATGCATCTATCTATAATATATCTACATATGGTTTGTAAACTTGGCTTCTTTATCGATATATGATGGTTTATGATGACTAATATTAAAGTGATTGGGTCGTCTTAGTTATCTGTGTTGCAGATGGAGATGAACCGCATGAAAGAGGAGAACAAGGAACTAAGGAAGGTAGTACAGCAAATAATGAAAGACTACTATGATTTGCAGATGAAATTCGCAGTTATCCAACAAAATAGCCAAAAGAAGGTAATGAAACACCATTTGAGGTGAATTTAATCTGAATTATGATATTTTGTCTACTTTCTAATTTGAATTTTCTTTTTTCTAAATCTATTTGATCTAGGACCACCCTAAGATCTTTCTCTCACTCCATGGCGATGAAGCTGGCACTCAGGAGCCCAAGAGAAGTCCAAGAAATTTAGATATCAATAACGGACAGAAACCGTCATCACCCTCAGAAGATGATACGAGAGAAAGAGAATTAGGGTTGTCCTTGAGACTTCAAACTAATACAAGCCAACAAGAAGAAGAAGATAAAGGAGAGGAGAAGGAAGACATGACCAGGTTTACGCCGATACAAAGTAAGCTTCACCGGAGTGACTTGGCAGGAATTACGAGCCATGTTACTTCCCCACCTAACAGAAAAGCTAGGGTTTCAGTCAGAGCAAGATGCCAAGCAGCCACAGTGAGTTCAATTAATCTGCAGCATTTTACAGAATTTTATGAATTTCTATACATCATGCTGGATAAGTTGATAATACAAAATCAATCTAAACTTTAATTTTGTAGATGAATGATGGTTGCCAATGGAGAAAATATGGGCAGAAAATTGCAAAAGGAAATCCTTGTCCACGAGCCTATTACCGTTGCACGGTAGCTCCAGGATGCCCAGTTAGAAAACATGTCAGTATTGTTTAATTATAAGTTCGAGTTTTATGTACAGTAATGTTGTTCTTATATAAATTTTTTTGATTAATCGTTTTCTTTCTTGTAATTAGGTGCAAAGATGCTTAGAGGACATGTCAATACTGATCACAACCTATGAAGGAAACCATAATCATCCACTTCCGGTGGGCGCGACGGCTATGGCTTCAACGGCATCAACAGCAGCATCCTTTATGTTAGTTGATTCCAGTAGTCCATTTTCAGATGGCATTTCCAACTTCACCCAACCATCTTTTCCATACAATAGCTCTCGTATGATGAACCCCATATCTCCTTTTTCATCAAACATTAGAAACATCAACCCTAATGACCCTTCTAAAGGGATTGTTCTTGATCTCACCAACAACCATTCTTGTGATCATCCCCAACAATTTCCCATCACTGGCTCCTCAAGTACTTCAACTCCTCAACTGGGTTTTAGTTGGATGCCTAGCAGACCAAGCAATCATAATGGCAACAATCTATTTCCCAGTGCTAGAGGAATGGATGAGATGGGCCGGAAAAGTGAAGAAAGCAAGTCTTTGGCTGAAAATGTGAGTGCAATTGCTTCTGATCCTAAGTTTAGGGTTGCTGTGGCGGCTGCCATTTCATCACTCATTACTAAAGAGAGCCGAACAAATCATCCCACAGGCTCTAGGGATGGGGAGGGTGGCTAGCTCATCAAGTAGCAACAATTGGGATCTTGAATCTCTCTCTCTCTCTCCCTCTGCATTCGCCATGAGAGAATCTAATTAATACTTTTTTTTAAAGAAACAGATTGAAGGATACATGTAGATTAAGTATTGTAGTTATTTTGTCTAGTTAATTATGGATCACTGCCCGAGAACATTCATATTGAAATTGTATTAGTTTTGCTATTTTATATAATTTTTTCTTCTGTTTCGATGGGGGTCCATGCATTTGAGTACTCGAATCCTGTTAAATTCAAGAAATTAAAAATAAAAAATCTAAGTTTGATAAATTTCCCAGTAAAATAATACGTGGATGGTTCTATTACACAAAATGAGGTAATAAGTCTGCATTATTTTTAGTATTATTATTATTATTATAGGGAACACATAAGCCTCTCTCAATTCTAAATCTTCTGAAAACCACAATAATTACTTAACAACTAAATAAAAAGGAGAAGAAATAAATATATATGTCTCGGACAGAAAAGTTCAACCTAACTCATGAAAAAGGAGAAGAAATAAATCACATCTCCACCTAACTCATGAAAAAAGAGAAAAAATAAATCACATCTCCTTATAGGAGAGTGAAAAAGATCTCATAATTTTTTTTTTTATTACGAAAAGTCATGACATACCAATTTGGTTAATTTCAACTGGGGGAGTTATTACGTTTGCATTCAGTACCAAGGTAATGTAGATCCATAAATTGGTTCTAAGTATATCCCAAGTATATATGTATACAATATATATATATACACATATTTATCTATATATATATATTGTAATTTACCTAAATAATAAAAATGACTTTTGTTTTAGTAATGTTAGATATTTTTAATTTGTACTTTTAATGTGATGTGTCATTACGTGGTGATTTTAAAAATCACATCTTGCGAGACCCAATGCCACATTACATATATTGGAGGATAAAGTAATGTTACTGCGCTCGAACTTATACGAGTCAGGATGTTTTAACCATTGAATGTCTTATAAATTGAAAATAAAGTGATTGAGATAAATAAAAACTCAATCCCGAGACATATTGCCTCACATGAGCACGAGTTTAGCATTTTTCTTTTTTCTTTCTTTATATTTCCTAGGAAGTAAGATTTCTAGAATAAGTTTGATATACAAGATCTCCAATGGTCACATGTGAGTTTACTCTAATCTTTCTAAAAAAACTCCATAATGTCCCTAAAATAATTCTCATCTTATTCCAGAAGTTTTAAATTTGAATGTGAACAGTGATTGGTATAAATAAATAGTGTTTTGTAGATTTGAATTACAGTTTAGATAAAAATGAATTTAATATAGATTTAAGAAAACCATTGAAAGGCTCTTTTCTATGATTTTATCTCACATTTAAAGTTGAGTATGAATTTACGTAACTATTGGATATGCTCTTAGATGTTAAATTTTAATACATATGACCATGAAATTTTTCGATTCTATTTCATCACTGTACTTTTTTTTTTTTTTTTCCAACCAAGGACATATGCTTCATATTCGAACTTGGCTCATCTCCATTATTCATTCTTTCAATTTTCTTCAAGATATCCTGGATGCATGATACATTTATTTATCATTTAATTATTTTTTAACAAATACATAACGTGGCACGCATCCAAGTCTACATCGAGAGAAATTGATTAAAAAATATAATAAAGAGGATTCTAATCCAACGTATTAATTCTTCCTGCCTTGGTCACAACATCCTAAATTACACTTGTTTCCTTGTAGTTCACCATTTCTTTTGCTTATTATTTAATTTTATATATTTTTAAGCTCAATGGGTTCCCTATACCTGTTACCACTTTTGACTTCCTCTCCACCCTCCTCTAGTTAGCCCTATCTCTAAATTGTGAGAGCTTAAGCTTTTGATGCAAATAGTTGTATAACAAGGTACCAAAAGCTCCAATTTGAAAAGCCTTAGGTTCACTGTCTCTATCTTCCTATATATTTATTCATGAAAGAAGTCCGCAAGACGGGGTCAAGTTGAGAAGTATGTCCGGTCATTGCGGGTTCTCGTCAAATTAGTAGGTCCGGCCAAACTTAGAGAATAAAACCCTAAGCTATAATTTTTAATGCAGGCTTGCAAGTCAAGAAGTTCTTTTTTATTATAAAATTTTAAGTTATTGAGACTTCATATATTCTAAAATGTTTTAAATAATTAAGAATGATAAAATTAATTACACATCATTATATTAATAAATAAAATAATAATATATAATAAATGAAAAAAATCATAAAAATTAGAATTGATGAATGATTTTTATTGTTGTGAGAGGTAAATAATGAAAAGATGAAGTGAAATGTAAGAAGATTAAATAAACACTAATTTTACAGGTTAAAAGTAAATCAAGTAATAATAAATAATGAAAATCTTTTAATTGAAAACTAACTAATAATTATTTCAGGTCAGGTTTTGGCACTTTTAAATGTTTGGGCTTAGTTTTGGGCCGGGCTGCGGGCTTGTCTTTGCTTTGGGCATATTTATACCATTGTATAATTTGTATTTCTTGTACATTTATTCGTTTACATTCATAACTAATTTTTATTTTATTGTAACGAACTGGTATTAAAACCTATCTCCCTTGTGATTCATTGCTATGATTTTGGAATTTGTGTATGGTTTTATCGTTAAAACTTTGGAATTAGAGATTTCACTTTTAAGTTTATCAATCTTGTGTATATCATTCATAGAAAAAAAAATCTAATGGGATTGTTTCTATTTGAAAAAAAATCTAATTGGTTGGCTATGCAATTAGTGATATCACTCATCAATTTTGACCAATTTTTTATTTTATTTTATATAAAAACAAATTTAATATTTTAGTTAATATTTATTTAAAAATTAAAAAAGAATCAAAATTGAAATAATATAAAAAAAATGAAAGGGTTAGTTTTGTCATTTTAATTTTTTTTTAACTAAATAGAGTATTTGTAGTATATCAATAAAATAAGATTGATCAGTATAATTTTTAAAAAAAAAAATTGATAGTAATTTACCTAAATTAATAAAAAAAACTAAAATTTAATAAGAAGTTAAAATTTTCGTTATCTAAGTTAACTTATTTATTAAGAAGGGAAAATTTATAATCATGTTATTTATAAAATTAAAGTAGCACGAGTTACGGTGAAAAAGTACATCCGGGATATTATATTATGTGATTAATGTATACTTTTAAAACTGAAATATAAATTTTATAAAATAATTATTAGGTCAGCTATGTCGCATGAAATAGAATGTTAGGCAGTTAAGAAACATTATGGTAATAAAATGAGCATAACTAAAATGAGAATGTTAAGATAGATGTGCGGTAAGACAAGAAATGATAGAATTAAGAATGAACATATTTGTGATATCGTATGAGTAGCACCTATAAGAGATAAGATAAGAAAACATCGACTAATATATTATGGTCATATAAAACGAAGACTAATATATGCACCGATAAGAAATAGTTATGTAAAACGAAGACTAATAAATGCACTAATAAAAAATAGTGACATGATTAATATTGAGAGTTCTGTTCAGGGACGACGACGGTTAAAATTAATTTTAGTAGAAATAGTTAAAAAAAATATGATGATTATTAATTTAGCGAAAATAATGATCTTAAATATATATATAAAAAAAAGATGAAATATGATTATGCAACTGACCCAAATAATTGAAATAAGACTTTGTTGAGTTAGAATAAAAAATTTAGAGTAAATTATACTAGATCATGAGGTTTTTGATAATTATATCGATCTCTTCTGACAGTTTTTAAAATTACACTAAATCTCTCTTACTTTACTTGACAATATAAAGATACATTCTTCCAATTAATTTTTTTTCTAACTACTCCTTTCATATATTTTTTTAATTTTTAATTTTGACTTTTTTTTCATTTTTAAAATAAATATGGATAAAATCTTAAATTCATTTTTATATAAAATAAGAATAAGTTATTTATTTTAAATAAGATAATAAAAAAATTTGAAAAAATTAGTTAAAATTGAAAAAATACAAAAATAAAAGATACAATTTTATCATTTTAAAATAAAATTGAGTATAGAAAAATATTTATATATTGTAAGGTAAAATAAAAAAAATTAATGTAATTTTAAAAAATATATAAAATATCAATAGTTATTAAAAATTTTTAAAAATATATAATTATCAAAAATTTGGTAAAAAGAAAAAGGTAGCATGGTTAGAATAGCAGGAGCTGGATGGAGTTATTCTAACCCTCACCGAACGGCATGCGTCAACGGGAAAGTACAAATATACAGATTAGAGAGCGCGCACATAGAGTTAATTGACATCACAAACAAAATTCTACATTAGCCGGTGGCAAGGGTTTTTCAAGCACTAGCTTTCACCTTAAAACCCCCAAATATGGGAAGCGCCACAGTCGAGAAGACGGAGCAGGAGCTTCGCAAAGAGATCCAAGAGCTCCATCGCCAACAATGGGAGGTCCTCTCTCTCTCTCTCTCTCTCTCTCTTTATATATATATATATATATATATTTCTTCTATATATCTCTTTTCCGACTGTGTGTGATCGTTCTTTCACCGTTGCAGATTACAGAGCGCCTTCGTGATCCAAGGGGTATCCGACGCGGAGGCTTGTCGGGTTCTGGTCCTCTGAATTTCAGCGCCAATGGCGGCCATCAGCGTGGATATGTTGGACCTGTAATTTCTTCCTCTCTCCTCCCTCTCCATCTTCGCAGCTGTGATATGTTACTAATTGATCGATTGATTTCAGGCCGAAAGGACTGATTCTGAAGACCAGCCCGCGCCGAAAAGGCGGCTTTCGTCGGCTGTAGTCAAGGTAAGTGAAATCCTTAATGGTTGTTTTAACTTTCTCCCTGTAGTTTACGCGTTTTGATTGAATTTTGATTTTTTTTTTTATTGATTTGGGAGGGAAGGTTGAGGATGGAGAGATCACCGAGGATGCTGCTGACGCGGACAAAGAATGCAAAAAAGGATGATTCAGCTGTGGAAGCTATTGACGGAAGTGTTTCTGCAAACCAGACTGAGAGAAAGCCATCCAATTGGTCTAGAAGGGATGGCAAGTCAAAGGCCATCTAAGATGGTAAATTTTGAAATTTTTTTCTGGCCTTTCTTATTTTGTTTGTGTTGATTGTGTGTGATGGAGGAATATTGGCAAATATTGAAAAAGATTGAATCTTTTGATTGTTTCTATGTTTTTTAGGATTTTGAAATTCCCCCGACCGAACATGTTCCAAGGGTATTACCAAAGGATGAGGACCCGAGTTTGGTTAATAGGAATAAAAGAATGCTGGGGCGACTATTGGGGACCTTGGAGGTATGTGCGAAATTGCTGGTTTTGTTACATGTTGGATTATGCCTTTTTTGTTCACTTTACTGGTTGGAACTAATTTCAGTTAGATTTTTTTCTTTTGAATGGAAGTATTAAAAGTTATAATCCTCGAAACTTTTCTAAAGCGTACAAATAAACGAGTTGAGTCTTATGATGTGTGATTGGTGTGACTAATCCCAGGATGGAAGAACCGAAAAAGCTTATAGAAGCAAAAAATCTCAAATATCCTTGAACGTTATAGGATTAGAATTGATATTGAATGGTATCTCAATGCCAAAATGTGAGAGTGGAAGAGTGTTGACTTGATTCAGGGTGCCTAATACACAATAAATGTATGCTTGCCTATGTAGATTGATTATTTATGTATGTATTTATCTAATAGTTCTATGTTTAGTAGTGAAAAAAATTAAAATTAAAAACTAACGATAGAATGGTGAAGGATCATAAATAGATTTGTGGATAGGTGGTGAATTTGTTTTGAACTGCTTGACACTCCTGTCCATATGCATGGGCACTTTGGCCAGTATAATTGCTATTGCTTTGTTCGACTTCAAGGGTATTTTTTTACCTCTAGTTTGGAAGAGAGCATATGGGAAAGTTTCAATCTCCATTTTAGTAGGGGCAAAAAGTTGCAATTAATTAAATGAATCTATTTGGAGATGTTGCCTCCATAAGTAATTATTTTAACTTTGAATTTCTAGGGTCCTTTTTTGACTAAGGAAATATCAAGATTTACAAGATGTAACTTATTTATTTATTTTTGATAAGGTTGAAGTTGCACCAATAAAAATAAACAAGATAGTTTGATCATTTGCAATGGAAAATACTGTGCTGGTGAGGAAGAGTGACGTGGTCAACATTAAGGAGATTAGTTACTGGTTAGGGATGAATTAAATTATATGGGTTTCGGATGGTAATAAAAAAAAACATGGTGCTGTTATGTCATCTAATTGTAGTTATGACCCTAAACAAACTGGTATATTGAAACAAAATTGATATATTCAATCTTAAATAGTTGGGGTAATGTTTTGTTGAATTGAATTTACATTGTAGCAAATTTGAAAGGATTTTGTTCTTTCAACCTAAACGTATGGAGTTTTCTTCTTTTTCTTCCTTCATATATAACTTGAGTGAATGGTCCCAACCTAGGTCTCACTCCTTGTGCTTGGACTGATGATTCAGATAGTTTTGGTTATATGTGTAGCTCTACTTAATATTCTTGAGCTTGCAACAATAAAGACTTCTTAATTTTATCATAGCCTGGAGGCCTTGAACATACTTGCCTTTTCCTTTATCTACATGGGCCCTATTTTTGTGCCTATAATGAGGAAATTAAGTAAGGATTGGTTACTGTACTATGAAACACGGACACTCTATTTTGACTCACGTGTTCGTGTTAGACATGTGTCAAACACCACTATTCTCGAACACTTTCCGACATAAGTTAGACATGCGAAAAAAGAATATCCAAATTTTGTATTTTTCTATATTTCAGACACTTTCTGGATAAGTTAGAAAATGTTAGAAACCTTTTTTCTTAAAAAAAATTTTCCCCTCCCTTTCCCCTCTATTTTTTGGTTATATATAGTTAATAAATTTGTTTGGAAACTTGAATTATAGATGTTGATTATTAAATGAAGAAGTTTTTAATTTTTTATTTAATGGCTTTGTTTGTTTTTTTTTTTTTTTGATCGGTAATGGTAATATATAAAGCACAAGGAGCCCGAGAAGCTCTCCCCAAAAAGTACATAAGAAGGGATTAGCTACATCTCCCAAAAAATCTATGAAATATTTAATGACTTGATTATTTTAATATCATAATAATATTTTTGTAAATTATATGTTTTTATGTCAATTTTAATTGAAATAATTTTATATTTTTATTATATAGACAATATAAAAAAATATATGTATTCAATATGTCCTTGACGTATCTGTATCCTATTTTTTTTTAGAAATGTCGTGTCCACTTATTTGTGTCGTGTCGTATTTGTGTTTGCGCTTCTTAGGTTATGTACGTGTAGCATTAGTCAATTTCAAATTGTTGATTGTTGTGCTTCTTAAATATAAACATAGGGCGTACAATATTCCCAAGTTTGTTATTAGATGTTGTCCTTGGATGAGAAGATAATGGCATTTGATTGAGTTAGTCGAGTAATTTTTTTTATGGGTAAGTGGCCCTTGTGAGGGAGTTGAATCATAGGACCTTGGAGTTAGTTGGGTAATTTGTCGGCAAGCCAAAACTGACTCTAATTGGTCAAGGGGTCAACTTGAATCAACACACCAATTCGAAATAACAAACAAGAAAAGAATTATGTTGCTTTCGACTGTTAAGATTGCCATAGTGGTAAAAAAGATTGATGACCCCAATATGTATCTTGCCTTGTTGCTGGAGTAGCACTTGGAGAGGTGGTCTGTGGTTTTAGGTCTGGGAGACTGTCTCATTATGTTTTATATGGTGTTTGTGGTGAAAGCGGAATAGGAGGGTTTTTGAAGGGTTGTAGCGGTCAGTGCAATGAGTTAAAAGCGATTTTGCTTAACACATTTTACTTTTGGGTTCTACAAGGTTATAGTGTTTTTTTTTTTTTGGTAGAGTTTTAAAGTGATATGTGTATGTAGTAAGGTGAACACATGTATTCTTCTTGTGTACATGGGTATGCGACCCTTTTTTGGCACCATTGAATGATATACACAGAAAACTTATCAAATATACTCACACACACACACAAACAAACATATGTATGTATGTATATTGAAACTTTATTAAATTTTCCTTTAATACTCTTTGACATGGATATATTTGTAGTCTTCATAATCTATTGATTTGTTTTGCCATTCAGAATTATGTTCAGTGCTTATTGGATATTTCTTCATAAGGATTGAAATAGGTGAACATTGAGAATTTTCTAGTTAAAATCAAGCAAAAAAGCAGACTAGTTCATTGCCTAGTTAAACATGGCAAGAGCCTTAGGATTGACAATGTTATTGAGGTTAGAAAGTCAATCCGAGTTCCTGACTGTGTGTTCCACAAATCAATGGTAGTTCCAAATTCTTTAAAATCACGAAATGACCTGGGCTACAAAATGACCAGGTCTATGGAATTGTAAACACCACTTAATGATGGAAAGCTAAGGAAACTCCTCAAGCAAGCCGCCATGATCCCATCTAATTCGTGTGGCTTGGTTGAGCAAACAAACCACTGCCATACACAGCATACCAAAAGAAAGTCCCCCCAAATAAAAAAAAAATTTAATGAATAAATAAACAAACTTGGAACTGAGAATCTATGTCCTACGATGGATGAGATCTGCTCCCCACCAACAAATTCCTTGTAGTTTATTGTTATTGTGAAGTTTGTGTTTGCCTGTGTGTGTCATTGTAGTTATATTTTCCGTTTTCTCATTTGTTGAAAACTGTTCCAGAAATTCAGGAAAGAGGATATGCAACTTTCAAGCACAGAGGCATACACGCGGAGGTCAAATTCTTTACAAAGAGTGGGTATTTGTCAGCTCTGCACTTACGTTCTTCATCTGAAGTTGAATTTCCTTTCTTGATTAAGATATTGCTATGAAGATATTGTGAAAATATAATAACTGGAATGGCTCAGGGCATGATAACATCACTGAACATTATTTTCTTGTTTGAGGTTTTGAAGTTCTACAAGTTAAGATCTTGAATTTCAATAGGACTTCACTGAACATTATCTCGTGGTTCGACCGTTTGAGGTTTTAAAGTTCACAAATTAGGATCTTGATTTTCAAATTTAGGATTGGGTTTTTTCTTGTTTGAGTTTTATAAGCTTGTTCACTTTGAGGTTGGTGAGAGTGTTAGGGAGGCGTTTTGGAAGGTTATTCAGTGCGGAGACCTTCCCTTAAAAGAGAGGTTCTCGTCATTATTCAAAATTGCTGCGAATAAGGAGGCAGTTGGTGAAGGATTACATGCTTTGGGAGGGAAGATAGGGTTATTTTGAGTCCATCCTTTAGAATACACTTTTTTGATTGGGAGCTTGGGGAGGTGCTAGATCTTTTGGAAGTGGTGAACGGTAGTGAGGTGAAGAGAAGTGGAGAAGACAAGATGCTGTGGACTGCAACTAAAGAGAAGAAGTTCATGTTTAATTCATTTTACAAGAGCTTGATGGGAAGAAGAGAGAAGGGTTTTCCTTGGAAACCCATTTGGAAGGCAGAAGTCCTGAGCAAAGTGGTATTTTTTTTTGCTTGGGTCGCTAAAGGGGGTGCAATCTTGACGACGGACAACTTATTCAAGAGAGGCTTTCATCTCCCTAGTAGGTGTTGTTTGCGCAAAAAATAGGGGGAAATGGTCAATCATCTTCTTCTTCATTGCTCTTTGGCTAAGGAAGTTTGGAGTTTGATTCTTTCCTTGTTCAGTTTTAGTTGGGTGATGCTGGCAACAATCCAAGAAGTCTTAATTAGTTGGAGGTGCCAAGGAATGCGGAAGGATCTTAGAATTGCTTGGAGAATGACGCCCTTTTGCATAATGTGGAATTTATGGCAGGAAAGGAATAGGAAAACTTTTGAAGGGGTGGAGCTTCCCCCTTGGAGCTTGAAGGATAGTGTGTTTAAGTTGTATTATTTTTGGTTTAAAAAGGCAAAGCCTATGTATTTAGATTCTTACATTGACTTTTTGAGGGAATTTGAGTGTTAATTTTTGTTGCCACCCCCTTTTTTTGTATCTATTGGTTGTGTCCCCCTCGGGTGGCCGTATATATATAGTTATATGTCCTTTTACTGATCAAAAAAACAAAAAGAAGGGCAATGCTATGTAATATATGTGAATGATGAAGCAGTCATTTTGATACAAGTAACATGTAAAATAATAACATAATGTAGAATAAGTAGCAAGTAGGCTAGTATAATTAGCAACTAAATATTACAATAAACCCTTCTCTTACCTCCTTTATTTCCACTATTTCTACTTCTACTTGCTGTGCTATTTCTTAAAAAAAAGATATATCTTCTTATGTTTTTAGGCTCTTAAAACTTTTTTGCTTCTGTTTCATTTGAAAAAGAAAAAAACGAATGCTATTATTGTTTTACCTTTTCTTGGAATTGTTGTTGAGATGAAAGAAATTCTTTGACCGTTTCAGTATGTTTCATCTCTTTTTCGTAATGTTTTGATCGTAAAGACAAAATAGTTTTTACAGGAACATGTCAATTTTGGTTTTTCACCCAAAATTTGTTTTCGTTCATTGAAACAGAATTTCAAAGGAAACAAAACCCAATTTTGATTCTTAGCGGACGACCACATGCATCCGCAATACTAGATTAGCAAATCCAATGCTGTCAAAATTAACTTGTAAGACTTACCAAGTGGAGGAACCTAATTCACGAGAAAGAGTCCTAGGGCCTTCAGAAATTGATGGTAATGGGACACTGCAATATCTGGGATCACTGCTGGCTTTTGGCACTTAGTTCTGAAGCAATGCATCATTCCTATTATGCCACAGTGCACAGGTAATGACAAGGAATAATTCGAGCTTATCCTTGTTCACATGCTGGGCAACATCTAACATCCAATCTCTGAAACCATTCATTCTCTGTGCATCATTTTCCATCAGTCATGACTGAGCACATGCAACGCTGATTCATGACCTAGTCAGCAGAGCGTTGCTACTTGCTACAGGATGTGCAAGTGAATATCATGATTAATTTCAAATTTTCCGACTCCAAATAAGCTTCCCATGGTCAATGATTGATGAGCTCAAAGCTTCTCCATTAATCCTCACTTCTGAGTTTGAAAATTGATATGCACTGCACACCATGAACCTGCCATTTTTGCTATAGTTGCCAGCAAAACTTGTCATCTAGGAGGCTTTTCTCAGAGGCATGCCACAAATGACCTCAAATCCATGGCTTATGAAAGATGGAGTGAATTAAAGATGCATTCCAGCATCCCTGGTCCTGAAGTGTTGACTTTAGCTCCCCTAGCTAGAGTATTGACAGGAGTTATGACTTTGAAGGCAGTAGGAGTTTGAAGCCACTTGTTCTTCCAAATCCTCACTTTTTGACCATTCTCAATCCTCCACCTAACACCTTCCAGCTAAAACAAGCTTCCAAAATGCTTCACCAAGTTTTTGAAGGATTATATGTTCAGCTATGCCTCCGAAAAGGAACAATGTGGAAGATACTTGAGTGGAGGAGAGATTGAGGATTGTGTAAATGCTTTCAACTCCTGGAACCCTAGACCTCCCTCACTTTTCTCCTTGCACAAATTATTCCAGCCCACCCGGTGGAGATTTTCTTTCCACATCCTTGTTCCTCCACCAGAAATTGCTATTCATCAAAGCCAAGTTATGACAAAGAGAATCTAGAAGTTTGAAGCAGCTCATGGAATAAGCCAGAATGGTTTGTGCTACAGCTTTTATGAGCCATCTTTCCCAGCTTTCCAAAAGAAATATTCCATCCATCCTTCTAAAATTTTCCATACCCTCTCTCTGGTACTATTGAAGATGGTACTGCCCCATCACAGTTGGCATACAAATATTTATCATGTGAGTCCACTACCAATGCCCCAAGAACTGCTGTGACTCTTGCCCCATCCTCTCAGGTGATGGATGGCTTGGACATTCAGAATAAATGTATTAGAGCTATTTCAACATGGATTTGACTTTTGAGAATGCTTGTCAGGTGTGGGTATGTGTTTTCATGTTAAATGAACATCCAAATGTTAAGATTCTGCAATTGTCCTTGATGAACCCAAATGTTTACATGATGTAGCCTGCCCAAAAAATGTTCATGCATTTTGAGATATTTATTTAGCATAGGAGTGCATTAGGAAAGAATTTTAGGGAACTTATGTGAAAGGAGTAATGGTTTCATCTCTTCCTTCTTTTGAATCACCTTCTAAATGTAGAGGAACTGGCAAAGATGTGCCTTCTAGTTGTAGGAACAGTACTAAGCACAGTAGACTGTAGGGTTTGGTGTGTGTCATTTCTTTGTGCTGGTTTATCTTTCTTTTGAGTCTCTTTGTGGTCTCTGTTTTTCTTTTACTGGTGGTGAGCTTTTCCCCCCCTCTTTTGCTTGCAATACCAAGAAGTCATAACTTTTTAAATTAATGTCTTGAAACCTCATATAGGCTGAACAAAGGGCACGTGAAGAAAGTGAAAGGCTGAGGCAGCAAGAGCGTGAACAAATTGCAGAAAAGCGGAAGAGAGACTTGGTTCGTTGTTGTGTGTTTACTTGTGCATCTCCTATGGAATAAGCTTAAGAGTGGATGTCCTTTTTTATGTGAGGAAACAGATTATTTTTCTTACTTTTTTTTTTAACTGGCTGTCTTTCTGTTAGACTCTTAGAGCACGTGTTGCTGCCAAGGCAGAGGAAAAGAAGTTGGAATTGCTTTTTCTTCGGTGGAGTGAGCACCACAGAAAACTTGGCAATTTTCAAAGGTACTTCTCTCTTTCTCTCTCTGGGTGGTCTGATTCATCCACCATGCTGGCATTTTTGCCCTCAAGATCACCCTTAAATTAGCTCACGACAATGAGGTTCTCTGTTTCTGATGCTCATACTTTGCATTTTATGTTGCAGGTTATTTTTATTTTTGGTCCAAAAGTGTCCATATTCACAATTTATTGACACAAAGATAAGTTTCTGTTCACGTGCACAGTGTTGAAGCGGCTGGATGAGTGAAAGCTTTCTGCTTGCAGGATTTTAGGTTGATCAATAGAGTTCTGCTCTATATTTTCACGACTTCTTTTATTTTATGTGGGTTGTGTTTTTTTCCAGGACTAAAGCAGAGCCTCCAATATATTACTTATTCGCCAAACCAATGGATGAAGATGCAACCTTGGCTGAGCAGCAGGAAAGAAAAGGTGATTTCCTGGCCGAACTTTTTTTTGTTTAATTTTTTTTAAAGGTAAGTAATAATATTTTGTTTGCTCAATTCAACTCAACTTAACAATGCCTTATCCCAAAAGGTACTTTCAAAGGTACCAGCCTGCTCTATTATTTTTGTTGGTATCTCAAAAAAGAAAATGACCTTCACTTCACTCCATGTGCCTTTTTTGAACCAAATCAATTCTTTTAAGACTTTTTCTTAACACGAATGCTGATTCTTCTAATAACCTCCCCACTTTACCCTATTAGGACGGGTTCAGGAAGCAATTAAACTGGGTTGCGATGGGGTCCAAGGAAACAATACAAACCCAACCTGGGTTTTAGAATTGTTGGGATTAAGGACACATATGAACGACTATATATATAATTTTTTGGCAGTGCAAACCCATACCCATATTCTTTGTTGCACTGGGTATTTCCTTATTTTCTTTGAATCTTATGAATTTATGAATCATTATGATCTATGTTACTTTTGGACTATAATTTTAGTGATATATTATATTCTAAGTTTAGGGACATATTACTACTGTTCATTTATAGTAATCTTATGAAAAAGTAGGATATATTATATGTATAGTCATTTATATTATTAAATATATTGTCGGAAGTAACAAGTAAATAGGTAGATTATTGATTGACACCCCACTGAAAAAAATTTCTCGCTATGCCACTGGATGCACACCTAAAGTTATAAAAACAAGCCTCTTCACCGGGTTGTATCCAGTTTAATTAAGAATGCAAAGCCTCTTAACGTGGTGGCACATAATTGATGCCATGCTTGTAAGGCATACATGCATGCATGCCATTGTGTAAGAATCAGAGTATGTGGGAGTTTCAAGTCAAAATTATAGTAATTAATTGTTAGGTTGTCATGATGTGTGGTTGCGTGGTGATGTTTAATGACCATTGAGAAATCTACCCGGCCCTTGCCAAATTTATGTTGTACCCTGACTGTACCGCTGGTTCAGTTTAGGTTCGTGGAGCAGTTTACTGAGAGCCCCAATCCAAACTCTCTGTTGCCATCTGTCCCCTAGTCACTGCTAGTCAACTAATTCAATTACCATAAATGAGAGCAGTTTCTTCATGACCTGAGCCCTGAGATATTCCTGTTGCTGTGAGTGTGTTGAGCATCTTTGTGGAGAAAATATGATGCCTATAAAACTTATAATGCTAGTGGAGGAAAGGATTAATGATGAAATTTGGATTTGTAACTGGAAGTTGATCTATTAATTAGTAGACATGTATGGTATTTTTCTGTTCATAATCTCAGTTTTGAGTGTCAGACTTTTCAAGAATGGAAGGCTGCTAGGAGAGAGGAACTATCTGAATATCAAAAGCAAATTGGGGAGCAATATGTTGCTAATGTTGAAAAGGAGCTGGAAAGGTGGCAAAATGCAAGGAAAGCTAGGAAACCGAACGATGATATGAACTTACAAGAGACAATGGACAAAGAACTGGAGACCCATAGGCTTGAACATGGACCCAAGACGCGAAAGATCCCTGGTGGAAGCAACAGTGAAGATGAAGATGAAGATGATGTGGAAGATATCAATGTTGGGGAAGATGACATGATGGATGATGTGCTGGATGTTGACGACAACAGGAGGGGTGATGAAACAGTGAAGCCGGAAGCAGCTAATGGCAGTCCACATCCAGAAAATACAGATCAGTAGTGTTTTAAGCCAACCCCATTGCGCCTTAGCTTATGTTATTCCTTTAGGTCTTGTTTGTTTTCTGTTATTGTTATTTACTTTTGTACCAAACTTCTTTTATTTTTATTTTTGGTGAGTTGGACTGGCTGATTTTTGGTTTTTGATTTTATTTTTTTGCGGTTTGATTCTGGTTATCGAGTGTTATCTCATTATTAAGTTTTGCCTCGCATGGATGCATTTTTTTTCCTTATACATTATGTATATTTGTGGAAAATAACAATGCAAAATTGTTTTTAGCTGTTTTTGGATTTGGTTCTCATCTATTGACTTGTTATTATGTTATAATGTGGATTGTAATCTGGGATTGGATTCAATTTTATATTGGAATGAGTTTGAGAGGAAACATTTGTGTTTTTTTAATAAACATTACATTTAACATTATTTTTTTGTGCTTTTGGTGAGTTTGAACATTTTTTAGATTCAACAACTTTGAATAGATGTTAGAAGTCTAAGATCAGCTTTCCCTTTGGACATTGATGTGAAGAAGAGAATGAAAACTTAATGACAAAGTATTAAAAAGTATCTTCTCTTTCTTTTTCTATTACTCAAAATGTGGTATAAAGTAAAAGAATAATGTGGCCACTGTCAAAGCTACATTGGTCCCTCAAATTTAATTATTTTATCCACCCTATGCCCATCTACCCTCTACTTTCTTTCTTTCTATTCTTTTCTTTCTCACTTCCAAGGAATATCAAACATTCTTTATCATATTTAGAACTTTCTTTCTACTAGTACAACAACACAATAAATAAATAAATAGCCTACTTCAAGGATATGTGTGTGTGGAGACTATGTTTTTTTTGGTTGGGAAGCTATTGCCTTTTTTTAGAGTTATGATGGTATTCTTTTTCTCTATTTTATCTAAATTGGTGTCAATTTAGTTGGGATGAATAATCTCTTCTATCTTGATGTTTGTAGGCTGTTGTACTCTTTATATATGTTTTATTCTTGTTAATAAAATTATTTATTTGGCTGATCTAAATGTTGAGAAATTTTTTGAATGAGTTTAATACAGTGACGTGATAAGAATAATATAATATTTTAATATTATTTTTTTATATATGATATAATTCATTATTTTTATTAAAGTGTAACATATATAATAAATTGTGATAAATTATAATTAAAATAATAAATTAAACATATAATATATTGGACCTATTAAAAAATATCTACAAATGCTGGCCTAAGTTTGTTGACACATTTTAAGGGCCTGTCACGAATTGAAATTTGAGTCAGTTTTAAAGTAAATTTGGACCACAATTTAGCACTACAAAACAAATGCGTCAGGAGACCAAAATTATTGTTTCCTCAGGGACCTTTTCAAAATGAAGTAGTTATGGTATTTATATTACATAGGATCCCCATAAAATTGGTAATTACGTGGGACCGAAGTGTAAAATTCATTTTCCATTGATGGCTCGAGCTGACTAGTTGGAAAAGAGAGTTGTTTGGATTATTAAAATGGAGATGGATGTTTCGAGCTAGTTCTGCGTAAATTATTAGCTGCCGCAGGTTTTGTGCTCATTTGGATAAGTGTAGGATACCAACGAATTTTTTTTAGAATATTTTTGACATTTTAGAATATTTTTTATTATTTTAATTTTATATATTTATAGTTAAAGAGTCGCATCTCATTATAACTTGAAATGTTTTCAAATTATAGTAAAAGCGTAACAATCATAAACATGATTTTTTTTTAATGAAACTTCATAACTGATTGTAATACGGCATTTAATGTTATTTTTTATCAAGATTTTTTGAAATATTTTTTAACACGATCTTAGTCGCATGTTAAATCATGCATTTATTTTTTAATAATTAAATAATATGACATGCAAACAACATATTTCAAAAAAAAATTAACGAAGAATAATCTTGTTTTGTATCTCAAGTTAAATGTCGCAATTTATATTCATTTATCATAATTGAATTTATTAATGTATCATTAAATTAAGAAGAATGATAAAATTATATTAATAAATTTGAAATATATAAAATTTATTAAATATTTATTTACTCGTATTTTTGTAGGCTAACTAAACTTTCACATGCATGCATGAGTTTTTATTCAAAAAAAAAAAAAATTACACATCTTTTTAAATATACTTTAATTTTTTTTTAGTAAAAAATACCTATCATTGTCTAATTTAAGATGAAAAATATCTTAATGTATAATACTATAACATACATATATATACAATATATATAGACATTTTTTTAATCAACAAAGAATATACATACATATATATATATATAGACAGACATAGAGTACCATGTTATCTCCACTTCTATTTATCCCAGTATCATTGTGTATGATCCACTTTTTATTTGTCAATCAAAGGTAACAAGGTAGCGCGCACTCTCTCTCTCTCTCTCTTCAAAAGCAAGGAAACGTAGCCGGAGAGAGAGAAGAGGTGGGGGGCCTAGCTTAGCTTCGCAAAATACTCAACTCTGCCGGAGCACAATATCAAGAACATGACCTCCAGACCCACCATGAACGGTGACCACACAACGCGCCCTCCCCCACCAAGAGGCGACCACACAACGCGCCCTCAGCCCCCAAACGGTGGCCACGCAACACGCCCTCCGCCCCCAAACCACCACCACCAGCACTATTACCCATCCTCATCCTCCTCTTCCTCCGCCTCATTCAAAGGCTGTTGTTGCTGTCTCTTCCTCTTATTTTCCTTCATTGCCCTCCTAATTCTCGCCGTCTTCCTCATCATCATCCTAGCCGTCAAGCCCAAGAAGCCCCAGTTCGATCTCCAACAAGTCGGCGTACAGTACGTCGGAATCACCCCTAATCCCACCACCGCCACCACTTCCGCCTCCGTTATCGCTCAACATACGAATGCTCTTCACTGCGGTTAACGACAATAAGGTGGGGATCAAGTACGGCGAGTCCAGGTTTACTGTGATGTACCGGGGAATACCTCTGGGGAGGGGTACCGTACCGGGGTTCTACCAGGCGGCGCACAGTGTGAAACAGGTGGAGACCACCGTCGCCGTTGATCGGGTGAACCTTTTGCAAGCTGATGCCGCTGATTTGATTAGGGACGCGGCGCTTAATGATCGGGTTGAGCTCAGGGTTTTGGGTGATGTTGGAGCTAAGATCCGGATTCTTGGCTTCACCTCCCCTGGTGTCCAGGTTAGCATACTATCCGTACAACTCTCTCTCTCTCTGTATATCTCTCAATTTTGTGCCATTATTACATCACTTGTCCGGAAGAATATCAACTGTAAATTTTTCTCTCACTAGATTTGAGTTTCTCTCTCTAACACACTGGCTCTTCTGCGTCTGAACCTACTGCTAGTGTGCACTTCGGTTGGTGCTAAAGTGCGCCGCTCAGAGCCACTAGATTGCTAACTTGGGCCGCTAGCTTTGTCTTTTTGTTTTTTCTGTTGGGGTGGTGGGGAGGGGGGGTGTGTGAATTTGCATAAGAGCCCTTTTCATTTAGTTGGGCTGTTTATATGGTCTCTTTCTATTTATGTTTTTACCCATAATTCTTCGAAATTTAGTAATTTACGCTGTAACTTCTGATTTTTGTATCTTTGCGGTTCAATAATTTCTTTTAGAAATGAATCCCTATTTTAAGGGTGCTGATGGAATGTCTCTTTGCACTCTACTCCCCCCCCAATCGTGTGGGACCCACAACTTTCACGAACATTCACGTCGTCATTGTTTGGGCGTAGAGCTCACACTCCACTAAGGCGCGTGTCGTTTTTTCTTCTTCCCCCCTTCCCATCATCTTGTTTTTCCAGCTTTTTGGATTCCAAAAACATGTGCTGCACTAACCCGTTGCAGTCTAATGCATTCCCACGTTGAATTATTTCTTTTGTGTGTGTATATATGTATCAATGTATGTCTATAAACCTATATATATAATTATTTTTGGGTAAGATGTGAAATTTGCTTAGTCTCTTTCTCTCTCTAAAAATAAATGAATTTTGGTGTGGCGAATGGGGCAGGTGTCGGTGGATTGCACGATAGTGATCAGTCCAAGAAAGCAGTCTCTCACGGACAAGCGGTGTGGATTCGATGGATTCAGCGTCTGACTCAGTAAATCAACACTCTCTTTTCTCTCTTTCTCTTTTTCTCTCTCTAAAAGTATAGACAGAGAGAGAAGTGGGAAGGAAAGAGGAAGGACCACTCGCATCACATGGACGAAGCAAAAGCTAAAAAGCGAAGCGGAAATTGAGGTGTTCTAATTTAGGACATTTTTAATTATTCTTTTCTTTTTATTTTTTTTGAAATTTTACAAATTTTGTTCTTTACGTGTAAAGTATGCTATTCCACGCCCAATCCCAATCTCTCCAAGTCTCTCTTGCCTATTGATGAATCAGACATACGAAGTTGTGTGTGGCTGCTTAATCACCGTACACGTGTCTGAGGAATGAAAAACTTCTTTTTCTTTTTCTTTTTTTGGGGAAGAATGTTTTGTGATTAGTTTAATTAATTGTCTGAAAATGGAATTTAGTTAAATTAATTCAGAAGTTTGTTGGATTGTTAATGATTATAAGCTTCTGCAGGTACTGAATGACTTAAAATAATTTGTAAACATAATATATATATATATATATATGACAGACGTAATATATTAGACTCATCAAAAAAATCTCGTTGTAACTATGTCTGTCGGTACGTGTGTGTGTGTATATATATATATATATAAACACATACATACACACTAGAGGAATGCATATTGATAGAAAGGATAGGAAGTTGTTGTAAAATGACATGAATGTCTTCATTATGATAAATTTGAAATGATGAATTAATCCTTTAGATCAAGTTCAAAGAAAAATGCTAATTACAGTCGGGACGGTCCGACCATCACGATCTTATTGGTGCATGAGTTACACGTGTTAAAAGTGATCTCATTGGTGCATGAGTTATGTTGTTACGTTGGAAATAGAAAATTTAATAATAATATTAAATCTTATTTTATTACAATGTTTGATAGACTAAAAAAATATGAAAATGTGCAAATTTTGTAGAATGACTATTCTTACAAAGCATTAGATTAGTATTTCTTTTCAAACTCCGAGAAATATCATTCCAATCTTAAAAGAAAGAAATTAAAATATATAAAAAAAAATGGCACCCATCTATGTACACACACACACACATATATATATATATATGTTTTGAATGTCACTGAAATTATGTAACTTGGAATGGCTGTGTGAACATTTGAAATAAGTTTAAAAAAATTAAATTAATCTTTTATTTGGAGAGTTGCATGATTTAAGTATTGTGTGAAAGCGATCAAATAAATAATAAATCGATCTTAAATGAATAAAAAAATAAAACAAAACAAACAATGAAGATATAAAATTTACGTGGTTCGACAAGATGCTTATGTTCATGGACAGTTATGATCAGTTCATTATGTATCAAAGAGATTACAAAAAGTAAAAACTCTTAAAATCCGAAACTTTCTATTTCTCTAACGACGGTTCTCTTCTCCCTTCCTCAAAATCTTAAAAGATAATACTTTTATATAATTGGCATTAGAACATAAGAAAAAATGAATATTAAAATTCGAATGAATTTATGACAACCACCCAACATTAGGATTAGATAGGTTAGATAATTGTTACATATTGTTAGCCAATGAAAAAAAAATTAAATTAGAAATTAAAAATTTGTAAAAGTTTATATATGCTTTTCTTCCTAAAATAGTTCAACCACTAATTGGGCTGATTGAACATTTTGATTAGATAAGAAGTGCCCACAAATACTTGAGATCTCACTTGAATCATAATGGGTACTCTAGCCGTTGCTTTTCATGACCCCAAATTATGAGTAGCAACTACGGCTTATATTTCTATATGATCATTTCCTCCAAAATATTTTAACAAACATATATACAAAAGTATTTTAGGGATTGAGTTTTTAATCACTTTATCTTTAATTTCTAAATTATTCAATAATATTTAGGATTATAAAATGAATCGAGTTATTCGAATTTAATTTGTGATCAATTCGGTAAAAGACTCGTTTGAGATCGGTCCGCAAAATTAACAGGTCAAGTTTCAACATATTTTGAGGTTCGTAAATTTATTGAGCTCGGTTAGAGCTTGACTCGTTAAGTTAAACGTAGTCTAATAACTAATATTATTTAAAAAATTAAGTTACTCAAGCTCGACTCGATTAAAGACTTGTTTGAAATCGGTTTGAAATATTAACAAGCTGAACTTAAATATAATTTGAAATCCATTTATTTTAACGAGTCAAGTTTGAACAATATATTGCTCGACTTGACTCATTTACAATCCTAATAATATTTAAAACACCATATCTCATATAAACTCAAACTTATATTAGTATTACCGCTTTCAAATCAATAAATAAAATACTTTAAAATACAAACAAAACAAAACCAAACAAAAAACTATGAGTTCTCACTTTATCCTCTCATAGAGGTAGAACCCACTTGTAGGCTCCATTTGATAGAACCCATGTGTGTGTGAGTGAAAAACAAACGTGAAAGAGTAGCATTTGACAGACCCCTCACTTCATTACAAATGCCCATTACTATTTGTTGTATAACGAAAAATAACATCTTATTCACAACTCTTGGAGGGTTTCTTTAAATCATAATCATCAGAATCTTAGTAGGATAATTATTCGGTTTAACGTTCAACCGCTAGTTTTATTGATTAAACCGTTGATTTATTAACACAAGTGTTTACTAAGTAGTTATTATTTTATTTAACTATATATTAAGTTTAGTATAAGAAAACTATGAGTAACGATTGATTAATTAAAATACCAATCGGTCAGAGGTTTGGTTCAACCGATTAATCCAGTTCAATTTTAATAACTATGTCTTAAATATTTTTATGATGATTAACCAAAAGTCTTTTTATAAATTGGCAATTGTGGGTAAATTTGTAACATTAAATGATTTTTAGCCATATTTAATATTTTATTTCAATTTAATGAAATATTCGCATTTTATTACACCACCATTCAATATATATTTATATATAATAAAATGCAATGCATACAATTGAAATCAAATGAATCATGTTAAATATCCATGCCTATTAAAGAAACTCATTAAATGGAACATTGCAAACCTTTTTCTATTTTATATATATATATATATATATATATATATATCACATTGGGGCAGTCATCTCTAACCTTTTTTTTCCCTTTCTTTTTCTTTTTCTTCCCTAAAGAAAAAGACAAACTTACTTAAACCCAAAAAGGGAGGAAAGAATACAACCCTCAGATTGGAAGAAAGCCAAAAATAAACAAACAAAAGAGCATGAGAATCCTCATGAACATAAATGGAAAAAAAAATCCACAGAAAATTTTCACCCTAGGATTCTCAGAAGAATTGAACAATACTTCAAGTGGTTGAAATTTTCTTGAAAGTTGCAAAATTAGTTATGGCAAACTCCATCTTCTTCTTTTTTTAAAAAAAAAAAGACAGAAATTTTCATCATAGGAGACAGGTAAACAAGTAGAGCATGAACAAATTACTAAGTTAAAAAGAAAGAAAAAAAATTATTAGGATAAGAAAAAAGAAAAACTAGAGAAATTATTGAATGGACTGATTCCAATAGTCTCGATGATCAAATGATAGGCTACATATACAATATACTGTTACAGACATGACGTCCAATATGATCATTCGGACCACCGAATAATTGCTCGAAAAACTAATCCACCAGCAAAAAGTCATTTTTAGTTATACATAGATACATACAGACACACATATATAGATATATTAGGTGAAAAAACAAATGAAACAAATGTTAAATAAGGTCAGTTCTAACATTAAGTTAGTAAAATAATCACTTTAAAAAAGTTAATTTTACAAAGAAAGGCGCAAAAAGACTTTATAAAACAATTCAATTCTCTTTGTTTTTATGTATCTCATTTTTTATTGCTATCTACTTGAATAAAAAAAAAAGAAATGAATAGTTATTTTATATTACATTTTTTACATTTTTTTTAAAATTTCATTACTAGAATATTACTCAATTATTTAATTATTAAAGAATTTTATTATTAGAGCTTTATTCAATATATACATTTCTCTTATTAGAACATTAACGTATATATGAAACAAAGCATTGAAAACATATATATTTTTATTTATATATTGATACACTAAAAATATACTCCCAATTAGAACCTGACACGTGTCCAACTTGAATTATATACTCTTCTCCCAATAAGAGGTGATTTCATTCCAAATACATTCAACAAATAACCTAGGTTGTTTCTTAAGGCTACCGAGGTCACTACCAGGATATCTCGGAATACTGATGTCGTAATAGGACATCTATTTACGAAAATTATTATGACGTATGCCATCATGATGAATTCTGTACCGCCTGACAAGCGGTGGAGTCTAGCTCTGACCAAAGACGAAATAAAGTCTTAGCCCTACATCGTTGTACACTCAATGATGAAAAGTGACATAAGGATCATTGCATCCACCGCTTAGCACAAAAAACAAAACCCATTAACCTATAAATACACTAGAAAAGGTAGTATATAGGATCTGATTTTTTCTTAACACATATATTTTTATTTATATATTTAGTAGAGTTTTTTAATAGGATATTAAATAAAAAATTTATATTAATATTAGAAATTTTAAAAAAAAAGACTTTATTTAAAATTGTCACTTTAAAACTCAACTTGTTTCAAGCCAGTCCTGGCGGTCAGCATTAGAGGATAAACTTCTCGATCATTTTGTAATTTTCACTAAAAAATCGTTCTCATATTGTCAGTAATATTACTGTAAGTTTGACTCTTATATGAAATAAGAATATTTTAACCATTAAATAGTTTAATAATTTGAAATAAATGAAAAATCAATACGAAACACCAATAATTATGTGGTGGGTGAAGAGTACTGGAAGAAAGAAGAAGTTTGGTTTTGCTGCAATGGGATTACTTGTTGAGAACATAAAGAGAAAAGATAGGATACTGAACACAACTATAGACGTCTTGGACCCTAACTTCGCATTGGCCAAAATTTGGTGTTAGAATTTAACTTGTGACAACATGAAAAAGGATAGCAATTTATTTCGTCCTATCAAAAATCTGTCCTGTCTCACTCTGTCTTTAATCGAGTGCGTATGAACACTCTGTCCTTACTCAAGTGAGTATGAAGTGTTCATAAATAGAGTAAGGGCGGGATCGGGGTATGGCTATTAAAATTTCGTCAGATTCAAGACAGGTTGGGAATAGTCACTCCAGCCTGTTTATATATTAAGTTTTTTTTATTTATTCTTATATATATTATATTTATTAATAAATAATATTATATAAAATTAGTTTTAAGGTTTTTCATATGACACTTATATTTTTTTTCTTGTATTAGTTATTTTGGTAAAAAAAAATTAATTTACTTATCAAAATAAAAGTTTTAACTTATTTAAAATATATATATATATATATATATATATTAGGGTTCAAGGTTCGGGGCTGGGGTAGAGTTAGGAAATATAAACAAAGTCAAGGTAAACCTTTAAACGGGGCAGAACATGTCGGGGCGGAGAATATAAAAGGGGTTGGGATTAAGAAAGGGTCACCTCGCCCCAAACCCGCTCCGTTGTTATTCCTAAATATGCATATTGTCTTACTATATATCTTTTTCAACGTGCGTATATATCTATATCTATATGTATGGGAAGGCCCTGAAATGAATCTCTCTCGCTAACCCCTAAAATTCCAATCTTATATCTATGAAAACAATGAATCTCCCTCAATATATGCTCCTAAAATTTCCAATCTTATATCTAGAAGGTCATTTATTGACTTTGTTGAGTGCAGTAGTCAAGATTTATTTATTATGGTCCAATCACGTGTGTTGAATAGTTTGATATATCTCGTTGTCTCATTTTTTGACGGCTTAAAGTATCTGATATATCTTCATCCCTCCATGTACTCGTGCTGGTGAATCAAATCTTAGTTTATACAAAAAAAAAAATTCATATATATATATATATATATATGTGGGGATATTTTTGTGATGTATTGAAAGTTCCTTTTTGGTTTTGCTGGCAATTGAATGTTGAGTTCTCAGAATCTCTGATAAATCTGTTTTTCTTGATCACCAACTATGGAGTTTATTATCACATATTTCCTGCACGTGTATATATATGTATGTGTGTGTGTGTGTGTGCGCGCAGTAATATTATTGGACATAAGATTTCAGGCATAAGAATCGGAATCTGTACTCAAAACCTTTGCTTCTGATGATCACCATGCATGTCCGTCAAATGCTTTGTCTTCTGATAGATATCAACAATAGATCGAAACTTTCTTTTCCTTACGGGACGCCTCATGATCGCTTCCTCTTCCATGGACTTCTTCCGATCAATCATGGCCGATAATACATGATCAGCAGTACTGACCTCTCTTTGTTCTTTCCCTTTTACTTGGACATCCGGCTTCTCTGCTTTTTTTCTGCGATCGGAATCACCGCTGTGTTGAATTAAATGTAAAGCTTTAGCAGCAGTCCATTTCTGTCTCTGTCAAGCTCAATCCCTTCTGGTTTCTCTTTCTTTTACTCGCATATGGTGATTTCTTCATTACAACCGCAACAGAATTTAAACATAAATATATTTTTTTGGCAATTTCTTCAGTTAATTAAAGCCCTCCTTTATTATACTCTCATAGGGCCAGGAAAGGTATGAAAAAAGAAGTAATATCATATCTAATATTAAACTCTCACGTCATTCGATAAATTAATTTTAGTATCAGTTTGTATTACTTCTGAAAAAAAGTCATTATTAATTTTAATTCACTGCAATAATAATTATGATGGATTGCGATTATGATAGATTGCGAGTGTTGAAATTCCATTATTTATCATCAAAAAAATAATATTCGTTATCTCGTTTTTTTTAATCATATACTTTAGTATTTTAGCTTTAAATCAGTACAAAAAGAGTAGGGGTGTCAATTGGTATTATCGTGTCATATTCGGATCGTGTCAAGGCATACATATTTAAAAATATGTGTAAACCCTAACTCGACACTATTAATTAATCATGTCAAGTTTCAAAACTCAAATCCAATCTATTTATTAAACAGGTTACACGTGTCGACATACTTAACCCGTTTATTTTAATTTTTTTATTTTTTAAATAAAAAAATTTACCTATCTTTTAATATGTATAGATAATTTTCAAGTTTAGTAACTTTTGATATGGGTCAAATCAAAGTAGAAACATCTTTTATTAAACAGGTTACACGTGTCGACACACTTAACCCGTTTATTTTAATTTTTTTATTTTTTAAATAAAAAAATTTACTTATCTTTTAATATGTATAAATAATTTTCAAGTTTAGTAACTTTTGATATAGGTCAAATCAAAGTAGAAACTTCTTTTCTAAATAAAAAATCTCACAACTTTGATATATATTTGATGTGAGACGAATTACCTTAACTCATAATATATTTTATAATTAAACGTGTTAAGTCATGTTTAACAGGTTGACACTAGTAAAATTCAAACACGACATATTTATTAATCGTGTTATACGTGCCAACCCGTTTATGACCCAAACCCGTTAATTTTATGTCATGTTTAAGTCGTGTTGTCGTATCGTGTTAAAAATTGATACCTCTATAGAGGAGACTCGAACTCAAGATACTTGAATTTTATTGTCAACGTCTTTACCGTTCAATTACACTTCTAAGTGGTGATTTAAATTATTTGTAGTACTTAGATTATTTTAATATTTTTGATATATCATTCCATGTGTGTCATATAACACTTGATATGTTACACATTCATGAATGCATTGAGAAATGTAACATGAGAGAGATTTTAATTCCTTCTTGTGTTGAATAAGCTTGATCTAAATACAAGAGATTAAATACAATGTCATGTCCCAAGCAATATTTTTTTAGATCTTTGCTTTGATAATACCAAATATTTTAAATTAAATTGAGTGTTCCCAACATAATAAAATTAGCTTGATGATTTTGATTTAATTGACATTAAACATTTGATGCTAACTGAGATTTTAATGTAATAGAAATGGGATATTGCTCAAGTTTACTCTCAAAGCAAGGATGGAGCCGGATTTATTGAAAGAGGGGCAAATTTTATCTTAATATTTAATTGTAAATTTAAATCTGAAAAGAAGTATGAATATTTTATATTCATTAATAATATTTTTGAAAAAAAAACCTAAAATATTTTATATAAAATAGTTTATAAATTAAACAAAAAGTTAAATCAAAGAAATAGACTCTTAAAAACCTTTACCTTATATAAAAAGTTTTGAAAATTTGACAAAAAAGAGTAAAATGTGGAAAAAAAAATTAAATTCAAGAAGGGCAAAAATATAATTTAAAGAGTTATTTTTTAAAAACATTTATAAAAAATATAAAAAAAAATTGTAAATAAAATAACATGAGAGGGCAATTGACCCTGGGCCTACATTGGCTTGATCCACGCTCTTGTACATATATATATTTTACATTGACTGATGTTATATTTTTAATTTTTAATTTTTTAAACATTGGTGAGGTCCATAAATCCTGCCCAATGAACTCACCTACTTCGAGAGTCGGGAAAAACAAATTATAAAAAGATTAATAATTTATGATTCATCCATTTTTAGGGGATGTGTTATTAGGTCATTCCTTTTCTCTTTCACTCAGTAATACATTACATGGATAAAGATATATGAGTAAAGGTAAATGAATCATAAATCATTACTCTTAAAAAAACATATATATATTCTACGAGATTATTTTTATCTGACTCTGATCCCTACTCTCTCACATAAGTGAGACTCACTATTTATTAAATAAATAATATTATTTCACTTACGTGAGAAGATGAAATCAAAGTGAAATAAAAAAAAAAAGTTAAGATTCCTAGCATTTTTCTGAAAAAAAAAAATTGGGTTTAGAAGTGCAACATTATTATTTTACAATAGAGAAGAGTAACAATTCTTCTTTAAATTTGAATTTCATGAGATATGATTTTTATCTTAACTTATTACATTAGAGATATAAATCGAAAATCTTGGCATCATCCTTTGTTACTTTTCATTGAATTTTCACACTACTTGACAAGGAAAGGTGCTGCAGAGCTTGAAAAACTCTCTCTCATAAACACTTGATTGATGAAAACGTCAAGCTAAAAAAAACGAAAATTAATTAAGTTGTCAACATTTTATTTTGTGAGCATTTATGAACATGACATTCAAAGCCTTAGTGTTCTTGTAAATATCAACAATGGACCGAGACCTCTGTTTCTTTCTTCCAAAAGCTTCTTCTTCTTTTTTAAAGTAGATCTTTTTAATCACCTGCAGAAGTCACGTCGAAGCTGTTTCCTTCGCTCTTTTCTTCTTCTTCTTCGTCTTTCCCTCTTCTGTTGTTTTCAGATGTGTCGCCACTGAGCTGAATCAACTGCAGAGCAGCGTCCATTTCTGACTCTGTCAAGCTCAAACCCTTCTGGGTTCTTTTCCTTTTGCCTGTATTCGGTGATTCCTCCATTGACGGAACAAAAATTTTAGAGATGGCGCAATGGAGAGGGTAGAGAGAGAGAGAGAGAGAGGGAGGTTTAGCTAAATATATAGAGCGCGTCCATGGAGAGTGACACGATTATGTGAGAATCAAGGCAAGAAGACGCGTAAGTCTCTGGCATCGCTTCTAATTCTCTACGAGTGGTTGTAAGATAATGCAGTAGGACGTAAATAAGGTCCCTAGATATTTTGACCTTACTAAAACAAGAAATCATTTATGAGAATCACCTTCATTTGCCAACTGATATTCATTCATCTCAGGTTTACTTATGCTTAACACATAAGTTAAATTGTCTAGCATGACTCGTATATTTTACTAATATGTCTAATATTTATTAGTCTGAATATAATACAGAGATCAATAAATAATTTTTTTTTTATTGTAAAAAGTTTTGCACCATTGATTTAATTAATAAAACACAATAATCACATCTTATCATATAAACAAGACGTTATTTCAATACCTCCGACTTGAGTTATTTTTGGATAATCTCTCAAAAACATGGTCTTAACGGTGCAACGACCATCTCCAAATCATGGTTTCAACGGTGCAATGAGAAGCCAACTACACATTCTCGTCCCAATGTTGGGACCATGATCACGAGAACATGAAATATTTTTTCTATCTCCAAAAATGGCTAGATGTCATTGATCTGTTCCATACTTACTATATATATATATATGCACTGAATTTTTTGTTTTTTTTTGCTTTCCTCTAATGAGATTTAGATTGGGTTAACTTAAAACATGAGACTTTAACACTATGTTTGGATGGAAGAAATTGGAAAAAAAGGAAAGGGAAAGAGAAGAAAGGGGAACTTATATCATGTTTGTTTTAAAAATTAGGAAGGAAAGCGAGGGAGAGAGAGGGAGAGCTTAACCCTTATTTTAGCAATTTTGTTATCCCTCCAAAAGTGGACGGAAATGGAAGTAAAGGAAAGAAAGATTTAATGAATTTTTAATAATACTAATATTACCCTTAAAATTATAAAAGTCAAAATAAAAATGACACTTCTATCCTAAGGCATCCAAAGGGTATAATAATAAAATAATATAAAATTATTTCCTTTCCTTTCTCTCCTTTATCATTCCCAAAAAATCATTCCAAACAAGATGAAAGGATTATATTAGTCTTTTCTCTCCTTTCTTTTCATTAGTTATCCAAAACTAGAGGAGGGATTAGTCTCTCATCTCCTCTCATTTCCTTTCCCTCATAACTAATACTCTCCTTTCCTTTTCTTTCCTTTTCCTCCAACTTATCCAAACGGACTGTAAGAGAATTAGATATATAAAATCTTATTCTTATAAAAAAATCAAATTATATTTATAACTTAAATTTAAAACCTCCGAGTCATTATAAATATAACTTTACTAAATCGTGACTTTCAAGCCATAATAAAAAATCTTAACAAATTGTGACTTCAAACTATAATAGAATAAACTTAAGAATACAAGTCCAGTCCACCCTCTATGAAATTTAGATTGATACTATAACCAAAAAAATAAAATTTCTTGTGTCCTTAACTTGAGTGGATTTATTATGAATTGCTTTTTCTTTTTCTTTTTCTTTTTCACGTGTGTTCAACTCCACTAGTCGATCTCGTAGTCATCGTTCATGCGTCTCTCTCTCTCTCTCTCTCTCTCTCTCTCTCTCTATATATATATATATATATATATATATATTCAAAGTGCCCTGTGACAAGTGTAAGGAATCAACGTGTACGTGTATTGACCACCCTATTAGTCAATATGAGTTTGAAATTTTTTTTCTTGGCAGCAAAGTCTCCATTGCTTGGATTGTCAACTTGATTTTCTTCTCCAAAGCAAAACGAGTAAAAATGCAGAGACCCACAACATTATGAGCCAAAGACTATATATACCGTTTGAGTTTTAAGAATGTCCTCGTTGAACAGAAACCCCTCTTCTCCCAATCCATGGAAAAAGATCATTCACCGCTCCATCCCACGGTTGTAATTTCGAATACAAATACACCTCTACTAGATCATATCATACACAAAAATTGCATCACATAACAGATTTGCATACCTAGAAGACGACGCGAACCAATACTATGTACAAGAGATCTAAATTTTTCCAATCAAACATAGCAGAATGCTTAACAAAATTCTGGCATATTTTTGGACCAGTCTCGGAGAAAAGGATTGCAGCAGAGAAATCAAAGATTCTGTCATTTTGAAATTCATGAATTGTCAAGCCCGTCTCTTTCACATGCATGTCGGTCACTGATGAGCTGAGATAATGGGTCGATTATATCCATTCAGGAAATTCGTGTGCCTGCCGGAAGAAAGAAATTCAAAGTTAGCAATTCATGTTGAAAGAACACGGTGTTGCATGTTTACACTAATGACATTTCAAAATGCAATACATACATACATACATATACAACGAGCTTTTGTAAGCAAACTAATATGAAATAGATATTGTACAAAGGTTAGTTCAATCAAGAGCATTCATGCTTCTATGTCCCAAAATGAGTTTAGTACCGTAAAGCTTCTCAACCATCTCTTCCAAGTAATTGTTCATGAAAAGACAATCCTCAAGAAGACACTGGTTTATATATCACTGGTGTCACCTAATATCTTTATAGATATCCTCATACACCTGTATTCCTTGTCCATAAGATATTGGCATCCTTTGATTTGGTTACTGCTGGCAAACGAAATAAACAAAATACAGTCAGAAGACTTGGAACAAACAACTGTAACCTACAAGACAGCTAAAATCAATACTTCTAATAACGCTAAGAATTTAACTACTAACCAATTTGAACAATAAACCTAGGGGATTAAACGCAAATAACCACATCTACCTAGCCAGAAAAATGAGCTAGGACAGAGAAGTACATAAGGATTGAAAAATTCTTGCAGATGGTGAGAATATTCAAGTCCATATAGAATTAAATTACATAAAACACATATCAAACAATTTGAAAAATCTAACGCTAACACAGAAGGCATAAAAGATATTAATTAAAAACTCAGGATTAGTAAACACGTTTCTACTTGAGGTATGTGTTAAAGCAGGAAAATCATTTCTATAACCACGAAGTAAATTTCTGCCCGCAGTTGATTTTTTGGAGTTTCAAGCATCTAAAAAGGCCATCTCTGGCAGTGCTTCTTAAATGCCTCATGATGACTTTGGATTATTTTAAAATAGCAGCAAGTCACAACTTGAGTGATGAAGAAAATATAAAGATTATTGTCTTTTTGTCACAACCAAGCTTGGAGTCCAGTCAAAGATGTTTGTTCTCCCAAAGATCAAGAGATCGTGAGTAAACTTGTCAACCTTTTGCCATTCTGTGTTGCCTATTAAAGGAAAAAGAAAAAAACTAATAAATATTATCCTCACATTTGTACCTTGAGCATTAGAACTGTACAGGTATTGGAATCAATTACAGAGATGAATCCACATTTTAAAGCATGCACCTTATATTTTACATTGTACATACCAAGTTCCCATACAGGATAGGAGGAAAACGAGTCCAAAATGATGCTAAAAGTATGAAAGGAAACAAAAATAGGTTGAAAAGAACCTCAAGCAGGAGTTAGTGGAGTCTCCCCACTGGAATCAAAAAATGATTTAGCTAATCAGTTAACTGCAAAGCCGAACCAAGTTCATTCAGCATGTACCTACAAAGCACTCCGAGACAATTACACCATTAATTCATGAAAAGCAAATGGTAGAAGAAAATAAGAATTGAAAAATTAATTATTTCAATATGATCAAGGATTGCAAACTTATTTATTTACAAGATTAACAAGCTGCACCCAATTAAGCAAGAAGAATCTACCACGGTAAGCATTTGTCAGGTATAATTAAGCTTTTCAGCTTTAGAAATATCAGCAATTCAATCCTGTAGCATTGCAAATTATTACTTTTTTTTTTTTGATAGCTAAATCACACACACAGATTGCCCCTTGGGGGGCTTGAACCCTCAACCTCCCATATGGGGAGGTGGAGGAGGTACCAGCCAAGCTAGAGCTTGTTGGTAGCATTGGAAATGATTACTGACCAAGCCTTGCTGCCAAGATTACAAACAACTTTCATGAATTTAAAGCAAAATCACAGGAAACAAGACTAAGTTATATCACGAAGCAAAAAGATTACACTAATAGCACATAAAGATGCAATTATTATTATTTTTGGCTTAAGTTGACAGGCATTATCAAATTGTTAATGGTTATAGGTGAATATTATCTCCTAAGACAGAAATACATGATCTAAAATTATCGCGCTTAAAATATCAAATAAAAACCAACTACATTAATCATTCAAGACCTAAGTCACAAACAGCTTTGTAGGAAAATAGGTAGAGTGAAATACATTGACCCAAGTTCGACTTAAATACAGCACAAGTATGAAATGGAAATGGAAACACAATAATAAGTAATATTCACCAAATATAGTCAAACATGATATACTCTAATCAGGTAGAACTAGACACTGACTGATGGTACAGTCTATCACAGTACACCATATTATTATACAACCACACATGATATACACTATCTCCAACACTTCCCCACCCCCCCCCCCCCCAACCTTCCAAAAAACTGAAAGTGATAAAAAAAAAAAGTAGACACTTGTCACAGTACATCTTACCATACAACCATTCATGACATTTATATTTTTCTAGCACCCCCCCTTAAAAAATGAAAAGGTGCTAGAGACATGATCAGTTTTCCACAAACAATCAACCAATTAATTTGTCAGAAGCAGTGCTTGGCAAACGGTACGGACTAAAGTTGGTTCGGGGATACTTCCTCCATCACAACCTTCTACAGCCTTTCAAGCCAACATGAAAGAAAAAACAAACATAAAGGCAAGATGTTCACACAACAACTAATGGTTGACATTTGGCTTAACATAAGAAAAGATCAACTGTCCCCCCACCCCCTTCTTTTGTTATTGACAAGCTGGCTAAGAATCCACTTCAATAAGTAGGAAGTCCAGAGTTTGAGTTGTCCCCGTTAGAGATTTTTCCCAGTAATTGTCCAATGCATGTGGGATAGGGAGTTTGTATGTGCTTGGGAAGATTAGTTAGGTGCTCAAAGAGACCTGAATATCTTCTCCTTAACAAAAAGAATGTCTAGCACCTTCACACAAGAAATCAAGTTTTAATGACACATTGATCTGGCAAAGAGTAAGCTCGTTCGTATATGGCAGATGGGGGATATTGATTCTTTGGTTTGGAATTTGGGATGCAGAGCAGGGACATTCCTTACGGATTATTCGGGTATGCCACTGGGAGTAGCTTCGAAAAGTAAGGCAATTTGGGACCCATTGTTGATAGATTCCAAAGAAGATTGACGGGATGGAAACATCAATATTTATCAAAGGGGGGCAAGCTAACATTGATCAAAAGTACATTGGCGAGTCTCCCTACTTATTTTATGTCATTATTTCCGATGTTTGTGTCTATTGAGAAGCGATTGGATAAAATTCAAAGGGATTTTCTATGGGAGGGAAAGGAGGGAGAAAGAAAGATGCATCTAGTAAATTAGGATAGAATTAGTACTCCGATAAAGGGTGGGGGATTGGGCATAAAGGAGCTAAGAGTGTCCAACAAAGCTTTATTGGGTAAATGGTTGTGGAAATTTTCTTTGAAGCAAGGAGTGATGTGGCGAAGGGTTACAATGTCCAACTATGGGTGTGAGATGGACAGATGGATGGATGGACTTTGAATGAAGTGGAGGGATCTTTTGGGGCAAGTCTATGAAAATCCATTAGAAGGGGAAAGGATGACATGTTTAATAGAATTGGGCTTGTTGTTGGTCGTGAAGATCGGTTTTGATTTTGGGATGATATATGGTGTGGATAAATTGCTTTGAAGGAGAAATATCATTTTGCCACGAATCCGGATGCAAGTGTTTGGGATTATTTATCTTTCACGGAGGAGGGCACTGTGGAATTTGTGCTTCCAGAGGAATTTTCAAAATTGGGACATGGGGGAAGTTATGATCTTTATGGGTATGATCCAAGAGATTTGACCCAAGGGAGATGAGGTTGACATAATTGTGTGGAGGAAAGATAGTAGCAAGAAGTTTTCAGTTAGTCCAACTATAAGGATCTAGTTAGAAAATGAGAAAGGCAATTCCCCTAAGAAAATGGTTTGGGGCACCAAAGCACCAATGAAAGCAGCATTTTTTGTTTGGTCTCTTATTTGGGGAGCGATGTAACAATGGATAATCTTAAGAGACGAGGTTTCCACCTAGCCAGGAGCTATTCAATGTGTTTGAAAGATGAATAATCCATAAATCATCTCTTCCTTCGTTGCTCATTTTTGAAGCAAGTGTGGAACTTGGCGTTCTCTTTGTTTGGGTGACGCACTATTTGAAAACAGACTTCTTGAAAAGTTAAGAAGGAGGTTGTGGTAGGGAGAGAGGAAGGAATCGGCATGCTTTTGAAGGGGAGAAGACGGGCATTTGTAGATTCAATGATAGTTTTTTGAAAGTTTTATTTTGGATCACAGAGGCATACCTCTCGTATGTATATAATTTTGTAAATTTTTTGGGGAAAACATGAGACTTTTAGTAAGTCTCTTTTGTAAATAAGTTTGCCTCCTTAGGCGCTTTAATGAAATACAGTGACTTATCCACACACAAAAAAAAGGGTAAATTACACTTTCACCCCCTGAACTTAGAGTCGAATTCAAATTGCATTACTAATGTTTCAATTGTAACACTTATATTCCTTAAAGTTTCAAAATGACCTAAATAACTGACAGAATGGATGAAAAACATAAAATGACTCGTATACCCATCTTTTATTCAGTTTCTTTCTCCTTCACAAATCCCATCAAAATCCCTCAAAGAATCTCTGCAACTCACCCAACTTCATTACTCTCACAATACTACCTTCCTAGAATACCTACAGGCCCTCGCGTCTTTGAGTCACAACTAGGAGGGATATACTACAAAATTCATTGGTGGATCTTAAGCTCCATTTTTGTCTCACAATTTTTCTTTCTCACAAGAGGTAATCTATTCTTCCTTATTTCTCTCTCTCTCTCTCTCTCTCTCTCTCTCTCTCTCTATATATATATATATATATATATATTCACATACACACAAACAGATACACCCACAAAATATAACACATATACTCATAGAAAGGTATTATATCTTTCTTTATACCAAAACCCAGAAAAAGAAAATTAATACCAATATACCATCACTATTGATGAAACTCTCTCACAGCCTCTTAGAAACTAAACCCATGCACATTTTTCTCTTCCTTTCTATATCTATACATACACCCAAATTTACATTCTCAATTCATATACACACACGTGGCATGGCCTTGCATGACTCTTTCTCTCTCAAAACACAAACCCAAAACAGTTGTCAATAATTTACTGCTCAAACCTGGAGACAGGGAACCCAAAAGCCCAAACTTATTTGACACCACATAGCTTAAAAAGTCTGGCTGGAATTTGAAAGAATTCCAAAAAAAAAAAAAAAGATTCATGTGGGTTTTCTAGTGATGTCATTTGCCGACAACAGAAGAAATATGTACCTCTGATGGTGTTGTTGATCATCTCAATACTAGTATTGTATATATGGGTCTTCAGTGATTGTAGAGTGGTGGCAATATGAATATACCCACCGAGTAGCGTGGCAAAAGAGAAAGGGAACAAACTTCTTTTTGCATGGAAGTTAAAGAAATTAATGGATGACTATGCATGATGTATTGATGTGTACAGAAGTTGAGCTTTTGGTGTTATTTATAGGGATTATATTGTGGGACTTTATATTGCCTGAATCTTTTAATTTAAAATCACATACTGATATATATATATCTATGCAACATGTTAGTCCTGAATTTAGTTACACTTGCAAAAAAATGGAGTTGTTAATTTAGAGAGAGATCCGTTTCAATCATGAAACCAAATTTTATCCCCTATTCGTCTCAGTTTCTCTCTCTAAACCCCTGCGGTTCTCTCTTGCCCTCCCTCTGTATCTCACCCTCTCACTCCCTCTGTCTCACTCTCTCATTCTCCTGTCTTCAATTGTACTTGATGTATGAAAAAATTTTGATACAAGATAAATGAAGAGAGATACCTAGGGGTTGTATATATGGTCCCCCTGTAAGAGAAACATCAATGAAAAAAGATACATATATACACACTGTCACTTAGCTTTTACATATACATACATATATATATATATAAAAAAAAAAGTATATACATATACACACGAACAAATATAGATAATGTGTGTTTATTTGTTCAATATATATAGAAAGAAAATTTTAGAGTGAAAGTTGTGGGTAAAGAAAGATATGTGAGAGATGAGAGAGAGGGCCGAACAAAGAGAAATCATTTTAGAATTAAATACAGGGTAAAATGGGTAATAAATTATATTATTGAGTCATGTGACTGTCGCGTGACTACTCTCCGTCAAATCTGACGGCATAAGACTCACGGTGCGTAAAAATTGCAACAATGTTTAAATTATAAGAGATATAAGTGTTATAATTGAAACATCAAGGGCGCAATACGAATTCACTCCTAACTTTAGGGGGTGAAAATGTAATTTACCCAAAAAAAAAACACAAAACATATAAAAGGCTAACATGTGTCTCCCAACAAAGTTGTGCCTCTTTGGCCTATAACAATTATGCCACAATGACCATATTTTTATCCAATCCAACAACCCTAACACTTTCCCTTTTCATCAGCCAAGCAATTCCTTGTTTCCTTTTTTAACCACCGTAGACACATGGGGAGTTTTGTTAGGAACTGCTGGAAGACAGTAAGAGATTTTTCCTAACATGGACAGCCCCGTGAAAGATGTACTATTGGGTGTCTCCCGTCTTTAAGACATGAACAAGACAAGACAAACAGAATCGAAGAGAGGGGGAGGGGACTTTGGGAGACATGAAGACTAGAAACAAGAATAGAGAACCAGCCTCTACAAACCCAGCAAATTGGAACAGCAAGTGGAGTAGTCATCTTCCAGATGTCAATCATCTGTTATCTTATCTTAGAAACAAGAATAGAACCGACCTCTACAAACCCAACAAATTGGAACAGCAAGTGGGGGAGTCATCTTCCAGATATCAATCATTTGTAATCTTATTCTGTTCCTTTCCTTCTTGAATGACAACAGAGAAGATTTTATTCTTCAAACAAATAATTACAGTCCCCTACCAAAGATTTCAACCATACATATGCAATAGAGAAGCACAAGTCAGTTGTTCAACACATGGACACGAATAAGCTTCAGAGGGAAAAATAACAAAAATTATAAAAAACAGACACTTATCAAAAAAATATTTATTATAATAATAATATAGAAAAGCAGATATTAGCCTATAATACACATCCATCTAAAGGGGATCAGGTCTCTTGGTGTGCTCACATTTCAAGTCCAGAGAGTGACTTCCAGGAAAGGACAAGCGTTAGTGTGAGTCAGACTCAGTTGCCATTTACCACTGCAGCCAGAAAATGCAGCCACTATTCCCATCTAATTACCATTTTACTTCCACCACCAACATTTCCCAACTCCCACTCACATGACAAGCCTTAAAAGGACAACAACTTGAAGGGCTAAGTTATAGTTACTACAAAACGGCTAATACCATATAAAAAAAATTACATATTAGAATGCTTGTTCTGAAAGAAGGAACATTTCCATTCAAGCGAAAATCAGCATTCTGGAAAATTTATTCTTTCTCCGGCAGAAACCACAAGAAGGTAAAACCCTTTTGTCTACCATGTTGTTTACTTTTACCATCCATTCTTTCTCTTTAACTTATATTTCCTCTTCTCCATTTTTTTTTAGGGTGAGATCAACTTACACTTGGAATAAGAATAATTATTCTTACAACCTTCAATAACTTATCAATGCAACTATTCAATTATATACTTTTATTGTGTTCATCATGTATGCCAAAACATTAAATTAATTAGAATGAATAAGTTTCCAATAAATACATAGATATACATACATAAATACATATTATATATACAAATATAAATACATATTATATATACATACATAAATACATATTATATATATATATACACACATATATACATATAAACATATATATCACACACATTCTTACCATGGTATATTGGAATAAGACTAATGAAGCATTATTTTGATGGGACAGCTTCGAATCTATAATTAATTTGATTTTTGGCATGTGCGATAAGCATAAAAGGGCATTCAATCCAATTGTTGGACTGAAGAAAACAAATCTTACAAAAAAAAGTTATTGAGAGGAGTAAGAACGGTTTTTCTTACAACAAGTGTACTTCCTACCTCCTCTCCCCCTTCTTTTCCATTTAGTTTATATATCATTGACATAGGACAATTCATTTATTATTCAAGAGGATGTTCTTGAATTGCCTTGCATCAAGTAAACATGAGCAAATTTCAACTACAAAAGTAGAAAGACAACATATGCAAGTGTCCAACAAACAGCATTAATTCTAGAGAATGTAAAATAACAAAGACAATGCAAAGGATATCAACAAGCAGATGAGGCAAAATACTTACAGCTTGCCAACTTATTAATCCACAAGCTGAAAGTGTTTTGTGCAATTCTTGAAGCATAATGGTGGAAGGGACCACATACAATTGCTAGGCCTGCAAAACCAAGTGCAATAGCAAAACAATCCTTTCAATTAAACAGCCACTGGAATATCCATATTTGTCCTAAATGGAATAGTTCTCCTCGAAGGTGATCTGCCTAATTCCAAGTCCTCTGGTGCAGTTTGCAGTATCCTATAGGCTTCATTTGGCATCCCAGCCTTCAAAAGGCAAGAAATTAAAGAATTTATAGTAATTGTATCTGGGGCACAACCAATTGCCAACATCTTATTGAAAATGCCTATTGCTTCAAGCATCCTCCCTTTCATACAATGCCCGATGATGAGAATGGTGAATGTCAGTTTATCGGGGTTGCATCTCTTCTCCTCCATTTCCGCAACAATCATGTTTGCCTCATCTACATTACCAGCCTTACAAAAACCATCAATTACAGGGTTGTAGATAAATGGCCGGGGAACAATATCCTCCCTGCACTTTAACTGCCTCAAAAAATCACGAGCCTCACTTAGTCTGTTCTCGTTGCACAGAGCGTTTATGAGAATAGCAAAAGAATACACATTTGGAGGTAAATTTTGTTTTTTCATTTGGTCCCAAAGTTTCAAGCCTTGGTCCACCTGCCCAGTCCGACAATAACCATCAATAAGAGATGTGAAGGTGACAACATCGGGAACACAACCAAGAAAAAGCATCTTCTCGTACATATTCAGTGCCAAAACCATATCACCCTTCTTGCCGAACCCATCAATAAGAACATTAAAAGTAACTGAATTTGGTTTAGTTCTAGAACTAATCATCTCATCGAAAATATTAGCAGCCACCTCCATGTTACCCAACTTGCAATAACCTGATATCATTGATGTATAAGTTACAACATCAGGAGAAAACCCATGTCCTGACTGAATTTCCCTCAAAAACTTATGCGCTCTATCCACCTCACCAATCCTACACAATCCATTTAATAGAGTATTGTAAGTGAAAACATCAGGCAAACAACTGAAATTTCCCATATCATTAAAAAAGCCGAAAGCTTTGTCAACTTCTCCTACTCTGCACAGACCTCGGATGACAATATTGAAAGTCCAGGTATCCACACAACAGTGCTGCCAGCTCAAAATATGCTCCCCGAAGAAGGAAACAGCCTCATCTACCCGGTTTTGCTTCACCAGCAGACTCAGCAAGTTATTATATACATATGAACTAATCTCTACATTGGGGCCGGAGTGAGCTTGAACCAGTAATCCTTTGGCAATATCAAATCTGCCCGCATTCGCAAAGGAAGATACCTAAGAATCCTAAAAAAGAACTATCAGGCGAATACCCATCAACCCTCATGTGCTCGAAAACCAATTTAGCCGAATCATGAAGACCCATTTGGCACAGAGACCTCAAAAGCAGATTATATGTTGCAAAAGAATGAATGAGCTTCAAATTGATCCTAGTAAACTGAAAGAAGTTGAAGGCTAGTTTCGGATTACTGAAATTACTGTTTATGCAACTAATAACATTGAAAGCAATCGAAGGTGTCAAGTTCTTAAGGAAGTAATCGGAATGGAATATATTAAGAGACGACGCAAAGCGGATACAGAGAGTACACACAACCTTAACAAACCAGACGTCGGCGTGATTCAGCGGAGGAGGGGGGCAGGATCCTATGCGAGCGTGATCGTGGAAACAAGCAATGCGGACGGCAATTTTAGACTCCCTTCGAAATGCACAGAGAATGGAATCGAAGTGGTTGGAATTCCACAATGGCATTATTTCCAATCACTGCTCGTTGGCTTCGATCTAAAAATAAGCCGTTAATTTACTATACCATTTCGAGTGGAAAACAAAAACAATTGAAATTTTATTAGGATTAGGGTTTGCAGCGAAAGGAAGCAGACTTGACGGCGGCTTTGATTGGCTTTCTCCGATCAAAGAAACAACAAACGATGTATGTAATCAAGAACATATACAATTACACTGTATTGATTTTAGGGCTAATTAGGCTTCCGGCAAAATGGGCACCTCAGTGCTGTATCGGGGAAGCAAGTAAAGGCCGTGGGTAGAAATGAGAACTTAAAACGATAGAGAGAAGAGGCATGGATTAGGGCAGAAAAAAATAACAATTAAAAATAACAATTCTATATTTTTCTAATTTATATTTCATATTTTTGTATCATTTTTCTAATTTATATTTCATATTTTTGTATCAAATCATACTCAATAAGTTATTAATTGTGTATTAAATTATGTAATTAATGTGAAATAATGATAAGTTGCAACGTCAATTAAAATATAAATAGGGATAAAAAAATTTACAATTTTGACATTACTTATTAAAACGAGTTTTTCGGTCAAACACTCACAAATATATTGTTAATTATAATAGTGTAATTTGGACGGATTAATCTAAACCCAATTGAAGTTCAGTCTTAATATTTTATACTTAGGGATGAGTTTGGACAAAAAAATTCAAACCCTATCTAAATTAGAGTTAGACTTAGGTTTAAACTTTGAAAATCCGAACTCAATCCAAACACAAACTTAATGTTTTATATATTATATTTTTTATAATTTAGTTATACACCTTTAGATTAATAAAAAATCCTTATAAGCATTACTATTTATATTCTTATAATTTTAAAAACTTGTTGATATTTAACATTTTCTTTTCAAAATGAAATTATGTTGAAGGGATTATTTTAACAGCTTTTGATTTTTTTTTTAAATGATAAATTAAGAGAAATTATTTAAACTTTTAATGTTTAATCAAAAAAGGAAAAATATGACAATTTATTAAAAATTTTGTGATTAAAATCTTAAAATTAGAATTGATAATTTAAATTATTGAAAATTCATCAAGTTAAATTCAATACTGATAAATTTTAATTAGGGATAGGCTCGTATTGGATTTTTATGTTCAAAGTCAAGGTCAGGCTCATGCTTGAGTTAACTACTTATTAAGCTGGGCTTGGACATGACTCAATTTGATCCTGAGCCTGACCCATCCGAGTTGTACCCCTAGTTAATTAGGAGGGATCAAGTCTATTATTTTTAACTACAAAAGTTTCTCAATATTTATGTGACTAAAATACTCTTTACTAAACAAAACCAAACATCTCCGTAAATTAATGAAGTTTTTCAAATTTTAATTACTTACAAATTATAAGTTTATTTTTAATAAAATTTATATATTTGCACTATAAAAATTGAGATCTATCAAATAAGATCTATATTATATATAACATTATGAAGAAAAAAAATTGCTCTAAAACAATGAAATTTCAATCCAAGGAAATAGTGATATTTAACTATCTTGAGAAAATAGTGAAATTTAACTATTTCAATTTCGCAGTCATATTTTTTTTTTTTGATGAAGAATAACACTTTCACCTGGTAAATTTCGAATGCAACTCATTTGAAAGAATAAACTTGTTGCAGAGAGATAAATATGATCAACTAACAAATGAATTTCACTCTCCAGGGTAACAGTGAAATTTTAATGTTTCACTAAACAATAAAATTTTACCTTTTTTTTTTTGCCAACTCAATCTTTGTCTGAAATTCGTCCAATCAATTTTGATTTAGGAATAGAGAAACTATCAATTATCTTATGCATATTCTCATAAAAAGACATGAATATCATTGACACAAATCAATATTCACAAATTGATTTGATCAAATGTCACTAGTAATCAATGAAATTTCACTATTTGTAAAAATCAAAGGCATCTTATGTCGCTGCTTTGAGCACCAAGTTTCATACATAATGCATTAGTTCTAATATGGATTTTTTAGGAAGTTCAAGGAAAAGTCCATTTGAAAAAGCTTATTGATCACCCTGCTAATATATAGAGATTAAGAAAACTTGTTTCTTCGAGGCAAACTTCACAACGCAGAAGATCAAACCTCGCATTCATTAATGAATTTTGATTTGACGTGTATGAATTGCGAAGAGAAACATACAGTTCAACTTTATTGGGGTTTAAGTTTATGGAATGTTCGATGTTTATAAAGGATACCGACATTAACATGACGAGGACAATGGAATAATGTTGGTGATGAAACTCAAATAGTGATGGAATGATCTCGACGACATGAAAGTACTCAGATCGAAAACGTTGACAGAGGAAGTGAGTTGCATAATAGAGGAACCATCTCTTAAATGATCTATATGACTCGCCGACTGATGCAGCTATTTTTGGCTCGTCAAGGATATAACCGTCATGGCGAATGAACCTGCAAAGAAATAAGATGAAAAACTACCGGGAATGGCTCCGGTGGGTAGCCGCTCCGATGGTTCAATAAGATCAAGTAAAGAAAAATTGCCTAATCTAATAATATAAGCCTTTTTGTTCCTTAAGTGAAAACTTAGATTTTTTATACATACCTTTTCCAGTGTATTTATAGGTGAATGGGTTTTGTTCTTTTGTGCTAAGAGGTGGAATCAATGATATTTTTATGTCATTGTTTATTGTTGATTTGACAGTGGTGTAGGGCTACGATTTATGTCGTCCTTGGTCAGAACTAGAGCCCACCGTTTGTCAGGCGGTCACAGCATTCATCATGACGACATACGTCATACTAATACGTATAAATGGTGTCCCCTCAGGACATCTGTCACGACCCGAAACCCACCCTAAGCGGATTGCCGGATCGCGATCGCCGCCCCGAGACCCGAGGGCCCCGAGACAAGGCTCGCATATGCAACGGTATCGAATAGACGTGCGACATGCGTATTGCGGAAGCGTGAAAAACTTTTCCTTTTCTTTTCTTATTTAAATTTACGCACATCCGTCCGATACTGCCGCTCCATACATAGCATACATGGTTACACATTCAGAGTATAACGAAAACTTAAAGACTTATAACATTAATATAATACATGTTCAGTTGCCCTGAGGGCTTAATATATATTCTTACATTGTCTACTAATACAAAATGTACTACTAGAGTTCATAGGTTTCTGAAGAGAAACTACTTAAACATATCTTCCCAAAAACAGTTAGACTCATCGTCGTTGTCCTTAAGACCCTGTCTGCTGCATCACCTAGAAGGGGGGTCCGAACAAAGTCCGGGTAAGCTAATCTAAGCTTGTGAGCAATTCCAGTATTTGTCATGGGGTTTTCAATTAGCAGTGGTTTAGTACATAAGAGTTTGTAAAATAATCACCGCCAATTGTTCGTATACTTTGAATACAGAATATATGCATTCCTTAAATCATGTAGCTTTGAAACATTTAAAGTATTCAAGCTAAACTCATACTTGTCAAATAGAGTATATAACTCAAAACATATGCATTTCGTAAAACAATAGCTTTGAAACATTAAAGTATTCAAGCGATACTTATACTTCGTCAAATAGAGCATATAACTCAAAACATATACATTTCATAAAACAATAGCTTTAAAACATTAAAGTATTCAAGCGATACTTATACTTCGTCAAATAGAGTATATAACTCAAAACATATACATTTCGTAAAACAATAGCTTTGAAACATTAAAGTATTCAAACTATACTTATACTCATGAACTTCAAAACATATAACATAACATGTATTTCTTAAATAGAGTACATAAAACTCAAACATATGCATATTGAAAATGAGAGTAAAAACTTGCTTCCATTTTCAAATCATTTGTCATCTTATCACTTTCGTTAGTGGAATCCGTTTCGAACCGGACTCCCATCTTACTTATAAATGGAGATATCTCATCCGCCTGGGGGATTAGATCCTGCTACCGGGCATTTGACAGTCCATTGAGTTCGTATGTAACCCAAAATCTTGTCACATGTTTACAGATTAATTGAGTTCCGTACAACCCAAAAATCTGTTATTTAGAAGGTCGGCTGAGTTCCGTACAACCCAACCAAAAACCATAGTGCTTAGGCACAGCTTTTCTTACATTCAAATACATTTAATACATGATTTCTTCAAATAGATGTTTCTCATAAACAGTTAAAACATCATGTATATAATTTCATAATAAATCCGTTAAATGCTTGATATAAACAAATTCAGAACACTTTACATAATTTGGCGTTTAAAACTTTAGACATGCTGAAATATGTTTTAAGAAAACCATGAAAGCAACCATTCACTAAGCATGTCATAATAGAGTTTATAAAAACAGAACAATTTAACTGAATCATGTAAATACTGAATTCGAATTTTCAAACACTTCATATCTTTGCATTTAAAACCTTTTCAAATCCATGGAGTTAAATCTCCAATTCAAACACAGGGTTACTCACCTTGGTTCTTTAGGGTTAGTGCTAAAAATGCGCTTTCCCACTTTCCTGGTAGTTCCTAAGAACAATTCATAAACATCTCATCAACTTCATATTCATTGTAATATCATTTCGATATTGCTTAACTTATGCTTGAATCGTATTTGATCCTACAATGATTTCATAAATTCATATGTACTTAACGTAACTCGTATTCTTAACCAATGACACAATTTAATGTGTTAGAAATTGAATCTACTTCAATTTATACTCTTCTGGGAGTTCCATTAACTTTAATTTAAAGTTATTTATTTGACATGTTTACGTGTCGTGTCTTTTCGTATTTCGTTTCTCGTACATGCCTTAGTATTAGTACTTTGGCATTATTTCAGTTCATAGTCATCTAACAGATGCTATTCATCAAATTTTATGTCTTTTTATTTTAGACATTTCTTTTGGTCGAATATACTCTACCATTGAGTCCAGAGTGTCGAAGAAAGTCGGTTTAGGCTTTCGTAACATTTAATTCGGACTGTTATATGTAAAAGGGCAAAATGGTCATTTATCGTTTTACGTGTCATATTTTTCTGTACTTCGTTTCGTAATTTGGACTCCATTTTTGAGTCTGGGATGTCAAGGAAAGTCAATTTAGACCTTCTCTGATTTCATTTTGGCTTTAGGGGTACCAGGGGTATTTTGGTCATTTTACCCCTTTACGTGTCTTTATTTTTCGGGACCCCGTCTCGTGTCGTGGACCTCACCATTGGACTCAGAAGGTCCAAGATAGTAAGAATACACTAATAACTTGTTAATTTTTGGTCAAGGGGTATTTTGGTCATTTATCCCTTACGTGTATTTATTTTTCGGGCTTCGTCTCGTAAAACGGACCCTACCATTGATCTCAGAATGTCCAAAATAGTAAAAAGACACTATTCATATGCTTAATTTGGACTTCGTTTACTCTATTTATGACCCAAGGGCAAAATAGTCATTTTACTTTATTTATTAAATAATTAAATTAATTATTTAATTATTTTTCCAGGGGTCTAAATGCATAAATTTTCCCTCAGTTGGGCCTCAGTATAATTTTCCTAAAGCCCAGGGGTCAATCCGTAAATATAGGAAGTCATGGTTTATTTATTTTTAAATAAACTTGAAAACCAAAGGGTTTGGTTTAATTTTAAGTGAACCGTCCAGTCTAGTCATAAACCAACCGGTTTAGCCGGTCTGCTTACATGTGGCTGACGTCATCATGACGTCAGCCCTAGATCTCATTTAACTTAAACCGACATTCCAAAACGACGTCGTTGGATTTAATCGGTGGCAAGCCCAGAGGCTGCCACCTGTCCGAGTCAACTCAGCCCTATTTTTAAAACGAGTTGACTCGTCTTCATCTTCCCCACGAGACCCCCTCTGAAACCCTAGTTTCCGAATTCCATTTCTTCCTATTTCGTGACATTTCAACCAATCTTCCTCCACTGTTTTGGTCCCAATTTATTCCTAAGACACAACCAATTGATTTAGCATTCATTTGAAGGATTAAAAATGGTTCGTGTGCTCGGTTTTGGTTGTGATAACCCGAACTGCAACTCCATGGTTAACCCTTATTTCTTGATGGTTTTTCATGGAATTTGGCTTGGTTTGTTCCCCTCTTCATGGGGATTAAATTTCCATTCTTTAAAACAAGTTTTGAGGTGCAGTTGAGGTGTTGGGTTTAAAACCCGAAACCTGCAACTCAATATTCGAAGGATTTTTGTTGGGATTTTTGATCGCGGCTAGGGTTTTTCATGACCCTCATGACTTCATCTTGAAGCCTTAACATATCATTTCTGGTTTAATTGCCATGGGTTCAGACCTGCTTCAAGCAAGGTCCTCCCATGGCGGTTCCTCATGGGTTTCATGCTTTGAGTCATTTTAAAGCTTAAATTTCATGCTTAACATACTTATAAATATATATCTAGCATTATATGATCATATTTAACTTAAAAACAATTCATAATCATGCTTAGTTCTAGAGAGAGAATTTGATAATTTTTCAAAACTCTCACCTTTGTTGCTGTTTTTCTCCTTCCTCACTTCTGATTCTTCCTCCATTCTCCTTCTCTGCTTCCTTAAGGGTTCAAACATGCAAGACATGCATTGGTTTTCTTTTAAAGAGAAGAAACCGACCCTTCTCTCTCTCTTCACTTCCTCTCTCTCTCTCTACACGTTTGCAGCCCTTATTCTTGACTTCTCATAATTTCTCTTACACCTAATTAATTTTACTTTTTCTCTATTCAGCTTTCTCTTCAATTTTTGCAAGATATTTCATATATATATACATATAATATAATACACACACTTATATGTGAAGAAACACACACTAGCCGACACACACACACACACTGCACTATTCACACACTGTTCACATGTATATACATTATATATATAGATATTCTTCCTTGTATACATGTATTTATATATATATATATTTATACACATTTCATAATATACACACACAATACACCATAATGTGTGTATATGTGTGCTTATTTATATTTAATTTTAATAATTAAATATATTCCAATATCATACATTAATTAATTATTTAATTAATCAATTTTCCTCTTTAGTGTAAATACCTTTACACAACTTTTTTCATTGCCTCGTAATGCGTGCCATGTGACCCGGTATCCCGGGTCGGGATATTACAACATCGGTATCCTGAGATACTCTGATAGTGACCTCGGTAGCCTTAACAAATAACCTCGGCTATTTGTTGAGTACATCGGGAGGTAATAACCTCTTTATATTTATTTGGAGACGTTTATTTCACGCTGGACACGTGTCAGGTCCCAACTGGGAGTATCTTTTTGGTGTATCAGTTACTCCCCCCTAAGCCTGAGTCCTGAATCGTGCGTGCAGGACTGAAGTTAGGGTTTTTACTGTTGTCACGAAAAAAGACACGTGGACGCGCATTTAATAAGGCGGCTTTTTCGGTATTTCGAGGAGGCATGAGCCGTCATGGCGTTTTTAATGCGCTGATCGTCGTTTCGAGAATCGAAACTATTCATTACGCCTGCCGTTTATTTTGTTATTCTCGAGATTATTTTTTGAAATGTTTTATTTTCCCGGTTTCGTGAAATCATAAAAAGGATACATTGTTTAGAAATCCTGCTGATTTTTCGTATGAGAACTATCTGCCCCTCCGTAAACAATCTCAATATATTCTTCGGGCGTAACCTCCGGTGAAGTCAGAACGATTTCTGGCGACGGTGGTCTGACAGTTGAAACGGGTGATCGGTAACGTCTTCATTTCTAGTGTTTGTTTTCGTCGTTTTATTTTTCGTTCTCAAGCTCTGTTTTTAGTTGTATCTTTTTATTCTTCTCCCCGATTTCTTTGCAATTTCTTTGAGTTTTGATCATGTCGGGGTCAACCATGGGAGAAGTTAGGGTTGAGCCAGAAATTGGGGGTGAAGACGATCCACCATCTTCATCCTCTACCTCTTCGTTTTCGTCTTCTGAGTCTGCCCTAGAATCGAGTGATAGGGAGGCTAGCAAGTCTCATAGGGAAGAGGGTGAGAGTCATATGACGAAGGGGGTATTATCAACCCTTAGGAAACAATACCAGTTTCCAAGGAATGTATCCTGTAGGGTCCCCAAGCCTTCAGATCGACCTACCGACATCAAACGGGGGGAGATCTGTGTTTATCTAGAATGGTTTGAGTTAGGCGTACGCCTCCCACTTCATCCTCTGTTTAGGGAATTTTTTACTTATTTTAACATTTGTCCTGCTGATCTAAATGTTAATAGTTGGAGGCAGCTTTTAGGTTTTTTAGTTTTAGGCCATCTGAATAAGGTCCAAGTAGATCTGGATCTTATTCGCAGTAAAATGGACATGAAGTTCCTTTCTACTGAGGGACTTTACTATATCTGTTTTGATCAGAGGTACCGACCTCTGACTGTGGTACCATCTTCCAATAAAACATGGAAGAAATGGTATTTTTTCGTCGGGGAAGGTTGGGAGCGAGAAGACTATGAAGGCGACCTGAGTCTTTTTCCTCCGCAGACCGACCCCATTGGTGAGTCTTTGTTAGATTTCAGTTTATGTATCTGTTTCTATTTGAGGTATATGTGACAAGTATGTGCTTTTGGGTTTGTTTATAGATAAAAAGAAGTGGAGAAGGCCAGCCTTTACTCCCGAGATTGAGAAGAGATACGACCAACTTCTCCAACCTGCTTTCCGTCATCATTTACAAATTTTATCACCGAAAAATTTAATGGCGGCAGGCTTGACAAAGGCGGATGGGGCCAAAGTAACGAAGGCCATTTTGGCCGGATATGTCCCATCCAGCAAGATTAAAGCTGGGGGCTCTACCTCTTTCATACCTGAACAAGCTGAGGTACCGATGTCGTCAAAAGCACCTCAGCCACTGATGTCATCAGAGGTACCTCAGCCAGCCCAAAAGAAGAGGAGGGTAGTTTCGAGGGCTGCTATGGAGGCTGCCGAAGCTGTAGCGCAGGATAAGAGGACTCAATCGAAACCATTTCAGCCTACCGAGGCTCAAGTTCCACCTCCTATCCGAGGCTCAAGGGCTACCAACCGAGGCTGCCTCAGCCGCCCCGAGGACAACGCTTGCAGGCCCAAGTGGAGCTCAAGGGGGATCGAGCTCAGTGCTCCTGAATCCTGCCGAAACCTCTACGGGTTCAGAGGCCATAAAGGTGGCTTTGAAGATGGGGTTGCCCCCTGGTTTTAACAAAAAAGGATCGAGGCAAATTCTAGGAGAGTTGATGTCGGGCTATGTAAGGGTAATACTTCTTGATACCCCCTATTTGTGTTGTTTCTTTTTTTTTTTTTTTACATGTGTTGACATTGCTTTGTAGGGCATCAGGGCAACCGGTTTACTGATGGACCGGTTTGCTGAGGCTGAGAAGATACCGACCCTTCAAGATGAATTAAAGAAAGCGCAAGCTGACCTGAAGGTAGCTCAGTCCGAACTCAAGAAGGCGCATGCTGATCTGAGGGCAGCTCAGGCTGAAAGCAAGAAGAATCAAGCCGAGCTGCTGGTTACTCAATCGGACCTGAAGCATGTTGAAGCAAAGTTGAAAGTATCTGATGCTGAACTTGGAGTGGCTCAAGCCAGCGTCTCATCTTTGGAGACCAAATGTGAGGCGTTCTAAGCAGAAAATATAAGCTTGAGCCATAAGCTGGGAACGATGATCGATCAACGAGATCTATTCCGCCGGAGGATGGACGAGCAAAAGAAGAAATTCCAAGATACCGAGGCAGCAATGGCTAAAAAGCTTGAGGAGGTCAAGGAAGTTACCAAGGAGGAAACAAAAACGGGGATGATGGAGTTGGTGAATTCAATGGGGAGAGAGCTCGTGGATTCCGGTTACATCCTTTGTAGGAGGAGAATCCAGAAGTTGTATCCAAATTTGGATATTTCTCGCTTGGATGATGTCGAAGTAGAATTGTTACCGAGCTCCCCCAACCCTCCAGACGTAAAGGGTTTTGTCAAAGTGGTCCCTCCTATTTCCTCTATTCCTCCTAAGCCGAAGTAGACCATACGTTGTGTAATTTTTTATGATTGTTTTTATATATCTTTGATTTATAAAATTTTGCTCCTTTTTGCATGTTAACTTTAGCATATGAATAAAACTTAGTGGGAAATATATACTTTGTTTACTTTCTCTAATCTTAATAAGGTTTCTCAGAATAATAAAAACGTGTCAAGTAAAGAATTTTAGCCCGGTGCTTCATAAGTTGGGATTAATTCAATGTATTTGGTTTGTAATTTCGATACAACTCAAAAAATCATGAATCAAAATATAACAAACATATCTCCACTTATAACAAGTATTTAAATCTAACCTGGTGTCATTCGAGGTGAACCAGGTCGATAAAGGGTCTATGACTTTGAAATCAGGTCTGTAGACTCGTATCTTCTCTAGGAGCCATACTTACAGCACTTTTGCTAGTAAGGGCTTTCATGATTTTCGAGACCAGGTCGGTGGCCCAGTATCTTCACTCGGAGCCATACCTACAACACTTATGCTAGTAAGGGCTTTTGTCTTTTGAAACTAGGTCCGTAGACCAGTAGCTTCACTTTGGAGCCATACCTACTGCATTTATGCTTGTAGGGGCCTTTGTTTTTTGAAACTAGGTCTGTAGACCAGTATCGTTACTTGGAGCCATACCTATAGCACTTATGCTTGTAAGGGCCTTTTGAAATAGAAAAAGTTGATAGACATTTCGTGTTGATAAGAGATATCACCTGAAAGATAGGAATAGCTTTATTGATAGTATTTTCTCAGGTGTTCAATGTTCCATGGTCTGGGAACCAGTTTTCCTGCTATATCTTCCAACCAGTAAGTCGTAGGCCGGTTAATCTTCATAACTTTGTAAGGTCCTTCCCAGTTTGGGGATAGCTTTCCCATTGTAGGCTTCTTGGTATTAGGGAATATTCTTCGCAGAACCAGATCACCTAATTCAAATGTTTTAACTCTTACCTTCTAATTAAAACTTTTGGCCATCCTTCGACGACATTCTTCCATTCTAATTGTAGCCTGTTCTCTTTTTCCTTCTAATAAGTCGAGGTTCTCGATTAATTGAAGATGATTAGCTTCTTAGGTGAAGGCTTCCGTTCTTAACGTGGGCATACCAATTTCTACAGGAATGACTGCCTCGGTACCATAAGTAAGTGAGAATGGTGTTTCTTGAGTGGAGATTCTCCTTGTTGTTCGGTAGGCCCAAAGTACACCGGGAAGTTCTTCTACCCATTTTCCTTTTGCTCGTTCTAACCTCTTTTTGATACCACTTAATATTGTCCGATTAGTCACCTCGGCCTGCCCATTTGCCTGTGGATGTCCTGGTGAGGAAAAATGATGATTGATATGGAGATCGTCACAGAATTTTCTAAATACTTTTCCTGTAAATTGGGTGTCGTTGTCTGATATGATAGTTCGTGGCACTCCAAACCTGCAAACGATATTTCTCCATATAAAATTCTTTACATCCACCTCGGTAATGTGAGTCGATGGCTCCGCTTCTGCCCATTTAGAGAAATAATCAATAGCGATTAACAAAAATCTCCTGTTTTGAGGGGCCTTTGGCAAAGGTCCTACGATATCCATCCCCCATTGAGCAAAAGGCCAGGGACTTGCAATGGGCGTAAGCTCCTGTTGTGGTAGATGTTGATAAGAAGCAAAACGCTGACATTTGTCACATTTCTTTACGTATTCTCTGGCTTAATTTAGCATACCAGGCCAGTAATAACCATGGGTTAAAGCTCGATATGATATGGTCTTGCCACCATTATGATTGTCGCATATCCCTTCGTGGATCTTGGCTAGTACATACTCCGATTCTTCTGGAGATAGACACCTCAGTAGGGGTTGGGTGTACGACCTACGGTAAAGTTGCTCATTTAGAATTAGGTACCGAGCTGACCTGATCCGTAGTTTTCGCACTTGATTTCTGTCATCCGGCAGTTGCCCCTCTTTCAAATATCTGAATATAGGAGCCCTCCAGTCCCGACATTGTTCCGAGATGTAAACGTTTTGAACCTCGTCAATACTAAGGCGGTCTCGGGAAGAAATAAATAATTCTGAATCTTCTTTGGTACCGAGGTGAGAAGCCATATTTGCTAAGGCATCCGCTCTTGTGTTCTGTCTTCTCTCTATTTTGTGCATACAGAAAGTGACAAATGATTGCTTTAGAACGTTTACCATTTCAGCATATTTGATCATTCTCTCATCTTTCATTGCGAATTCACCCAGAACTTGGCCCACTACTAATTGTGAATCAAAGAAGGCTTCGAGGTCACGAGCCTCATGGTCCAGGGCTAGTTGCATGCCAAGGATTAATGCTTCGTACTCAGCTTCATTGTTTGAAGCTCGGAAACCCAAGGTAACGGCCTTTTCTGTGGTAATACCATCAGGAGATCTGAGGATAACACCAACTCCGGAACCTTTATCAATTGAAGAACCATCCACATATAGTTGTCATATGGCCATAGTTGGGTTAGCATCTAATTTCTGTTTTAGTGCTGGAGTGAATTCGGCAATAAAATCTGCCAAAGCTTGAGCTTTAATGGCAGTCCGAGGCGTGTATACTATGTCGAATTCACCTAGTTCTATCGACCATTTCACAAGACGACCCGAAGTTTCAGGTTTGTGTAAGATGGCTTTTAAGGGGTATGAGGTCGGAACTATAATTGAATGGGATTGAAAATATGGCCTGAGTTTTCTGGCGGATATAATTTGTGCAAAGGCTAACTTTTCTGCCTCAGGATATCGTTTTTCTGCTCCCAGAAGTGCTTTACTTACGTAGAATATGGGTTTTTGAATCCCATTCTCCTCTCGAAGTAGCGCAGAGTTTACTGCATTTTCAGATACCGCAAGATATAAGAGAAGCTTTTCGCCTTTCCTTGGTTTGGATAACAGCTCCGGAGATGCCATATACTTTTTAAGTTCCATAAAAGCTTTGTCGCATTCAGAGGTCCATTCCAAGACCTTATTCCCCTGCAGAGCTTTGAAGAACGGAAGACAACGGTCCGTGGACCTTGAGATGAAGCGATTCAATGCTGCAATCCGGCCATTTAATGTCTGTATCTCCTTCCTAGACCTCGGGGGTTCAAGTTCTGCCAAAGCTTTAAGCTGGGATGAATCGGCTTCGATGCCTCGCTGTGAGACAAGAAAACCCAGAAACCTCCCACGGCTGACCCCAAAGGTACACTTGGATGGGTTTAACTTCATCTTGTGCCTGTTCAAAATGTCGAATGTCTTCTTCAAATGTTCAACGTGGTCCTCCTTCCGTGGACTCTTGACTAGCATGTCATCAATGTAAACCTCCATCGTGTCGCCGATCAGAGGTGCAAACATTTTATTGACCAATCGTTGATATGTGGCTCCGGCGTTCTTGAGGCCGAAAGGCATCACTTTATAACAATACAAACCTCGTTCAGAGATGAAGGAAGTTTTTTCTTGGTCGGGAGGATACATTTGAATCTGGTTGTATCCAGAATATGCATCCATGAAGCTCATCAACTCATAACCAGCTGTCGCGTCAAAGAGTTGATCAATTCTCGGGATAGGGAAGCTATCTTTTGGGCAGGCTTTGTTAAGATCAGTGTAATCTACACAGACTCGCCATTTCCCATTTTTCTTTTTAACCAGGACGGTATTTGCAAGCCATTCTGGGTAAAAAACCTCCCTGATTAACTTTGCAGCTAGTAACCTCTGAACTTCGTCATTGATAATCTTATGTCTTTCTAGAGCACATGTTCGTCTCTTTTGCCGCACGGGGTGGCAATCAGGATTTGTCGTGAGCTTGTGGCAAATACATGACGGATCAATACCTTCCATGTCTTTAGTTTCCCATGCAAAGGCTGATAGTTGAGTTTTTAGAGACTCTATTATCACTTTCTGTTCTGGTGGAGGCAGATCGGCACCTACCTGTAAATAATGCTCTTCTTCCTCCAAACCCACCGAGATCTTAAGTGGTTCTTGGACTGGCCCAGCCATGCGATCTACACCGCGCGGGCTCAAAGGTTCATCAATTTCGGTAGGACATTCCATACTCTCACGTGGGTCAGAGAGATCGGGAACCCTGAGTTTCTGAGGTGCCTGTAATTGCTATTGCTGGGTTTTACCTTTGAGCGCGACAACGTGGCATTCCCGAGATGACGATTGGGAACCTCGAATAGTACAGACTTGATCGTTCTGTACATATTTGAGGCACTGATGAAGGGTGAACGTGACGGCCCCCATTTGATGGAGCCATGGTCTTCCCATGATCACTGTTGTATGGAGATCGACAATGCCACAATCACATATTCAGATATCACTGTTCTTTGTTCTTCGCCGACTCCAATAGTTGTTGGGAAATCAACATTGCCCATAGGAGAACTCAAGTGTCCATCAAAACCAGACATTACCGCCGTGGTGCCTTTGAGGTCAGACACGTTGAGATTCATCTTCTGTAAAGGCTCATAAAATAAAATATTAGCGGAGCTGCCCGTGTCCACCAATACTCTAGAAATGTCAAAATTTGCGACACGAAGAGTGATGACAAGCGCATCAGTATGTGGACAGTGTATGCCAGCGAGGTCCAGCTCGGAGAACTGGATGTGTGGTGAGGGTTTCAACCTCTTCTCAAGAGCCATGACTTGAATTGGGATTGGTGCTACCTTTGCTTCTCGAGCGTAGCGTTTCCTTGCCCGATTTGAGAGGCCAGAGGTAGAATTAGTGGCATGGAGGACGAGGATAACGTGATTATTTGTTTGGGGTGGTTGGCCTTGACTTGTCCCAGGAGTGGACCCCTGATCTTGTCGTTGTGGCTGAGGCCTAGGGTGCTGCCGAGGTTGTTGTGATTTCTGAGTTTGAGTATTTGGTCCATCCTCTCGTTGAACGAACTCTTTCAGTCGTCCCCTCTGAATTAATTGATCAATTTCTTATTGAAGATGTCCGCAAAATTCCGTAGTATGTCCGTGATCTCGGTGGAATTCACAGTACTTACTACGATCTCGGTGGTCCGGATCACTAAACAATGGTTCTGGACGTTTGAAATTTTCGTGTGCCTTGATTTGTTGATAGATCTGGGAAATAGAAGCAGTCAAGGGAGAGGAGCGGCACATTCAGAGGTGCATATGATCTGAAGCGTCCCGAGGTAGGTTGAATTTGACCTCGGGATGTTGTTTTTGTATCAGGACTCCTTTGTCGTTTGTTGGTATTGCCACCACTCTGTGTTTGAGATTTACCCTCTATTTGTGCTTGTTCCTTGGCAAGACGAAGGGATGTTCTGGTATCTTCTAGGTTAATATGCTTTCTTGCCCGTTCCATAAGTGATGCCATGTCTACAGGAGGGTTTTTTGTCAGGGAGTCGTGAAAACGCCTTGGCCAAAGTCCCGCATGTAAGGCAGCCACCAAAAAGGCTGCACCGCAATCATTGATCTCAGTTAGCTCAGCATTAAATCGAGCAATATAATCCATGAGTGATTCTCCCTTTCTTTGCTTGATGGATAATAGAAATTCTGGCCCCTTTCTGAGTCGCCGGCTTGTTAAAAAGCGGTCGAGGAAACGCCCACTGAGCTCATAGAAATTGGAGACTGAATTGGGAGGGAGGTTATGGAACCATTGAAGGGCTGTGCCTTTAAGACTTGTGACGAATGTTCGGCACAGAAATGCGTCGGTGGCACCATGAAGGGCCATCGTATGTTGATAATTAGAAAGATGATCACCAGGATCATCCAACCCTTTATAAGGAGTGAACTTCGGAACAATGAATTTGCGAGGACGTTCCTCGGTTAAAATAGCTGTTGTGAAAGGAGTAGTAAACCTACCGAGGAGCCTTGCTATCTCGTCCTGTTGAGGAGGTTGGTTTCCTTCTCGAACAGGAACTGCTTGTCCCATGGAGTCCGCCACTTCTTCTGATCTCAGCAGTACTCTGGATGGACCAGAATGTTGCAATCCTGGAATACCGACCTTAAGTCCAGTGGGTTGAGGATTGTTTTGACTAGGAATAGCATGTTCGGATTGTCTTTGGAAAGAAGCAAGTGCCGGCTGGAGTGGTGGTCCAGATTGTACCAAATTAGCTCCATAATTAGCGGGGCTAACAACACGACCCCTGCTATGGTTCATAATATGAGGTTGAACATTGGGCATGCCTCCCAGGAATGTCATCTCGAACGAGAGCTATACCTGGTGGAGAAAAGGGACGAGCGCTAGGACCGCCTTCTTCATATCGCCTCCCTCCAAAGGGATACAAGATTGGTTGTCCACTTTCGGGAACTCCTGAGTGAGGGAGAACCGAAGGATTTTGAGTTAATGAAGCCAAGACTTGGGATATGACTAAGAGCTGTGCTTGCGTCTGCTCAGATTGTTTCTGCATCTGCGCTCGAATTTGATCGAGTTGTTGCTGTACAGGATCTGAAGTTGCCACTTCTTCGTCCTGAGCCAACGGTTGAGTGGATATGGGTGCAGAGCGACGGTTAGAAGCCATGACTACCAAAACACGGTTGAATGAAGAAAATGATATAACGAAGAATGATAAACGTTCCCACAGACGGCGCCAAGCTGATGCAGCTATTTTTGGTTCGTCAAGGATACAACCGTCACGGCGAATGAACCTGCAAAGAAATAAGATGAAAAACCACCGGGAATGGCTCCGGTGGGTAGCCGCTCCGATGGTTCAATAAGATCAAGTAAAGAAAAATTGCCTGATCTAATAATATAAGCCTTTTTGTTCCTTAAGTGAAAACTTAGATTTTTTATACATACCTTTTTCAGTGTATTTATAGGTGAATGGGTTTTGTTCTTTTGTGCTAAGCGGTGGAATCAATGATATTTTTATGTCACTGTTCATTGTTGATTTGACACTGGTGTAGGGCTACGATTTATGTCGTCCTTGGTCAGAACTAGAGCCCACCGCCTGTCAGGCGGTCACAGCATTCATCATGACGACATACGTCATACTAATACGTATAAATGGTGTCCCCTCAGGACATCGGTATCCTGAGATACTCTGATAGTGACCTCGGTAGCCTTAACAAATAACCTCGGCTATTTGTTGAGTACATCGGGAGGTAATAACTTCTTTATATTTATTTGGAGACGTTTATTTCACGCTTGACACATGTCAGGTCTCAACTGGGAGTATCTTTTTGGTGTATCAACGACAAACTTGCTCAAAGGGTTAATTGCAGATGCCGGCACTAGTGGATGACGACATTAGAGGTAGGGGACCGGTGACGAGCCAATGCTAATGGTCGCTGACTAATTTTTAGAGAATGGGGATTAGGGTTTGAAGGAAAAGAATGGCAATAGAGACAGAAGCAAGTTGTGGATATATTTGTCATTTATAAAAAATAAAACTATCACATCATCAAATAGGGATCTCAACTAAAAGATATAGCATGTCGTGTGGACTTATAATGCAAAAGAGATTGAGAGAGGACTCACACTCTAAATAAGTCTATAAAGGAGGCTTATCACGAACTTTTCCCATTAAAAGATGAGAAAGGAGATGATAAATATGAATAATGATTTATTTATAATTAAGTAAACTGAATGATTATTAAATAATATGACTTTTTTATAAATAAATATGTTTATACACTCATCTAAAAAATTAAATAATTAAAAACAATATTTTATTGGGGAAAAAACTAAATAATAATTTATTTACAAATTAATAAGTAAAAAAATAATAGAATGAGGGAAATTAAGTTTATGTTTGGTTTGAATTATTTAAACTGAGAAAATGATGATAGGGAGAAAATCTACCTCCATGTTACTTAACATTTCCATTTGAGTTGTAAAATTACTTTTTAACTTATATATGAAGTATAATAAATAATTAATTAAATTTTAAATATTTATGTGAAAAATATGTTTGATTACTAGATAACAAAAACATTTGTTTCTTTCAAATTTTCAAATTCTTAACTTTAATAAAAAAGAAACTTTAAATAATAATAATAATAAATCTTCAAACTTAAGACTTTAAACATGCGCCTATTTCGTAATTAATTGTCCCAATAATTATTTTAAAAATAATCATTTTTGTTTGCTTAATGAAACTATTTTCTTGAAACTAGCAAAATAAATTCACCCGAGAAAACAAAAAACAAAAACTAAGTTACTATTTTGATAAAACTTTTTAAAAGAAACATTAATAAGTAAAAAAATTATATATTTTTTGTTTAAAAGTAGTTGTGTGTTTGATAACTAAGATTTTAATTTTAATATTTTTTGATAAGCCTGTCAAAATTTATTGTTCAAAAATAAAATATAAATTTATTAAATACATACAAGTATGTACAAATATATATATATATATATATATATAAATAAATAACATGTATATGCGTATAGACACGTATATAAATATATGGAGTTGTATATAGAAATATATATATATCTATATAACATGTATATGTGTATAGACACGTATATAAGTATATGGAGTTGTATATATATAAATATATATATATATATATATATGATTTCAATATACACAGTGATATAAAATTATAATATTGTTTGTATATACAGATATAGTTGTAATTTAAAACTCTAATAGTAGAGATCTTATGTAATAAAAAATACGATAGTAATAAAATTTATAATAATATTCACAATTGATAAATGTTATTATCAATCACATGAAATTGTTATACGCGCACGTGTGATATTAATGTAAATAATATACGTGTCAATCAAATCATGAATTTTTATACACGTAACTAGCACTAGCATTACTCATTCAAAATTAAATGCACTTTTATACTTTTGCAAAAACTGTAATTTAGAACTGTTTGTGAAAATTTTTGTACCTTTATTTTCTACTTTTTTAAAAAATACTTTAAAAACGTGCTTCATTATTTGACCAAATTTTGAAAAATAATTTCACATTTTAAAACCCGAAAAAATATTTTTATAGAAAAAATACCTCGAAATACTTTTACATAATATTACTACTATAAATTCGTATGAATGTAAGACGTATTTTAACTATTGTATTATCTAGAAATTAAAAATAAAATAAAATAAAAAGTCAATTTTTAAATAATTTAATAATTAAAATATTTTATATGCACTCAAACCTACTTAACACCCAAACACAAACACATTTTTATGCATTGGAATAAGCTCCACAAACATTTACTACTTATTTATGAACAATTAAAAATTGAAAGTAGGAGGGCTACTTGGCAAGTGCCCGACTTAAAACCCAGATGACATCTGGAAAGTTTTTTTTAAATAAAAGAAAAAACGATGCATGCATGCATGAGATTAGAAAAGAAGTGAATGCCAAACGTAAAAGTGTCAGTGCTGCACAATTCTCATTAATATTTTTTTTTATTTCTCTCTCTTTGTCTCAGAAAATATTATGTAGAGACCATCACACCCAACTACAGTATACATATCTAATCATAACCGTTAAAGACTCCATCTCCCCATGTTGAACGGCTGAGATATATATTCATCAATCAGTTACTATTTCCACGTTCTTATTTCTGCTTCCAATTAATTTGTCGTATTGTATTAAGAATATGCCTTTCACACGACACAAACGAATCTCTTGAAACAGTGGAAATCGGTTTGGGAGAATACTGATTTGATATCCTTTGATTATACGTACTTGTTTTTCTGAGCAAAACCGGCTCCGCCTCCGGACGGCAGAGAAGCGAAGCGGAGTCAACCCAAAATATGGCAAATCCCATTTAAGCGGCAACGACCCTGTTTTTATCTATTTCCGGACGTTTATTTTATATTTTCGAAACTCGCTTTCACGGCGCGTGTTGTTTATTTTATGCTTGGGAAGTGGACATCACGCGCGTCTCGACCGAGAACAGTAGAGCTACAGCCCATTGTTTGGTTTGGTTGGGGCACCCTGTTTTTATGGTGGTTTGTTGGCTTTTCACACATGTATTTATGAAGTCCCCAAACATGGAAAAAGGAAAATACATCTTTCTTTTTTTGTTGGGGGTTAAATTACAGTAATCTATCAGTAGATTTCGCTAATTATAAATTTTTTTTATGAAATTTTTAAAATTATACTTGTCTTTTTTATTTTATTTGATAAATTATAAATATATTTTTTTAATTTTTTTAAATGATAAATTATCTTTTACATATATATTTATATTTTTTTAATTTGACCATTTTTTTGAGTTTTTCATTTTAAATAAATATTGATTAAAATCTTAAATTTATTTTTATATAAAATAAAAATAAGTTTTTTTTATCTTAAATTTATTTTTATATAAAATAAAACAAATTCTTTAAAAAAAATTCAAAATTGAAAAAATGCAAAAAATAAAAAATGAAAGAAACAAATTTTTTTATTTTGAAAAAAAAAATTTATTGAATGAATGTATTTGTAATTTGTCAATAAAAGTATGGGAAATTAGTGTAAGTGTCAAAAGTCTTGAAAAAAATTAGTGTAATTTATTTATTTTTTGTTATTATTATATTAACCTCTAATATTTAATAATTATAAGAACTACTCTTGTGATTTTTGATATTACATTAACCTTTTTTTATCAGAATTATTAGGAGACGAATGTTAATAAAAATATCAATTTATTATTTTACACTTAGTCTCTTACGTGTTATTTGACAATTATAAAGATAATCCTATGATTTTTAAAAAAAACTTTTTAATTTATTAAAAGGGAGAAATTCATTATTCGTAACTTTTTTTCCATAAAAATAAATTTAAAGATGTAATTTCTCTATTTGATTACACTAATCTCTCTCGGGTTATCTAAAAATTATAGAAACTTCTTGACTATATAAGAATTCTTCCCTTCATTCAAAATATGTGATTGGCTGTGTTAAGATTTTAACTAATTTTTTTATAACAAATTTTTTTTATATAATTAAAATATATTTATATATTATATTGACAAGTTTGTAATTTCAATCTTTCCAAATAATATTCAGCAAGAGAATTAATTACCTAAACTTAATTAATCATCTTTTAATTAAGAGAGTGATTAAGCAATTGTTCTCATAAATTATTGTGTGTTAGTATTTCTACATACAATGTACATAAAACACAAGTAGATATCTTTTATTTATATTTACTAAAAATGATTTTTTTATAGACATAAATCTATAATTAATTATGTATGATTAAATATTAAGGCAATTGTCAACAAAATATTCTCAAAAGTCAAAACAATGAGAACTATCAAATTAGCTATGCAATGGGTTTTTACTTTTTTTTTTTTTTATTTTTAGTAGAGGCAAATCATATTGCAAATTCTCAGTAGTTAAACTCAAGGCGTCTCAAAGGAAGAAAAAAAAAGAAGATAAAATATACCTGATTTTTTTTTTTTTAAATTTTTGATAATTACAGGACATTTTTTGAGATTTATGAAATAATACTGACTTCCCATATTATTACTGACAAATTACTATAACTTCACTTCTAACTTTATTTTTTATTTAAATGACAAAAATATCCATTTCATTTACCTTTTTTGGATTTTAAAAATTTTGCTAATTTTTTTTAAATAAATTTTTTCATTTTATTTAAAAATAACATTAAGATAAATAACTTATATTTTTTTAGTTAATTAATATTTATTTGAACATTGAAAAAGTTAAAAAAAATTGGTCAAAATTTTAAAAATGTAAAAAAAAAAAAAAGGATATTTTTGTCATTATAAAAAAAAAAGGTTGATTGGGAGGTTAGTTTTATTTTAGAAATTTCGAAAGAGATATTTGTAATTGTTAGAAATCTTAAGAAAAATTTGTCAATTTAACTTTAAAAAAAATATCACAAAAACTATGGGACAAAGAAAGTACCATTGAAAAAAAAAGCCACATTCCATATGAATTTGAATGTATAGTTTTATTTCATGTAGAGTAATGTAATATATTCTAAAATTTATTTTAAAAATTATTTTTAAATGATTTGATGGTATTATATTAATTAGGATATCGGCAATACTGATTCAAAATGTATATTAAATTTAAATATCAATTGACATCATTAAAAATATTATTTAATTTTATATTAGAATTTATATTAATTAAGTTTTACTGAAATTTATATTTAAACTCGCAAAACATTATTTATGAATTCAAATTCTTTTTAAAGTTAAAATTAAAATTTTAAAAAGAGAAAAAGGAAAATTGAGTGAGGCCAATGGGAGGACCATTTATTTGTTTTTTTTTTTTTTTTTGTCTTTACATGACTTAATTAATGCCATAAATGCCACCTTAGGGGTGGTCAAAGTGTAGCGGAGCGCCCAGAACAAAATCCCCTAAGAATTCAACCCGCGTTTGGTTAAAAATTGATGATTTATTTATGGGGAAACTATACTCCCTCTCAGTATTCGACGTCTGTCCTGATCGACGCGGCGATTCCGTGTGCCACTGAAATGACAAAAACACCCTTGGAATTGCTGAGATGTTGGTTCTGTGCAGCGAGTTCATTTTCTTATCTACTCAGCGAAGGGGCTACATTTGTCTCTACAGTGCTTTCATTTCTCTCCCCCCCCCCTCTCTCTAACATTTTCTCTCACTATATCTATATACGCGTACATTCAAACTGGCCGCGAGATTCACGCTCTCACAGTAGGAGCTCTGAGAGTAGTGTATAATTTGTTCTGATCCTCAAGTGAAACCCTAAATTCAGAGAGAGAGATTGTGAAATCTCTTCGCAAAATCTCAAGAAGGCCTAGAATTTCGGTGCATGGCGTCGAAGGTGATGGCGTCTACGTCACCTGCGAATCCGGATCTGCCACGCCAGTCCTCTATACATTCCCTCACAGTCGCCGACCTCCAGAGCGATCAGAGCAAGAATTTCGGTTCCATGAACATGGACGAGCTCCTCAAGAACATCTATGGTGATACGGAGGCATTTACCCCCGCCGCCGACGACGACGACAACGGCGATGCTGGTGGCTCAGCCGCTGACGGTGGTGGTGTGTCGTTACCGAGGCAAGGGAGCTTCTCGCTACCGAAGAGTGTGGGGAACAAGACTGTGGATGAAGTGTGGAAAGAGATCGTGGCGGGAAGCCGCGAACCGGAGATGACTCTGGAGGACTTTCTGACGAAGGCGGGAGCCGTGAGGGAGGAGGATGTGAGAATGCAGGTGATGCAACCACCTCCACCAGGGTTTGGCGTGGATTCGATTATGAATGCTACTCAGTTTCAGGCCCCATCGCACATGCAACCATCACAGAATGGCCCTGGGGGGTTTGGTGTTGATCCGATGGGGTATGGGAATGGAATTGATGGGAGAATGGTCACCGTTGCTGCTGCCAGTGGCAGCGGCGGTAGTGTGGGAGTTGGGAGAGGGAAAAGGAGGGCAGTAGAGGAGCCACCGGTGGATAAGGCAACGCAGCAGAAGCAGAGGAGAATGATTAAGAACAGAGAGTCAGCTGCTAGGTCGAGGGAACGAAAGCAGGTTGGTTTGTGTCTGGAATTTTTTTTTTTTTTGATTGAATTGCATTTATGATTTTTTTTTAATCGTTTTCGGTTTCCTTGGTTTTGAATGTGATAAATTTGTGTTGTACTCATTTTGATTTTCAGGCCTACACTGTCGAGTTAGAATCATTGGTGACACAATTGGAGGAGGAGAATGCTAGGCTTCTGAAAGAAGAGGTATTGTTTTTGCTTGCAGTTCAGTTTAAAGATCTCATCATGGTTTTGTTATTTGGATATAAATTCATGGTTACTTTAAACATTACCTGAAAATGGAAATTTACCAAAAAGTACTAGTGGATTACACGAGGAAGAGGAGAGATTTTTGAGCATCCAAAGGACCTCAGGTTTATGTTGGTGTCAAATGTTGAGTTTAATTTTTAGATATCCTTAGCTATTGAAGTGCTGCTGAAAAGGGCAAACTTGATCATGTTTAATAGGATTTGATTAGTAAACAATTATTAACTTATCTTGGATCAACAATAAAAAAATAAATCATTAAACCCAACTCTCTCTTAAGATGCACTGTCGACACTTAATTACTGTTCTAGAACTGCTTTGGCAGTGAGCATTTTTAACTTTTCAAGCAGGATGACATTTTTGGATACATTCTAACCCACCAAAATGGCATTTCGCCTGAAACACTCAAATTACAAAATTCATTTGATTTGTTCATATAATTTATGGTAATTGAAATTGTTAGTCATTTGCTTCTGTTGACTTAGTTTAATAGCCAGTTTGGTAGGAAGGAAGTATGGAGGGGCAGAGAAAAGGGGATGGATGGAGAGCATTTCCGTGGTAGAGGGAGAGACAAATGGACTGGAAGGGAAGAGGGAACTGGGAAGCTCTTTCCTTCCAAGCCCAACATATTTTTTCATCCCAAAAGTGAAAGGAAAGGAGGGGAAGGACTGCCTCCCTCCTTTTTTACATTTCTGTCCTTAAGGTTTCTTTTCAACGTAGAAGGGTATATATTGGCAACATCAATAATCCCCTTTCCTTCCTACTTAACCAATGAAGGAAATACCCATTTCTTTCCCTCAGGATATCTTTTCCTTCACTCCTACCTTCTGTCCCTATTTTCTTCTTAGTTTCCATCCCTCGCACAAAACGGAGCATAAGATTCTCATTGGTGAGTGTTTTCTTAATGTTAGAACTTAGATACTCTTTTAAAGTTTTAACAAAGATATACACACTTGACTTTCATGGTACTGTTTTGCAATGGATAATTTAGTGAATTGGAAGCAGTAATTCTCAGTAGTTATTTTTTTCCCCTGCTTTGTTCTCTTTTCTTTTCTTTTCTTTTTCTTCTAATCATGTTCAACTATTTGGATTGTTGAACTTTTATTTTTTGGGGATAATAAGATATACACTTGCACCGCTTAAGCCAACAATGCTCTTCAACTGCTTGGCTTGTTGAACTTTTTTTATTTTATTTTTGGGGATAATAAGATACATGCTTACACCACTTAAACCAACAATTAGTGGTAATTGTTTGGTTTATGTTATGATACTGATTTCCTCAAGTCATTGCATTCTTTTCATATTTGTGGTGCTAGATAAAACCATCAAGAACAGTACAATGATGACCTGCAGAACCATCATGATTTCATGCACAAAGAATTGTATTTATTTATAGCCTATTATCATTTGTTCAAAAGTTTCTGAAAAGGAAAAAATTTAAATGCAGGCTGAGAAGACGAAGGAGAGGTTTAAGCAGGTATTTTCTATAGTTCTGCTAGTGTTATTAAGTCTTCATACTATGAAGTTTCAATAATTAATTAAAAATATAAGAATAATTTATAAAAGTTAGGTTTGTTATTTTTTAATGATTTTAAATTTCCATTATTGTGTATGTGTATTAGTGGTATTGTGTATTGAGTTATATCCAATATCATTACAGCCATTTTGTAGACTGCATAGGATGTCTTACAGCTGCAAATGTTGTGCACTGATAGAAATGCTTAAGAAAGAATTAATGTAATACTGACAACGAAATTTCTATTATCTTGACTTGGCTCATGTAATACTGACAATGAATTGTGCCAATTCCCTTCTAATAAGGGCAAATGCCTAGTTTATAGAATCATGTTTCTTCATTGCAAATATGGTTTACATATGGCTAGGGGTTATCTACTAAAAGATAATATACATGAAATTAATGGATTGATAAAGTTCCAACTGTTCAAAAGTTTTGAGTAAGAAAATCACAAACCTCTGTCTTTTTAAATGGTATATTAGAGATGATCAATTTTTTTTAATGAAATTAGAAGAGTTCTTGAAGAACTATGTCTTATGCACTACTATTGGTAATAGCTGAGTACGTGAGTTAACCTAGAATGTCTAGGGGATAATATTTATAATAGTTATGGTTAATGGACTTGGCGTAACAGTAAGGTTGTTTTATTGTGACATAGAGGTCACGGGTTCAAGTTGCGGAAACAGCCTATCCGCTTGCGGGGGTAAGGCTTTGTACATCTTGTTAGATTACCATTTGTTTTAAAAGCTTAAATTGTTAGAGAATGGACCAATAATATATATAAAGCTGTACTAGATTAGCCCTTTTTAATCGACTTGGAATTTTTTTCATATCATGTAGATGTTTAAACGATTTTTGAATGTGTTGTATTGTAGAACCCTTAATTTTCTGCAGCTTTGTGTGGCAGATTGATGTGCTGATTATTATTATTATTATTATTTTGCGTATCTTTGATCAAATATTCAATATGTTGCTGAAATTCTGTGAATGTTTTTGAAGGTGATCTGTGTATATGCAACATTGCAAGAATCTCCTTTTGCAATATGTGGTATTCTGTAGGCCATGTTATTGTGAAGTTTGTTATATTGGTGTTTGAAAATGGAAATATTTGTACATCGATAAAGACCATAAGACTGCCCTTTTGCAGTGCAGATGTGAAAATGATTGCTTTTACATGGTTAAGCCTGGGTTAATGTGCTTTGTAGTAGTATATTCAGCCACTACAATTTTACTTGGAAGTTGGAACCTATTTGAATGTGGATGAGATTACATTTCCTCGGTTTCAAGGGAATCAAGAACATCACTAGATGTCCTCTATTTTTCTCAGGTCTATTTTCATTTTTAGTTTAATACTTGAGCTTAGCCCCCCTCTCCTCGTTATTGTTGTGGTTATATTACCTCCATTTGGGGGAAAATTACTTTTTCAATGTGCTTAATTATATGTATCCCTGGCTTGTCAAAAAGTGGCAGTCTAAACTCAACTCAACAAAGCTCCCAATAACTTGGCACTGTTTGCAACGAATAGTCTCCTTTATCTATAGAAAAGGAATCACATGGGAGACTTGCTCTTAGGAGAAACTGTAATAGTTTGATTATTGACTTGTCAAAAAAATGAAAAATGATTATTAGATAAAACAAGATATATAATTGACTCATCTCTCAGGATTCACGGGAATGGACATTTTAAAAAGTGATGGATGGGCCATAATTTTATCAATTATGTGATAAATGATAGCATACCCATGACAATTCATTCTTTTTGTGATTGCACATTCAAATGTATATACCTATTTACGTATAGGAATATATGTGTGACCCATCGTTACCAAAAAATGCTAATACCCTAGTGATTTTTGTTTTGGTAAGTGTTCCAAAACATAGAACACTTGCATTCTAGAATACTAAATTTAGCGATCCAAGAAATACCTTCTTAGTTCCTTCCTCAAATTTTGTTTTAAGAGAAAATTAATAGGAAAATGGCCAGCACAAATCAGGAGATCAACCCTAAATTGGTGTACTTAAATGAATGCTTTTACATGTTTTATTTTATAATAATAATTTTTTTTAACTATATGGAAAACTTGTATACTTAAGTAATATTAACTTTTATTACTCATCTTCGGGTGACACGAACACACACCTACAGCTAGAATTACCCATTGTATTTTGCTCATGTCATCTGCATAAGCTATCCCCTATCATACTACATTTAAAGTATGTAGTGTATTGCATTCCCGTTCTTATTCCATGTACCATAACGATCCGTCTTATGGGTAACATTGGTTTGACTTGTATATTGTTGTCTCCTAACCCATGTCCTGGCATCGAGAATTTACCATGTCAATATATATATATATATATAGATAGATAGATAGATATAGATATATTACAACTCATTTTGGATAGTGTTTATCCATATTCTCTGCAATGACATCTCCACTTATTGTGGTTGACTCTTTTTGGCTATAGTGACACATAATTTGATTAAGTGGTTTTGCGTTATGTGACTGTAAGAGTCGAGGATATCAAAAGGAATGTCACTTGAAAGGATTCACATGCTGCTGCTATGGAAGTTTCCACCAACATCTCCATAAAATTTGTAACTATTTGGCTTAGGTTGAGCCAAAAGAGGCAATCATGGTGTATCCATCCTTGTGGTATGTCATGGCTCGTGGCTGTGGTGTGGTAGACCCACAATTATGATGTCCCAGGTGTAAGTGTGTGGTTTGCCGCAATCCTCATGGTCTTGATTCACTTAACATGTTGGGTTGGGTCTTTCAATCTCATGGCTTGCGGTTCTGGTATGCCCCTTTATCAGGCCTGCGATTATTTTATTCCAATTGTGAATGTCATAACCCAGCGTTTGAGGTGTAAGCGCATGGTATGCCTCGATTCCCGTGGTCTTGATTCTATTAGCACATTATGTTGAGGCTTGCAATCGCAGTTTAATGAAAACAATGACACATTAGACCATGACTCTAACCAAGAACGAGGGATTTGTGTGGTTTGGAGGATTGTGAATGAGAGCTAGGTGTGGTATGAGAATATCTTCTCACGTCACACCCTGCCTGATGAGGAAAGGACACATGTTACAAGTAGCACAATATTTGCAAAACCCTAACAACATGATGTGTTAGGGAACCACGAGCCCCTTTATCATGGCATGCTGTAGGCCTGCGATTATTTTATCCCAATTGTGAATGGTATAATTTGACATATGAGGTTTAAGCACACGGTATGCCTCGATTCCTGCTGTCTTTGTAATGTCCTGAATTTCTGTATGAAAATTTTAAGCTTATTCTAAGGCTATGGCGTGTAAATTTATTTGAAACATGTGGATTAGGCCAAAGTCTAGAATCATAGTTTGACAAATGGACATCAAATATCAATTCTATGTGTCCAAATATACTAGCATGTTCGTTTTAATACAAATCTAAAATATTGTAAAATTTCATGTAAAGTATATGTCATCATTGTATTAAAACATGACATACACCTAAGAAATTGATTAAAGACAAACTAAGTATATGTAGATATATACACTAAGTATATGTACATATATAAACCTAATAATTTAGTAAGGGGTGATAATTGAATAAATATAGCAAGGACAGCTCATGCTAGAAGGGGCTGTCAAGCGAAACATGAGGTGGCAACAAAAGGAATGGGTGGCACCATAAGATTGAGGTGGCAACATGAGAAATATTGTGGTGGCAACAAGAGAATGAGGTGGAAAGATCTTTGTCCAAAAGGCCGAGGAGTTGCCAACACATGCATGAGATGCTGGTAACAGAGAGCATCAACCAAAAGGGCAAAGCTGAGTCACTTAGTTGTGGAGGCGGTAGAGCAAGACCAAATTGATAGAAGGGCAACATGTGTATACATGCATACACACACACATATATATCTTGCTGTATAATGTTCATATAAGCAACCGAAAAAGGAAAGGAAAACATAATTTCCTTATGCATAGGTTACGGCAGTAAGATAGATAGAGGGAGAGAGAGAGAGGAATGGCAAGCATGGAGGAAGGAGAGAGAGAGAGAGAGAGAGAGAGAGAGAGAGAGAGAGAGCGTAGAGGGTGGGGTTTAGGATGTGACAGTCTTTATTCTAATAGCACATTATGTTGAGGCTTGCAATTGGGGTTTAATGAAAACTATGACACGTTAGACCACAACTCTAGCCAGGAACGAGGGAATTTGTGTGGTTTGGAGGATTGTGAATGAGAGCTAGGTGTGGTTTGAGATTATCTTCTCATGTCACACCCTGACTAGTGGGGAAAGGACACATGTTACAAGTAGCACAATATTTGCAAAACCGTAACTGCTTGACATGTGTTAGGGAGCAGAATAATCCCCAGAAAAGCTGGCATTCTATCCTCACTCTGACTAACTATTGCCAGACCCTTCCTTTAGTGGTCAGCGTTGTCACTCACCCTACTCTCCCACAACCCATCTATCTCCTTTCGTATGTCAGTTTTGGGAGGAAGGCTACTGTTGAACTTCACTGTGCCTATAGTGAACCTCTTAGTTCTCTTAAAATTTTATGAGGAAATAACATATAGTAAAAGTAAATGTAGAAAACTAACGGAATCAAAATACAGTTCTAAGAAGACAACCAAATCTTATTGACTTAAAAAGATAAATTTATTTTGCCATCTACTCGGTTTTGATAGTATTTTCTCCAATTTGTTTGTAATTGCATCCCTATTGATTGCAATTTGATGCAATTTGCCATAGGGACACACTCATACCTAGCAAATGTTTCAATAATTGTTATAAGGCTTTGTTGAGTTGAGTATTGTTGTAAACATGATTAACTATGAGTTGCTGCATTTAAACAAGTCTTTCTTTAACTGTACCTTGGGCTTCAGGAACTCCATACATTGTCTGGGGACAGTGCCATTATCTTTCCCCCATTGGTCATATAGATCATATTGCTCTAGGTGGTTCAGTGAGATATAACCTTAATGCTGGTGTATTCATATTCAAATCTACTTCCTTTACTTATTAGATATATCTTCTTATGATGCAGTCATATTGAATTCTTCGATGCTGTTGTGTATAAATCAGTTGCTACATTGAGTATGTGCTTTGTGATACTATGCTTAGGAACGATATTAGGACATGTGACACATTCAGGTTTGATGCAGTGTCCCGTCTTCCTGCCTACATTCCAAGTCTGTCCTGATTGGATTATTGTGAGCATCTGATCTGATGGCACTCTTGTGGAGGTGAAAACTTTTATTTTGTGGTTTTGGAATGGTTGAGGCTTTCTTTATTTAGAAGGATTTTTTTTAATGATAGTTCTTTATTTAAAAGGAATTTAAGATGGGAATTCCAAATTCCTAGGAAATTATAAAAATTTGGTTGTGTGTTTGAGGAGATTCTTGGGAATTGTGATTCCTGCTGACACTCCAATTCCTCTGACACTCCAATTCCTATGAAATGTGAGAGTTTTAATTCCCACCTAGAAGTTGGGAATTGCCAATTCTTTTCAATGCAAGCATGACATTGCCAGAATTGTTAACCATATATCTAAGCTATATTTTTAATTCAAAATTTCTAGTTTTAACAATAGTTTTTAGAAAAGGTTAATTAGCTTTAACTGAAATATGGTTGGCCAACTTTCAAGGGCATTTTGGTCGATTGTTGAAATTAAATTTCATAAGCATATCATAAGTTTTCCAGCTTGTGAAGCTACACAATAACCAAATATTGAATTATTATGACAAAAGGTCATTAGTTTTTACTAAAAATGGCCAGTTTAAAGTAAGTATTAGGTTTGAAATTCCCGTTATAACTGAACAATAATAATAGTTATTCTCGAGAATTATAACTCATGAATTTGAACCATCAGTAGTTCGAAATTTAGAGAAATAAAATTCTTAGCAAACAAACAATCTGTTCTGATCTGGTAATGATTTTCCAAGTTGAAATTTACACGATAAAGCTTGAGGGAGGACAGAGTGCAACTTTTAAATGCATTGGCATGTTTTAGAGTATGCTTGACAATTGCCTTGAGCTTGGACCACTCTAAGCCTCTCAGTCCGTTTTCTTCTGTTGTCCTGACCCATGTCCCTTTTTTCTTTGTTAATCAACTGGTGCAAGCCTACTTGCACACACGCCTAGCGTTGCAAAGAAAATACCATTGGCTTGCTGGCTGGAAGAACCTTTGATGGAATCTTATCCATCTCCCTGTAGGGGCTATATATAAGAGTAGGATGATGCTAACATGCTGATGCTGAACATGTTTACAACTGTATATAATGTAAGGATTATCTATAAAAAAAAAAAAAAAAGTATATAATATATGGATTACTGTTTAAAACATGCTGGTGGTGAAAATCACATGCTTGCAACAGTAAATAATATATGGAATTATAGGCAGTAAAGAACGTGACATAATAAATGATTTTATAACTGATTTTGTGGTAATTTTTTTAACAAGTGATTATGTGGTAGACATGTTACTTTGATGCCACGTTGTTTTGTAGTAGTGTACCCAGGGTGGATTAAAGGGTAGGCTCCCTGAATTTGTTTGTTCATGCACTTTTCTAACATGTTTTGGTTTCAATACAAATTGCAGAAGCATAAAAAAGTGCATAAGCATGTTTTGATATCCCTTCTTATTCCAAATGGAGTTTTATCTTTTTATGTTTTTAAAGATAGTTCCAGCATACGATTAAAGTGTGGATGGACATATTTTTGAGATGGAATCATTGCATCTCGTTATTGCCTTTAAAGGTTACTAATGCTTCCTTTTTTTAGAGTGGAGCTAATATTGAAAATGTAGCAATCACCATGGCTAATATTAACAAATCTGAAAGAGCATTTCATAAGATCCTGTAGCCATTGTCTTTTTGCAATGAAGTGTCTCAGTTTAAATGCTTTTCAACATTGAATGGATTAGCCTGCTCAAGTGCCATGTAAAAGTACAATGGAAAGGCTTTTTTTTTAAACTCTGGATTTTCTAATACACCTCTGGTGCACGTACTTCTTTCCCTCAGTTTAAATGCTTTTCAACGTTAAATGGATGAACTTGTTCAAGTGCCATGTAATTCTAAAATGTAACGAAACTTTTTTTTTTTGTTTTTTCCTGGATTTTCTAACGCACCTCTGATGAACATACATTTTTGGCATGTTTTGATACAGTTCTTGTCAATAACTTTAAAATCACTAATTTGTTCTTTATCCTTGAGTTTGCAGTGAAAAATGGTAAAATCAACAATCTTAGCTTTTACAACTAGAAAATTACAATTGTTCTTTTACATCTTGAGCTGTATATACTTCTCTCAAGAGGTTGTGAAAGAATCCTTATGTCTTGAGCTTTGAAATTGTTTCCCGTGACATCAGAGACTGGACTTGCAATATCTTTATAACATGGGTGAAGAATATGATAGTTCAGTTACATAACCCCCCCCCCCCCAAAAAAAAAAAAAGGGAAAAAAGAATTTGATAGTTCAGTTCATTCTGATTTCTGATCTGATTCTTACAACTAGTGATACTAAATGTGCAAATTTATTCCACATCAGGGAGCATCACCAAAATTCTATACGTACTTTCTTGTAGAATGATGATGATATATGTTGTGTTTGTGGACCAACTTGCACTTTCAATTTGTGAAAGCTACAGTCAACTATTCTGCTGAGTTTGGTCTGATAGGAATGATAATACCTGGGAAATGTTTTGCTATCATATGTTTGTTTTTATGAAAATTAATGTGTAGGTTCTGTTTGTTTTAATGAAAAATATGATCAGAAATTGACTTGTGTCCATGCTATCAAATGCAGCTGCAGATGTTTTGTTATCATTTTTTTTTTTTTATAAAAAGAAAATTATTGTGTAGGTTCTGTTTGTTTTAATGAAAAATGCGATCAGAAATTGAATTATGTCCATGCGATCAAATGCTGCTGCACATTAACTTGATTGTTTTATGTAAACTATATATTGAATAATTTGCCTAAAATGTTTACAGGCACAAGTGAAATCAACCTTTTTGAATATCATTTCTAAGATTAGATTTTCTCAAACACTAGGTTGAAGCTTAGTTGGTAACAGTATCTGAACTTTTGAGAAATGATGGAAGTAGACTTTGTTTGCACATCTTAGTCATCTCATAGCAGGTAGATACTTTAAGTAACAATTGAAACAATAATTGTTATGATATACACTTGCACGCATCTCATCCAAGTGGACTTCTTAATTTGATTTTCCACTGAAACAGAATGGAAGCAATTGATAGCTCATTGCAGATACAATATTTTGTTCTGTTTGATTTAATGCAGCTCATGGAGAACCTGATTCCAATTGAGGAGAAGCGAAGACCGCCTCGAGTTCTTCGGAGAGTGCAATCCATGAGCTGGTAGACATTCTTAATTTATGGTCAATAAGCTATAGAAAGCATGGAGCAAGATATGCTTAAAGAAAGCTAAAAAGAGAGAAGCAGAAAGGAAAAGAAAAAAGAAAAATCAGGTTGGACATTACTCTGGTGACTTGTTTAGGAGTCCGCGGTGTTCATTTGTAAAGAGAGGCTGATCGTAGCCAAAGACTTGAAGTAATTTTCTTAGAACTGAAGATGGATGTGCAGTGCAGCTTAGCTTGTGGAGGGTTACCATGAAAATTAGCCTGGTATGCATAGTTAGGTGTTGTAGAAATGGAATTCCTGCTGATTTACAGTTCAGTTTCCCCACATATGTTGATGGGTCGGGAGACTGAGAGACAGAGACTAATTATGTACTTGATATCACATTATATTACTTACTGATAGATTCACATTACATTATGTTACAATAATCTATTTGCTCCACCACCACCATCGCGGAGTCTAGTGGTGGAAGAACTTGTATTATATACCTTACGCTATTCTAACTTCTCCAGGCTGTTTTGCATGGCATTCTCACCACCCACTCTAATAAATGGCAACCACATTATTTGACATTAGGGTTGGGCAGATTCATGAACATGTCAACATTGCAAAATTATTGTGTATTATATTTGTAGACTTAACTAAGGCTGTGCTGTTGATGGCACTGTGTTTGACCCAGTTTTCCTTCACTGCTGTTTTGTTTTTAGTGCAATTCAACAACGTTGCATAGCAATGATTACATATACAAGTTGCTGGAAATCAAGCTGACGGGGTCAAGTTTGGGCTCATGCCAGCTTTGCGCCAGTGATTTCCTTACTGGAAAATGCTTGATGGCTACTTTAATTCACAATGAGCTCTCAACCATTAAAGTTCCAACAACTTTCTTGCAAAAGCAATATCTCGAAAGCAAAGGCTAACATTCTATAATTCTAGAGTGGTATTGCATCAATAGCACCCACAATTTATCCAATATCACACGTATGACTGCTTGCCCATCCTGGAGAACAACATGAATTTCATGGTCAAGAAGCAATAAAAGTATAAACTAATAAAGTTGATGCAGCACAGGATTAGCTGCACTGTGCTTAGGACTGTAAATAAGTCGAGTCGAGTCATATCATGGATTGTTCAAGTTTGACTTTATTAAAATAAACAAGTTTTAAATTGTGTTTAAACTTAATTTATTAATTTTTCAGAATCAATCTTGAACGAGTCTCTAATCAAATAAATTGTAATTCGAGCTCAAATAATTTGATTTATTTGATTTTGTCTTTATATAGTATTAGACTATGCTCAATAAATTAACAAGTCTTAAAATATGTTCATGCATCTATCTTTATAGTTTAACTGAAACAAGAAAGCACCATCAATGCTTATATGGGATAGTTAAGATTTTGCAGAATTGACACCAAGTTTCCAATTTATTTTCATGGAAGGATAGGCTTCTGGTTGACCTGAGCTGTAGCTGCAAAAAAATTGAATCACCTCAGCAATAACAGTTAATGATAAATGGCATATAGTCCAGCAGCTCCAGGGACCAAAGAGAACAATCTATACTCACAAACTGAGATGCACTTGCTAAAAGGCAATCAAGGGAGGCCAACCAGCTGTATCTCCCAAGAAATCTCAATTGCAAAAAGGATCAAATATTAAAAAAGCTCCAACAATGTAAGCATCAAATACTCCTTTTTTAATGGTACATGTAGGAAAATTGAACTCAAAGCAATCATCTAAAAGATTCAAACCAATCTCAGATAAAAGTTAACAGACGCCAAATCATTGTTTGAAGCAACCAAGCCCTCCAGTTGGACATGAGTCCTCAAGCACCCTAATTAGACGTTAAGCAAGGCCGGTAATTAAGGTCATTTACCAAGGAGATTGTATAGTCCAAGAGTTGTTTTGTAAATAAAATTTACATTTACATGATTTTTTAATTCACAATGCACTCTTTATTTAAAACTGCCTAATATAATGAGTAAATAACAAATTAAAATGCAAATTCCATAGGCTGTTACATATATATATATATATATATATATATATCCACAAATAGACACCATTATGTAACAATAACAATGAAAAGCGAAAACTATGATCATTCATTTAAAACAAACCCAATGCAGGTAAGGCATCAAAAGGCATTTGCAAGACACTATTGAAGTGATTCCATTGTCAACACAAATGAAATTCTACTGCGTATTTGTTCTTCTTTATCTGCAAGTAATTGAAAATGGAACCAGATAAAACAATGATAGATCCAAACTGAACATTTAGAAGAATTAGGACGATCAAATGATTCTCGACTATAAAAATTCTACTAACATTGGACAATTCTATAATCAATTAATCTATCCCTATTGCCAGAGAAGTTACATCGACCAGATACGATGTAATCCAATCACATCACAGCCTACACAATTGTGTTCATACACACCAACTTCAATGAGTCAAATTCGTACTTCAGAATATCTTTTTCAAACCATGCAATCAAACAACTTATCTAACCATCACCTGCGACCACATTAATACTCAGGCATCACCAGAGCTCCTGTTAAGTAATCTCTTGCCATGGGAGACAATCCAGAGACAGTTCATAAGTTCCCGTTGGTTTTTGCAAGAAAAACTCTAAATGAACCAAAGACTTGCTATATATTTTGGATAAGACTAAGTCACTTTGGTGAGTTGAGTTGAGTATACCATATGTTCTCACATCTTGTAAAGCACATTTAGCTTCTGTCTTATGATGGCCGTTGCAGATCAGTGGGGATAAAAAAACATTAGAAAAAAAGAGAGAGATTTACAGAGAAGAATTAAAAAAAAGATAACATAATTGGATTCCAACATGAAAATGTGAAATACTCAGAAACGTAACAAGAAATAATACAAATTTAAAGCAAGCCTCATAACAAGACCTAAAAACAGGTGATCCAATATAAACACTGTTCTTTACAGAAAGTATACGGATAAATACAAGAAAGTTACCTGCTAAATCCCTTATTGTTGCTGACCACTTCATTTCCTAAAATAGGCTGGTAAAAACTAAAATAACAACATATGCATGAATTTCTACATTCGATCCTCATTTGCTGTTTACCAACTCAAATTAGTCAGGGTGGTTTGCCCTGTTCACGAATTCAATACCCTCAGTTCGGCAATTCATGATCTTATGGAACACTTCTCTAACTTGGAGCTCCAACGGATCCAATCCATCCTTGCAAACATTGAAAACCAGTGCTAATTCTTGCACTTCCTGTCCCACTTCTTCCTTCTGTACCTCCGTCAGTGGGAACTGGGCTGAATCTACTAAGTCCGTCAAATGCCTGATGCATTTCTCAATCTGATAAATCTCCTTCAACAACCCATTAGAATTGCGACGCTCTCGCTTCTTTGATTCATCAATAATCTTATCATGCAGCAAAAGTAGTGAATTACCCCATGAGAATTGCCGTGGGATTGAAAACTGAATTTGGAGACCTCGATCTTGACAAGGAATTGCAGCAACTAGAGCCCATAATACAAACATGAGCACTGAAGTCATTGTAAAAACAGGGATTGCAAGCCCATCAGTAGCCATGATCTCGTTCCCACGTGGTGGGACCAAGTTGTTTGCAAATGATTGGAGCTGCTTAGCTGCTGACCAAGAATGAGACACACTCCATGAGAGGGATCTCGAGTGACCTGACTGACGATGGTGATCCTTACTTGTGTTATAACGCCCAAAAGATCTGTTCCGGTTTGAAAGAACAGACCCGGATTCCTTATCATCCAGCATCACGAGTGCCAAATCCATCAGACCTTTTCTTGCTCGACGGAACTGGCCCTCACCTATCATCCTTTGTTGAGAATGCAATGCACAAAGAACAATTTCCAAGTGCTTCTGCCAAAGTTTAATCTTCTCAATCCCATCGCGAGTTGCATTACAAATATCAAGTGCCTTAATGCTTCTCTCAAAGAATTCAGTAAGGAGCCTATCTAGAGGTGGTTTTGAGAGCAGTGCCTTGTTGTTGAACAAGATAACCCTAAACTCCTCCTGACAGCTAAGGAACATAGCCAATAGTTTCCGTATCCATGCAATAGAAAGAAATTCATCAACAGTAACAGCTGAGAGATCATGAAACCGATCAGACACTAGCTTTTGGAATGATTCAAGTTCTGAGTCCCGGGCATTAGAATCATGGTTTGCTTCCATGGAATGGACCTGATCACTCCTAATACTTAAAATTGAGCGGCGAAATGAGGCAAAAGGCACTGAAGAATGATTATTCGTGGAGGGCATTGTCACATGACAAAAACTTAATTCAGAATCCTCAAGACAACCAAATTAAAGAAACCACCACGAAGCCACCTCAAATCAATTTATCAACCAGAACCAAAATCTCACAAATTAATAGAACCTCCAAAGCCAAACAACTTATGAAATGAGCACAAATCTATGAATAACTTGAACAAATTTGTCAAGGCAATGCCCCAAACCCAATTCTTTAGAACCAAATTCCAAGAACTTTCAAAACCCCAACTATAATTCAACCAATTTTTTCAACAAAAACTAAAAACCTTATAAAACACCCTCAGAATCCTATCGACAGAAACGACCTCAATAGGAAAAACCCTCAAAATCCATGATTTTCAAAACCCCAATAAAAAATCTCAAGAACCTATTAAAATTCAACCAAAATAATTCAAAAACCCCCAAATCTATAAAAATTAACCAAAACCCAACACCCTGCAATTCTTTAAACGAATATATGAAAACCCAGATCAATAATACTGCTGAACCGATTAATTTGCAATTGGAACCACAAAAAACCGATTTCATATGACAACGAATACCATAAAAGTTCAACAGATCATAGAATGAAATCGAGTGCAAATAATATTTCAAGAAAACCCGTTCAGGATCGAGAGAATAGAGGAACACAAGCGATTAAAGAGAGTACCTTAATGAGATATATAGGGGCTCCAAAGGCGGAAGGAACTACATGTACATATACCTGTACATATACAAATACATATATATATACACACATACAAAAAGTGGAACCACTTAAGCCCCTCGCCCCTTTGGTCTGACGAAAATTCAGGAAATACGAAAAAGAAGATACAGAATTTGGAATAAGAAAATTCTGAAGTATATCTCAAATAAGTTATAACCAGAGAAGAATGGAAAGAAAATCAGCAGTTGGGGTTTTTATAATGTGGTGTCCTCATTTTATCTAATTTATATTTGTTGCCTTCCTATTATCCTTTCCCTTTTCCTTTTATGTTCCTCCATCTACCAAGTTCCTCTCATTCATACCCCTAAAACTTGAAAAGTTATCACGTGAATCGATTAATTCTCATCATTATAATCATAATATGAGAGATCTTATTTTCTAAACTTATGTTATTTGAAATAAAGACATCTTATTAAAAAAATACTTTTTTCTTAAATTTTTGTTAAGTATATAATATACATAAGTTTGATAAATAAGTTAAATACTATGATATTGAGAATTTTGATTAAAGAAGACTTGTGTTAGATCAATCTTCTCTCTCTCTACATATATATAGTATGTGTGTGTGTAGTGTGTATTTAATTGAGGTTACTTTAATAAATAAAATTATAATTTTTTTTTACAACAATGTGAAGAAGAGAAATTAAATTTACCTTATTTGCATAATATCTTGGTCCTAATAAAATTATGAAATTATCTTTTATTAAAAATGAGTTTACAAGTGTGTTAGAGTAATGTAATAATCTCATTTTATAATTGTGGAACCCTTTAGAAATTTGAGAAGTGGGAATGGCACCCTCTCTCTCTCTCTCTCTCTCTCTCTCTCTCTACATACATACATATACACACACACACACAAACACATAGTGGGCATCCTAGCTGACAACTTCATTAATGTGTAAAGAGTGAGCTTTTAGCAAAGTTGTTAAGTTGCACCACATGATTCTTCTCTATAAAATGACTATTTTTAATAAGGTGACCAAAACCCAGAACCATCAACACCTCATGAGTCATGAATACCTAAATGTGGAAAAGCCCAAACCCACTTGGTCCTTTATATACATTGGTCGGCCATGTTCTGAGTCTCATTGAATGTGCTCTATGGCACCCTTCCTAATGATTTTATGTATCCACTTGCTTTTTTCAAAATATCTGAGTTGGTCATTTCTGAGTATCATTGATGTCTTATTCTTTATACCCGAGTTAATAAATACTTAACATATTAGTTTAATAGATGAATTACAAATTAATGTATAAAAGCACTCATTAATTCGGGTGCACTAATGAATACAAGTTTGTTCAACTTGCACCTAAAGTTAATGAATACAAACTTGTTCAATCCGTGGCCAAACCCATTCTTGGGTTCTCGAAACCAAAATTATTGTTTGTTATTTGAGACTGTAAAATGAGCTGAGTTATTCAAGTTTGACTCGGTTATAAACTCATTCGAGATCGGCTCATGAGATAAACAAGTGAAGTTTAAACATATTTTGAAACTCGTTAATTTATTAGACTTGGCTCGAGTTTGACTTGTTAAGCTGAAAAATAGTTTAACACTATATAAAAATTCAAATTACTTGAGCTAAACTTGCAATCGACTCAATTCAAAACTCATTCAAGACCAGCTCGAAAAATTAATAAACTGACCTTAACCACAATTTGAAACTCGTGTATTTTAATAAGTCAAACTTAAACAATACACTACTCGACTCAACTCAACTCATTTACACCTTTATTATTACCAACGAAAATGTTAAAGATTTCGAATTTATATCTCTAATGTATCACTATATAAACCCCCATGACATGATTTATTTTGATACACAAGATAGGGGAGAGTGAAATCGAACTCATTCCAACTATGTAAGAAGTGACATTATGTGATTTTTTTTTTTTTTTTTTGGGTTTAAGTAAGTGGTATCTTAACTTTTGTCAAACTAATCAACTCGCTACACATAAGGTAACTTGAAAATCTCATGAGCCGCGTGATAAATTAAACTTCAGAACTTTTGAATTTACGACCGAAACTTTCCCCACTCCTATTAATATAAGAACTGAAATATGTCTTTCAAACCAACTCACACACCACCTAAACTCCTCATGATGTGATTTCTAAAACCATTAAAATGACAAATAAAAATAAAAATTAAAGATCTCTAACATTACTCTACTCTTGTTACCAATATCCCCCAGCTTAACAGTACAACATGCAGTATAGAAGACACTGATTGGCTGTAAAAGGTAAAGAGACACCAACTTGTATATCCCATTAACATTACACACAGCAAAAATACCATCACAACCATTAAAATCACCTACCCCGGCCGCCAACATTCCCAGTCCATTGTCAACAATCAATGTCACATTCAGACATATACCGCCACCGCCACCTCTGTAAAACAGAAATTTTGAGTTGCAGAGTACCAAAATTGCATCTGTGCTTTTACTCTGGGCCCAAAAGGCGAAAACAATTTACTTTTCTTGTTTTTCAAAAGTAATTCTAAAACCAGTAAAATGAACACAGAACTATAAAAGGGTAAACATATCGGGAATAGATTGATAGCGATGACATAAGTAAACAAGAATGAGTGTTACAACGTATGAGCTCTGTTATGGAACGGCACCACAATTATAATGGAGTTTTACAGCAACACAATGACATTAACAACAAACTCCTGTCCTAATGACATGAAAATGAGATGAAAGTCAACAAGAAAATGAAAATAATAAAGGCTTTATCACTGCCTTTCTTCTTACTGCTCTACTGTTTATTTTTCTTCTATTCACAAGCCAATTTGGTGTCAAAGCTGCTCAAGCAGATTGCAAAAGCCTGAAATGCAGATAGGGGATAGCGATAATCCATGGTAAATATATCTTTGTTAACCTTACCAAACTGCAGTATGATTTTGTCATGGTCTGGTTGGGATGGTTGAGAAGTTGGTTGTGCACCAGTGGCTGGCTGTGTGGCAGCAATTAATTGAAAGTTCTTGACAGATGCAACAGTGACCCGCCCTCGAAAATTCAAGCACCAACACTGTAACTGTTCATGCCATCTAGGGGACTTGTTTTTAAGGATTAAGGGCTTCGACTTGCCATCCTCTTCCTCATTACTTGAGCCACCAACTTCAGAAAATCGTGAGCTGCTGAACTCAACAGAGTGATCAAGAGACTTTGAGAAGGAAATGCTCCGAAATGAATCCTCAAGGGAACGGGGCAGAAGTTCTGGTTGGCCAGGCACTGTGCCACCTGCATCAAGGGCTGAAGCGGGGATTGAGTGCATGATGCAGTGAATCCTTCGCGGGCCTCGTGTCCCAAGCACATTCAGCTCATACGTGAGCTGAGCTATGTTGTAGCTACCGGTTGGGACTTTTGGAGATACTTTTTTGGAATAGAATCTACGGCTCGTTCGCCCAGGTGGGGGGATGTGGGCACAAGTATGTGGAGGCTGTGTGTCGTATATTATGAATTTTGTGCCAAGAAAATTTGATCTAAAACAAAACATAAAATTTAGTCATCAATAATAGGCAAACCTTAAAAAACAAAAATTAATTCATAGCCCAAGGAACCTTTTTATCAGTTTCAAAAAGAAGAAATAAAAAAAAAAAACAAAGAAACGATTGATTAAATATAAGCTTAATCAATTAGAAGACCCCACCCCCTCTTTTCAAAAAAATAAAAATAAAAATAATCTTGTTCTTGTTCTTTTTCTTTTCCCCCCTTTTGGTGGTGGGGAGTTGCATGAGTTGAATACATGCAAATGCACTGACAAACTTGTGAGGTGAAACTTCCCGATGACAAGCCCATCAGGTACACAGATTGATTCCTCTAGGAGTGGATATCATTTTCATTTTCAATTGTTTTACTTACCCAAAAAAATATTTTAAATTATAAATTTTCATTTGACTCATTTAGAGATACTAGAATTCACTATCCTAGAAAGTTGAGCCTCATTTCATCCCAGAGTAAGCATTCCCCTAAAAGGGGTGTTGCTTGTATTTTGAAGTAGTACAATATTCCTCTAATGATTTAAGAAGAAGATTTTACTATTGCAATCCTGTCCTGTCAAACAGTTTTCTTAAGGATGTTGTTGCACAGCATCAGGTACACAGATTGATTCCCAATGACGAGCCCATCAGGTACACACATTGATTCCTCTAGGAGTGGACATCATTTCATTTTCAATTGTTTTACTTATCAAAAAAAATATTTTAAATTATAAATTTTCATTTGACTCATTCAGAGATACTAGAATTCACTATCCTAGAAAGTTGAGCCTCATTTCATCCCGAAGTAAGCATTCCCCTAAAGGGGTGTTGCTTGTATTTTGAAGTAGTCAATATTCCTCTAATTATTTAAGAAGAAGGTTTTACTATTGTAATCCTCTCCTGTCAAACAGTTTTCTTAAGGATGTTGTTGCACAGCAAATCTTATCATAATGAATCATGAATCAAGAAGAGGGATTTACTAAACTTCAAATTAGTTTGGAAGAACGATGCAAGAGGTAATTATATAAGTGAAAGATATTGAATCATTTTGCTTATTTTGTTACCTCAGCTTTCCTATATAAGTGCTGCTTGATCTTGAAATGTTATCAGCATCCATTGAAATAACATATTCTGTACAAGTAGTTCGCCGAGTTCTTTTGGCAGAAAGAAGGAATTTCCCATTTTCAACTAGCAAAGCTGCAGATTAAAACACAGCAGTATATGCATTTAGAACAAGGAAAAACTGCAAACAGTAAATCATGTTTGGTTTATAGTATTAAAAATAATCATTTCCAAATGGCTTTGAAATATATTTTAGGGTATCCTGCAATAAAGTCGGTGGCTCTATTGCTCTCCCTCCAACAATGGGTGACTCTAAAAGCATACTCCTAGCCATTAAAGAAAGCTCTTGCATTTTCAGTGAAGCTCAGCAACATATTTCGTGCTTCCCAATGGGGCTTGCATTGGGAGTTTCTAACAATTACAAAACCTCACTTTTCTCCCCTACTTTTACTGACAAACTACACATACCTCTCCTCCATGCCCAATTTTTTTCACAATGACAAAAATACCCTTTCATTTTTTTTGGTACAATTTTGTTCTGACTTTTTTTAAAGAATTTTTTCATTTTATATAATTTTTTTAAAGTAAATAACTTCTATTTTTGATCAAAATTTTTAATCAATATTTATTTGAAAATAAAAAAGTAAAAAAAAATTGCAAAAACATAAAATAAAAGGAGCACTTTTGTCATTTTGAAAAAACTGGACCGTAATTTGTTAGTAAACGTAGGGAAGGGCATGTGTAGTTTTAAAAACCTCAAGAGAGGTATAATTGTTAGAAACTTTGAGGGAGATCAGTGTAATTTACCCATATTTTTATGGAACAATCAAAATTATGTCCCAGGATGGATAATTGCCTCAAAAGGTCCAATAATGAGAGTCAATTTGGTTTATGAACCCAACTGGACAGCTCATGATATAAAAATGCCACAAACATCATAACACATGGGTGACAGTACACCGGAGCTGTCCAGTTGCATCAACTGCACATGACATTTTTTCTGCCAAATTAATGGTGGTACTTTACAGAGGGATGAAAAAGCAAAATGTAGCAAACTCCAGGGATTGATTTGTTAATAAAAAAAAAAAAGCAAAGTGGAATTCACACCAAACTCAAGGGGTGAAAACTGTAGTTTACCCTAAAATTTAGCATTACTCTTGAAGTAAATGGAACAAAAGTTCTGAATATCTAGATGTGAAATAAATATCAACACTTACCCTAAAGATCGTATTTAAACAAAGTAGTAATTCCTAAGCCCAAAGCACCTAACCAACAAACATTTTTACTGCCAAACCGTAAACACGAGTTTGGTCAGCTCTTAAACTCGAGCTAAGCTACAGATGCATTCTTTTTTAATCTTTAACCAACCATCTTTCACTATACACTGCAAAGTGGTATTGACAGAGAGTTGTTTAGCATAGACAAGAAAATCTATAATCATGAGAGACAAATATAAGCCACTTGAAACCACTGCAAAATGGCAAGAAATGAAGACTAGAATTGTCTTGCAGTCTTGATATGCACAGCTTTCAGTGTATCTAGATAGGACACCGTTCTACAAATAGAAAAAAAAAACCCAAGGAACTCTGGAATCAATGCTTAAATGTGAACTCTTCCATGTTGATAAGCATTAATGTAACTGTAAGACCCGTGTCAACATGATAATAAGCAACACCTGTACTTTGACTTTATTCAAGTGCTTTCAGTTAAACGTGTTAAAAAATTTATCACTAATAAAAACAAATATCTATATAATGTGCAGACTAGGAATGGAACGCAATATGCTTCGGACTCTAAATGTGGTATAAGGCGTTCCTTATTTTGGAATGCACGTGCCAAAATGAGAAAGCTAAGGTATTAGCATTTCCTGGCAACCATGCACCCGACATTAGCAAACTTGAACATATGAAAAGGCTTGAACAAAACACTCACCAGGATTGAGACACAGGAAAAGGTGGTAAGTTAAATTAGATTTATCCCTTTTGATGAAGCATTGAATAGTTCCATCACGAGGCCCTGGCTGAAGAATCAAATAAACGAGATTTAGTAATTTGTTGTCCCTAACAGCATAAATTACTTTATTATATATTTTAATGTATAATCCCCACACAAGCACAACATAAACAAAATCTAGATTAATTTTATAATGGAATAACATCAAAATGTGGAGCACTCAGCAATATATTAAATGAATTCACACCAAATATGACAGAGAGGCACAATGAGGAAAAAGGAGGGAAAAAAAACACCCAACCTGCTTTAGGGAGACCGGAAAAGTAAGCTTCCCGCAGAACTCTGGACTTCTAACAATTTCTTTGCACATACTCCTCCATGACTTGCAAACCGCGGCGCAGGCAACAACATGCTTTCGAGCATGCCACGTACTCTCACTCTCCTCCAACCTCTTAATTATATCACAAAGCAACTCTGGAGGGAGGTTAGCCCAATGGCTGTTTTGAATCACCAGAGGTTGGTCATGCAACTCATGAAATGAACCATGTGATTTCCCCCGGTGATGGCCAGGCAGTCTGACATCAAACCTGCGCCTGGATAAGCTCCCAAAACCATCCCTAACATCACGAACTATGCTACGGAATGACATTTAACTCCCTAAACTGATAGATGGCAATCAGGACTCCAGAATAATTATCTATTCCTCTGCTTATAAATTATATTCCGCTTATCATGTGAATATGGCTGCAAACAAACAAAAGCTAAATCAGCTCCCTGCCACAAAGAATAGCAGCACAGAGAGAGAGAGAGAGAGAGGGGGGGGGGGGAGGAAAAGAGATAAAGGCATTCAAAAGAAAAGAAAAGAAAAGAAAAAGAGATGTATGGAAAAAGAACAGCTTCACATGCACCTAAAAAGTGGCCTAAATCACCAAAGTTGTGCAAACATCTTTTTTAGGTTTTTGAGCTTTACTTATAACAAAGCCTACTTGGTTCTTAAAATATGATCCAGCAAAGAAAACCCAGGGACCCAAATAGTCAAAATTCGATCAACTAAAGATAAAACTGAAAACCCTAAATCCAATTAGTCAAAATGCTATCAACTAAAGATAAAACTGAATGTCCCTCCACAACACTAGGGGAAAATCCAAGAAAAGTCATGGTTTGCAGAATTTTGGAAATATCAAACACAATAAAAATTTTAAAAGATAGTTCTAAGCTGACAAATACACTAAACCCAGCACCACATGTGCGAAAGTGCTGCTGCCCAGAATCTAAAAAAAACCAAATAATTATCTGTACACATAGGCAGAAGAAACCCACATCTGGCTAACGGAAAATACACACAAAAATATTGCAATAGTTTACGGCAAGCAAACTGAGATAGAAACAATATACTATTATCATGGAAAATTAACAAAATAATCTAAATAAAGAAACATGAGGACAATCATTGTAGCTTAAATTGTGAATCTGCTCTTTGCACCTCATCTATATTTTTTTCTTCTTTTGCCTCATTGTTTTGTAACTACATTTCTTGTTCAATAGATTGTGTCAATGTGAACACAAATTTACTGATTCTCATAATGTGCAGTTGAGCTACCAGCATTTTTTTGGGCAAATTATAGATTTATGTATGTCTGTGGATATTTAGATGTTTGTATATATTTGCTGGCCAACATGAAAATGTGTGTGTGTATATATATATATATATATATATATATATATATATATATATAAAGCTACTGTGGTGCCTCTTCACAAAAGAAGCCTGAGAAGACTAACCTGCTGATAAATTGGAAGTTAGTTAAAGCTCCACGGCTTCTTGAAGATCTGCAAGAACCATGTAAAGCGTGTGAATTTCTGTAAAATATCACCAACAAAAGCTCAAAAATCAGCAAATCAAGTTCATCTCTCTAAAAATTAGAGAAACCAACACTAAAAATATGTGTATATATAAAATTTAAAGTAAACATTAAAAAATGGGGCAAAGAACCCTCTAGATAAGAAGTCTCAACGAACTTAGAAATTGAATTGAAACCCCTCGATTTTTAAAAATAAAAATCGCTAGGAAAATCAAGAAATAACTAGAACTATATATATACGCACACAGATTTTTGCATAAATATATTATGTATGTGTATATGTGTGTGTGTGTGTGTGTGAAGTGAGATGAAAGATCTGTACCTAAGACGCGAAAATCAACGACGACCAGTAAATGTGTATGTGTGTATGTATATTCAGAGGTAAAGTTAGAGATTTTTCACAAACGCAGAGAAGCAGATCAGAAAAAGGAGATAGACATGAATCGCCTTCTTCTCTTTCTCCCTTACATACGGACTCGAAGCGAAGATTAAATCTGATTCAACGACCAGAAAAAAGAAGAAAAAGGCAATTGTTTTTCACATGTAATAACAATCTTATATTCCCACTACAAGACTAAGACCAAAAGCTGGGTACTGTTCATGGCGACAACCAAAATGACGTTTTGACTTTTCTGTTTGAGTTAGGAAGTTGCAGAGGAAGGAGAGTGGCGGGTTTTCGTACTCTACAGCGGAGACCCCACATACCATAATGATGGGTGGGCATTGATGATTGATTAAAGCTCCGAAACTGACTAAAAATCATCTTTTTTTTAATATGCTTTGCTTCGTTTCAACAAGTTGGACCCGTTGTTTAAGCACTTTTAGTTTTAGTCAAAAATAATAGTATACATCTAAAGTCTCTCCCACAAGGATAGTGATTCTGTCCGAATAGTCTTAAGTGTTTACTTTTAATATAATTGGTATCGATTTGATATTTTTTATTATTATTATATGTATATCTATATATATCTTATCTAGTGTTATATATTAGTGTTGAAAAAAAATGATTAATTCTTTAAATTGGTGGTTAACTCTTAAGATTAAAAACATAAATAATATAAAATATATAAAAATTAAATTAAAAAAATAAAGTATACTAATCTCTTATGAAATTTTTGATAATTATAAAAACTTTTCGTGAAATTTTTAAAACATCGTTGACTTTCTTTATTTTACTGACAAATTACGTAGACTTTCTTTATTCAATCTCTTTTTTTATAATGATAAAAATATCTTTTTTATTATTTCTTATACATTTTTAAAATTTTGCCTAATTTTTTTAATTTTTAAATAAATATTAATTAAAATCTTCTTTAACTAAAATAAGTTCTTTATATAAAATTTAATTTTTAAATAAAATGAAATTTTTTTATTTTTAAAGAAGTTAGGAAAAAGTGGTCAAAATAAAAAAAAATTAAAGTGGTACTTTTGTCATTTTGAAAAAATAAGGTTGGAGTGTCATTTCAAAATTTTTTTAAATTTTTTTTTATTATTATTAAAAATCTCAAAAAAATTAGTATAATTTATTTAAAAAATATATTTGTAAGTCTATAATAGACACACTAATGCCTTGTCCTAAAATGAGTGTGTAGTCTCTCTCTCACAAATAACTTCCAGATACAAGTAGCTTGCACAAAGTATCATTATAAATGTGCCCCATTTTATTAATTTTCTTATAAAATGTCAAAAAACAAAAGAGTAAGAATTTTTTATTTTTTGGATTGTGATACTTTTATATTACATCGGGTGAGAGTAATTTAATTAATATATAAAACATTATAAATTTTACTATTAATAACTTGAGTTTAAATTTTTGAACTATAGTATTACAAGCTCTTTCAAGTTATTGGGACAATGGGTTTGAGACATTACAATTGATATCAATGTTGACTTTTAAAGGGGTAGAAGCCCATAAAATATCCATTTAATGAACAATTTAGAGAAATCTATATCCACTCTACAAAGACGTGTGGTCCTATGAGAGAGAATGTGATATTCTTATTTTACATCAATTGAATAGGAATAGTTTGATTAGTACATTAAATTTTACTACTAACAACTTAAGTTTAAACTTTTGAATCAAAATATTGTACGTTTTTTAATCTTAAGGAATGGTCAAATAGGCAGTAGACAGCAACTAAGAGACTTGTTCTCTAAAATCGTCATGTCGAAATTCAGCGGATGTCACCTTTTTTTTTTAAGATTAGTTTATACAAAGTGCTGCCTCGACTTTAATCGATCCCCTACTGGTAAACGGTTTGATTAGTCTCCGAATTAATTGACTCAAAAAATTAAATAACAAGTTATCAAAAAAATTAATATATATCTATATGGTACATTCTTTCAAATTATGAGGACAATAAATCATATCCCAAATATTCCAATACAGCTCGCACGCTCTAAATGAACCAAAGTTCTTATGTACAATTAAAAGGGGCATTATAATTCATGTGGCGCCATAGGCAATAACTTAGTGTTATGAAATATGTTTGGTATCTCTTGACTTATCACTAGAGACTATAAATTAAATAATTAACATCTCAATTAATTCAATCAATTATATTTTCATTTACTTTTTATTAAAATTCAATTAATCTAAATAAAAGCAAGATCTAATCAAAAACTTTTAATGCAATTACCTAAACAATGTATTAGTTATACCAGCTTCTTCATTTAGTTCTTAATCTTTGAATAAGGAGAAGGAAATGTAATAAACTGATTTTTGTTTAGTTTGTGTTACACCATATTTCTAATCAATTTAATTTCTAATTCTTAAACAAATTAATGAATAAAACGTAAAAAAACCTGGGGACTAAAATTGTACCTTTTATCACTTATTTTGTTATAATTTTAAAAAAAAATATTAGGACTTAACCCTCACAAATTATTTTATATATTTATATAAATTCTCACTAAATTTTAGGAATAATTACATCCATCTCTCCCAAAATATATGAGAATTATATTTATATATATATATATATATATATTTTTGAAATTATACTAACATCTTGTGTCAAATTATCTGGAGATGAACGTTAATGTAAAATATGAATTTACTATTTTAATTTCACAAATAATTACATTAACCCCATTTATAATATTTAAAAATTACAATGACCGTCTCTTGTAATCTATAAAAAGATAAGGGATGTTAGTGTTATATACAAGTGTATTTTAGTTATATAAAAATAATTAATAGAAACTCTAACACTATCAATAACAAATTTTGTACGAAAGAGAAATCTGTCTATGTCAGTATGAGAAATGATATCATCAATTGCAAAGTTTGAAAACTCGTGATCTGATTGACACGTGTAATTCACAAGCACGTGTAATATTGATATGTGAATTCACGTGTTAATCAGATCATGAGTTTTCAACTTTCTTAATTAACTACAATATTTTTCTTTTTAATATAAAAAAGGATATTAGGATAATTTTAAAAATATATAATTTTTTTTTATAATTATTAAATACTTCAAAAAAAAAGTAAGTATATATATATATATTTCTTTAAATTTTAATATCTTCACGTTTACCTATTTAATTATAAATTTGGAATCCTTCACTGCAAGAAAACGATTTTACCATAGCATTTGCCCGATAAAGCAATCACAAAAGTTCACTTCAGCTTTTTGGCTGCATTCTCGTTTTGGGTGACGCTGACAGTTAATACGACACCGTATATCCTCAGGTCCTATAATTCGCTAACTAGGAATTAGTTGAGTTAGATTAGAAAATGTCAGGCTTTTTCAACGCTTTGCTTAACTTTAAGGCATAATCATATATGAGGGGTTGGGATTTGTTTTTGACTTTTAATAAAGAGAGTGGTGGAGGTGCGATAATTATGGCTAAATGCACGCTTTCATGATTTCATATCTTGGAAGTAATATATATATATATATATATATATATATATATATATTCTAGGAAATTTTGACTTTTTTCACGTGATTTTAAATTAATATTTTTCAAAGATTCCAAACAAAATTCCAAAATTCATGTTCTTGTGGGAAAATACTTTTAATAAAAATGTCTTTATTTTTTATTTTTAAATATAAAAGACGTTTTTTTAAAAGACATATTTTAAAAAGTATTTTTTAATTTTTTTTATAATTTAAAAGTCTCTTATACTAACATAACACAAAAAAAAAAATTTATTTATAAAAGTTGAAATGTGTTTTTTAATGTCTTCTCAATAGACGTCTTTAATATTAAAATAAAAATAAAAAATATATTTTCAAAGAATGCCTTTATAACAAAGGTGTCTTTTGAGAAAATACTTTTTAACAACAACGTAAGTTTGATAAATTTATTTAAAAGCCTTTTAATTTCAGAATAATGATAAAAAAATACAATGATGTAATTAAAAACTCTATATTTTATACTCTATATATGTATGTTTTTATTCTGATTTTTTTAATATGACAATTTTGTAATTCTTATTTATACTTGATACTATTTAAGATAAATTACAGTAATCTCTTTTAATATTTTTACAATTACACTGATGTTTTTTATTTTATTTAATAATATACATGTACTCTTCTAATTAATTATTATTTTTCAATTTTGACTATTTTTTTATTTTCTAAATAAATATTGATAAAAATATTAAATTTATTTCTAAATAAAATAATTACTTTTTTAAAAAAAACTAGTCAAAATTAAAAAAAATGTAAAAATAAATAAATAGAATAGACAATTTTGAAGAAAAAAAATTGATTGGAGTGAGATATATGTGTATTATCAAGTAAAGTAAGAGATGTGAGTGTAATTTTAAAAACTTAAGAAAATATTAGTGTAATTACTTAAAAATCTTAAAGAAGATTAGTATAATTTACCCTCATATTCAACTCAATAAAATCTTATTTAACTAAGTATTTGGAATCAATTAGGAACAACTCTAATGTACCGTTTAAGATTCTTAACTATATTTAAGTTTTTGTAAGTCGAACGAAAAGTTTTGCTCCAATGCACTGCTATAATTATTCTTATATTTTAACTTTGTCAAATCTCTTGTCAAATTTGACAACAAGAATAGCAAGAGTTTTCTTAATTTTGTGACTTACAAATTTCAAGAATTTTTAATTCTGTAAAATTCATTTTACCCAACAAATCTTTCTTCCTGTCCTAGAAAATAGTATTTTAGTATTGGAGTAAAAATGTTAAAATATAACATTTTTGTATTATAGCATTACTAAAATTTAGTTTTATCAGTGACTGAACTAACTTTTAAAATTGTATATGCTCTTGTTTGTAGGAGTGTTAATTTTTAACACAATACGACTCAAACACGACACTAAATTAACGAGTTTGAGTTTAACATAAATGAGTTTGGGTCATAAACGAGTTGACACGCTATAATACGATTAATAAACAGGATCGTATTTAAATTTTACTAATGTCAACCCGTTTAACACTGACTTAACACGTTTAATTATAAAATATATTATGAGTTAAGGTAATTCGTCTCACATCAAATATTTATCAATGTTTTAAGATTTTTTATTTATAAAAGAGGTTTCTACTTTGATTTGGCCTATATCCAAAGTTACTAAACTTGAAAATTATCTATACATATTAAAAGATAGGTAAGTTTTTTTATTTAAAAAATAAAAAAATTAAAATAAACTGATTAAGTGTGTCGATACTGTGTAACCTGTTTAATAAATGGGTTGTATTTGGGTTTTGAAACTTGACACGATTAGTTAATAGTTTCGGGTTAGGGTTCACACATATTATCGAATATGTATGCCTTGACACGACCTCGAATACGACATGATAACACGAATTGACATCCCTACTTGTTTGGAGTAGGACCAAGTCTAGAAAATATTTAAATGTTCTTGGACTATTCATCCCAATGATTATATGTACATGTCAGTATCATTTTTTTTGATAACTCGGTATCTAATTTTTCGGGTCGACTAATTCAGAGGACCAATCCCACCGTCTACTACCGAGGAGCCCGATTAAAATTGGGACGGCGCCTCCAAAAAAAAATGGCATATATTGAGTTTCAATCTAGCAACCTTCAGAAGCAAGCTCTTTAATTACAGTCTATCATCCAATCGATCACCCCCTTAGGGTTATGTTAGTATTCTTTCTATGTCATTATTTTCATTTGAACCGTTAGAAACAGTGAAATAATTACTCAGAATAAGTTTCTTCCCTTTCGTCTTAGTATTGGTCCATTATTTAAATGGGCCTTAAGCACTGGGCGGTCTGTTGTTGAGAGATTTTAAACTTGTCAAGTTGGGTCAGAGGTAAGTAAAATTTACTTGGGCCTAAGCTCAGTGGCAGGAGATGGTGGTACCAAAAATTATTCAAAATGTTGCACTTGAACTGATAAGTATTGACACATAGTAAATGACTCACAAATTATTCTGATGTGCCAAATATTCATTAATCTTTACTCTAGTGGAACAAATCATAGTAAGAGTCGGAAAAGATTCAGGCAATCTAAAATGGCCATAGACCACACCATAGACTTGTACTATGATTTTATATATTTTTTTTATATTTATAAGTTTGATTAAAATTCATTATGAATTATAAGTTATGAGGAAACATTACACGGGTGTGACCGTCATATCAAATAATTTCTCTCATTTAGGATCTTTCTTCGTTACCATTCATCATCTCCAATATATCGACAACAATTATCTATTCAAATTCGTTAAATAATTTGCAAACTTCAAATCGGGGCACATGTACCGTATCAACCCTACTACGTCCTCTCTAAAGTATTTCCATCTCGTCTCCTTTTCCCTCACTTCTTTTGATTTTATGCTGTTTAAGTTTCGTTTGCTTTTCTCCCTCCTTTATATTTGAAGCAGTGCCAAAATTGTGTTTATGCCGATTAATATACCTATATTACTCCCTTAGATTTTGGCTTCTCAACTATGAACACTCTCCATCCATGGAGCACCATGTAATTTATTGATTTTTAATCATTTTAAAGAAGAGTATCAAGTAGCACAATTGCACATCTGTAATATCACACACACACACACACATAAATTTTTATATATAAAGAATAAAAGCATTCAAGGCCTTGTAAGTAACGTATTCGATCTAAATTCAATCTAAAGAGTAGAGTGTGAAATACAACAAAGAAAGCTGTAATGGATGAACACACCCAACTGTTTTTTTGTCACTTCCAACCCTACCAAAAGTGTCCATATTGATGGACAATTGGAGTGACAACGTTGAACCTTTCACATTGAGCTTGAAAAACCCTACTTTTCACCCTCAATTTTTACAAAGTAATCTTTCCATCTCATGCCCCGTTACGAGCAACGAGAATTATGTTGTCGCTCCTACTATTACTATTATTGTTATTGTTGTTGTTATTGTTTTCATTTGAAGTAAAAACAACATCGATTGCTTTGGATTCACGAGAGCTCTTTGATGACATCAATTGAGCAATCCGTGTCATCTTCCTGCATTTTCGCTATAGCACAACGTATAACCTAATTACTATTAGCACCACTCATAACATGCTATTACACACCAAAATTAGTAAAAATAAACCATCAAAATTCATGGCCCCAATTAAATCAATTATTATTATTATGGAACGTAAATAATTTCAAATTGATTCTAACAAGTTCAGGGTTTGGTTTTGGCTCTAAATTTTTAGAACCGATTCAAGTCGGCCAATTTCAGTTCTACTCCCTAACCATTGTGCACTCCGAGGTAAATTTGTGTATATAGTAGCTTATTAGGGCTCAACGGTTATTTAAATTGCCACCTAAGTTAGTTAAAATGTTGGTCACAGTTAGCACAAGTTATAACATACGAAATTAGCGAGTCCACTAGAGTGAAAAAACTGATGCTTCACCTGTTATACTGACATTACATATGGCTTTGATATCTTCATCGGAGATGCACTTAAATTAAATCTTAATTAATCTCATCATTTTGAACAAGTCTCTAGTCAAGTAAATTTCGAAGAGCTTAATTTTATATAGTATTAAAGTAATTGACATATCGAGTCAAACCCAATTAACTTATATATACACACACGAGTTAAATCTGGGATTAGGGCCAAAAAAAAAAAACTTAATTTTTATTTCAGGGTCGTTTTCAACTTATTTACCAATCTAGAGTTGTTTTAAAAATGTCTTTTGAAAAAACGTTTTGTGTGTCAAAATCATTTTTTCAAACGACGATTTGATAAGTTTTAAAAATCGAATTTACATTAAAAACGTCTTTTCGTCTATTCAAAAGATGTTTTTAAAATTGTAAAAAAAAAAAAATAGATTATAACATCTACTCTCTATATAACTAAAAAAACCTGTAGCCTAATTGTATATACTGCGAAAGACGCCATTAAAATCGTCTTTTGAAAAGACGTTTTTGAAAAACTGTTAAAAAAAACACGTCTATTGAGAGAACCGAGTTTGAGAGGGAGCTTTTTTGGCCTTCTTTGTTTATAAAAATATTGAAAATGTCTATTGAACATACGATTTCTTAAAACTACCTCATTTTGATGAATAAGTTAGAAACAACCTTATTGTGGTAAAAAAGATTTAAAATCACCTTAAATTGGTAAAAAATTCTATATATACACATATACATAGATACAAATATATATATATATGAGCAATTGGTGACCAAAAGTTGACTTCCGACATATGATTGTATACACTATATACATAAAAAAAAAAAAAAACTCAAGACGTATAAACCTTGAGATTGAGCTTGGAAATCCATCATTCATTCTCCTTTTTGTTCACCACCACCCTTGTTCTTTATTTGGTCAAGTAGTATATCCACGCATGCAAGTAAACTATCATTTTAAGCCGTTGAGAGGCCTATTGAGAGCAATTTCAGAATTTTCATGAGAGTCTACTGAAGTACTGCTGATCCCAATCTTTGTTTCTTCGGATTCTTTAATCTCTGAATCCGATGCTTCTTTCTTTTTCGTCTCCTTGCTTTTTCCCCAAAGTACCAGATATAACCCACATACTATTACCACTGCTCCCAGAACGCTGTTATATATCCACAACTTTTGTCAATCAAAACACTACTCAATCAAGCCAAAAACTCAACCCACACACACACACACACACACTCCCCTTTTTCTACACCCCCATCCCTACCCCTTTGCTTATTTGGTTAATTTGAGAGAAAGTAATGTAATAATACCCAATTCTTTTTTCTTTTTTCACTTTTTTTTTTATCCTTTTAATTATCTTTTCTTTTTAAGATTTCTATCCTTTCATAATTTATAATATTTTTCGAATAATTTTTATCAAACATTTTTCAAATATTTTTTTGTCCTCATCAATAACTACTCATTTCCAATAGCAATTTTACACAGTTCAACCAAACAGATAATAGGAGAAAAATAAAACAAAGAGACCTCGTTAAAAAATTAATTGTATATGAATTTTTTTTATATTGAGAAATGCATAAATAGAAAAAACATTTCTTCAAAAAAAAAAAAAGAGCGCCAAACAAGTTGTCTTATTTTTAAAATTTTTGTAAAAACAAAATTAAAGAAAAAAATTTACCAATCAAACCCTCAATATTAGACGACAAAAAAAGTTAATAGTATTATACCTCCCCAAGTGGAGCTTCTCATTAAGTACCAAAGAGCCAGCAATGGCCACGAGTACAAGCATAAGAGGGCCAAAAACGGATACAAATACTGGCCCCCTAATGCGTACACACCACATCATGAGGATAACGGCTAGTCCAGAGGCCACTATTCCCTACAACACACAAGAAAATCATTTATACAATCATAAATAGCATATGGGACCAAGAAGGTCAGATTGAAAGTCACATGTATAATATTGTACTGTATACACACGTGATCTATCATTTCACCACTTGAAACTATTGAGCTGAGACTATTGAATAACTTTTTTCTCAAAAAGAACTTACTGAGTAAGCTACTGTTAGAAGTCTTATGTCCCATCCCAATTTCCACCGATTCCAATTTTTTTCTGTACAGAATGCAAAAAGAACAGATTGAATTGATCCCATTACAGCTATTAGAGCGGTGCTGGAGTAATGACAAGGATACGCCTCACTCAACTTAGCCTGTCCCCAATAATGAAAGTATAAGCATAGTGAAAAGTAAAATTGTAAGTGAAATCAAGCTAGTTTGATTTCTTATCGATTTGATTAAAAATTTATTTAAAATTAATTAAAATAAATAAAACAAAGCTCAAATTTAAACATATTTTTTGAACTCAAATTCAATAAAATAATAAATAATCTTATATAATAAAAATAATTAAATTATTAAAATTCAATTTAATTCAAAATTTATTCAAAATTTACTCGAGCATAAATGAACTAAGCTCAAACATAATTTAAAACTAAATAAACTGATGCCAGGGAAGGGCAAAATAGGTATTCAAAAGTACCGGATCACCTGGATGTTCAACGACAACGAAGCAGATAAACAAGCGACTATAATAAATAAAGAGCCCAATCCTTGATTACTATGTGATGATGACACGTGTCCATCGTCATGCGAAAGGTTTACATGAGTTGACCAGATGTTAATCTGCACTCCTTTGTAGAACGTGAGTAGCATGGCCCCACCTACACACAAAAAGGTTCCCGCCATCTTTGCTTTTCCAGCATGTGTGCCCAAGCCTGGCTTCTCTAAACTGGATCCCACGAGCCGAGATCAGACAACTATTTAATTAGTTGGTGGATTCTTAATTGCAATATGATAAAAAGAGTATAATTTATATATTATAATATATTATTATTTTTTAAAAGAAAATTATATTTTTGAAATATTTTTTCATGTTGTTCCAAAAAAAATTGTCATTTTATCTTAAAAAAAATTAAATTTAACTTTCAACCTTTATTTGAGTTCATGAATAATATCTCGTGAATTTAAATTTAAATTTAAATAAAAATAAATTTAAGTATAAATTTGACTTAGAATTAAAGATTATTTGGAAGAATTTTGGCTCATATTTATATTTGACTCCAGACTTGAATCAAGTAGTTTTATTTACTAACATCAATTTTGAATATATATATATATATATATGTGCGTGTGTGTATTATACGTACACATGATATTTGTAATATATATACATATATATTCTCTATTTATTTGTAATTATAATATACAATTGAAATGATTATTGTTGATTAAATCAAATACGTGCATTACATGTACACGATACTAGTATTTAAATTTGTGTGTGTAAAAGAGAGATGCATCCACTGGTAATTTTTCAACGCTTTTTTAACCATGGGCAAAAATGCTCAATAGGACACACTATAGATAAAAATTTATTTTTGGTGAGGGCATTTGTGTAATGTCAATTGGGGACAAAGTCAGAAAATTGAGAATGGGTCATGGTTACTGTTGGAATCAAAATTTCTGTCAAACTCCTGACACTCTTTGATGTAGGACAGATTTGGTACCTTAAAAATATGGAAAGTTGTTTTAGAGTTGTATTAGGATTGTTTAGTTTTTTATTTTAATTTATTTATAATTTTTCTAGTTTCCTAGTTTTATTTGAATTAGTAGAGAAAATATAGGAATTAATAGTTTCCTATTTGAGTTGCTAGTCTTTATTGTAATATGATTAGTATAAAAATAAGAGTTTTGGTTTCCTAGTCAAAGTAGTAGTGTTTTAGCACTATAAATATGATGTAATAGGTCTTTATGAGATGATTATTCATTAATATTAATTCGGTTACGAATTTTGGAGGTTTATTTTCTCTTGTTGGGTGAGGAGTCCCCATGTTCTGTGCTCGTGGATTCGAGTGTGTTACTTTTGTTCGTGAATTCGGACAATTATCCAAGAAATAGGCGGTGCCCTATTTCTTTACAAGCTTCTGCTACGTCAGTTGGTATCAGAGCAGGCTTAATCCTGTTCAGATGGCGAACGCACGGAACGAAGGCAAAATTCTTGATGGCGGTGACCGTGACAACAATATGGTTACGAAGATTGAAGTTGTTCGTGAACGCCATCCAGAGATTCCACGTAGGCAGCTAGCCTATGAGGATAAAGACAGAGCTATTCGCAATTACGAAAGACTTCCATATTTTAGTGGTAACTTTTATTTTGAAGATTTTCTTGATTGGATATATGATTTGGATGATTGTCTTTATAATTTAAGACTGTTAGAAGAAAAAGAATATTTTTGGGCTGAAGCTAAATTCATTGGATTCGCGAAAAGATGGTGGCTTGATTTACAGAGGCGTAGACAACTACAAGGAAAAAGATATATTCGTTCATGGCCAAGAATGATGAAACTGCTTATGAATAAATTTTTGCCAAGAAATTATTTACAGATTTTAGAAGATAAATACAGGCCAACATGGGAAAGCACCAAGAAAAAAGAACAAGAAAAATCTGAAATAGTGAAGGCGACTTCAACTAGTAAAGTTCCTGAATCGCTGAAAGAAGTCAACATCCTTATAGAAGACTCTCTTGTCATAGAAAGCGAAGATCAAAGTTTTCCATGCGTTGAAGAATATCACAAAGAGTTGATAGAAAATAAAGTTAAATTTATTTCTATTGATGTTGTTAAAATAGTTGGTGCAGATGATAAAAAAGAAGTTGACCAAGAACATTTCATTGAAGTTGTCAACACTAAAGATGATGAAGCTGAACCTGAATTCGTGAAAGATGATTCTAATACTTGTAGTAAAATTGAAATTGTGGTAGATCAAGAAGATACTTTTTGTTTCATTACTGGAGCATTATTATTATCAGAAAATGGGCCTAAAATTACCGACTTCATGGAAGATATGGTAGACGAATTTCTTGAATATTTAATTATTCTTCAAAAGATTCAATTATTATTACCTAGTTATGGACGACTTCGAGGTCGCGTACATCCAATCAACTCGAGGTCGAGTTGTTTTCAAGTGGGAGAGACTGATGTAGGACATATTTGGTACCTTAAAAATATGGAAAGTTGTTTTAGAGTTGTATTAGGATTGTTTAGTTTTTTATTTTAATTTATTTAAAATTTTTCTAGTTTCCTAGTTTTATTTGGATTAGTAGAGAAAATATATGAATTAATAGTTTCCTATTTGAGTTGCTAGTCTTTATTGTAATAGGATTAGTATAAAAATAAGAGTTTTGGTTTCCTAGTCAAAGTAGTAGTGTTTTAGCACTATAAATATGATGTAATAGGTCTTTATGAGATGATTATTCATCAATATTAATTCAATTACGAATTTTGGAGATTTATTTTCTCTTGTTGGGTGAGGAGTCCCCATGTTCTGTGCTCGTGGATTCGAGTGTGTTACTTTTGTTCATGAATTCGGACAATTATCCAAGAAATAGATGGTGCCCTAGTTCTTTACAAGCTTCCGCTACGTCACTCTTTCGACATTAAAAAATGTTATACGGTCAGTCATGGAGTTTTAAAAATTTACGATCTAATTAGTACGTGTACTTCACGAATATATCATACTGCACGTGAAGTACACATGCCAATTGCGAGTTTTAAACACCACGACTGACTATGACATTCTCTCGGACATTTTTTTTTTTCCATAAGTAAAAACATAGAATTAAATTATTGAAACATCTAAAAGACCTCCCCAAAACCGCTTTCTCAGAAATCGAGTTCGACCTTATAGAATATCTTGGAAGGGACGTCCATTTTCAACTAACCAACCATTTACTAGTTTTTGTTATAATCTCCCACTCGGTTAAAAAAACAAAAGAAAACGCGTGAGGTTAAGGTTGAGCTACAACAAAACTACACAACAAGTCTAGGGTGTATATATATATATATATATATATATATATATTGAAAATACAAAGTATCTTCAAATTGGTTTGCTCCCACCTTAAAATTAATTCTTACACTCTCTCATCACCTGTGCGCTTATTTGCGAAAAACTTGTTGCATAGTGATTTCAAAAATTACTAATGAAATGAGTTGAATCCCAGAACTTGAGATGATAATTTCTAATATATATATATATATATATATATATATATATATATATTACACTTAATATTAGCTAGGACTTGTTTGTCTTCTTTTGGAGTTTGTGATATTATTAAAATGCTTAGAAGTATATATATATGGTGAAAACTAATAGACAGCTCCAGATAGTTTGGCCCTTTTCATTAGATTGAATTTAGGAGAGTTTTGACCTTTCACGCGTTTTTTAACTTGTTTTTGACGATATCCTCAGCCATTCACCATTTTTTGTTCAGGGAATATGCTTCTTCAGTCTTCAGAGTTCTCAAAAGAAAAGGTTACATTTAGGAAGATTTCTCTTTTTTAATTTTGAAGGATAATGTTATAAAGATATCGTTTGTATATGCGAACGATGCATATATATTCTCGTGCACAATCATACATATATATATATATATATATAGAAGTGTATGCATACATACCCAATGGAGATGGCAATGAAATAGGTGAAAGCTGGAATCAGATTGGACATTGCTGTTGCAAATGTTGGGGAGGTTAAGACCAAGCTCTTTGCGTATAAATTTTGTGCTACAGTTCCCCTGAAATTAAAAAGTTACAAGTTATAACTGTACAGAAACCAGTAACTCATGAATATGGAACTCAACTTACCCAAACAACCCACAAAGAAATGCTTCAAACAACACTTTCCATGTCAACTTGGGCCTCTTATTCCTGCAATAATACAAAAGAAATAGGAGCTTTTTCACCAAGAGAAGTACCGTTAAATATAATGGATTTTATCACTTATATATATATATATATTTATATATAGACACATATTGATAATGATTATGAATTTTGTGAGTAGCTGGCTCCTGAATGCATAAATTTCACCCACCTTTTAACCAGAGTCATTATGCACAAACTTAAGTTTGTGTGGAGGATGGTCACCCCAAGATATAAGCTTCGTAATTACACAAGGTGATTAGGTTAGATCTGATAATAGATTGGATCTTAATCCCAATATGATTTATATCTCTCGATATGAAACAAAAAATTTTATTTGATCCTAATCAGATAATTCTTTAAATGAATTGAAAATGGACTAAATAAATTCAATCCGATTAAATATAATGTATATATTAAGTTTTTTTTTACATATTATATTAAAATGTATTTTTAAATTTTTTTTATAATATTTTAAATATTAATTAAGTTACATAAGATTTTCTCAAGTTTATATATTTTAAATTTTCCATATTACATACATATTATAATATAATAGTTTCTATACATAATATTTTATATATTAAGATATATTATACATTATATATATATATATATATATTAATATTATTGTTGAACCGAATCAAATTTGATAAGTAATAAATCTAAATTTGGATTAAGAATTGTAAATTTATCAGAAAATTCAATCCGACAACTTTTTTAATAAATAAGATTCGAATCACATCTGATGTGATCTAAATTCGATACATTTATAGTCTAAGATGGGATGCACTTAGGATTATCATAGTAGGTTTCACGGTCTTATGTATAGAATGAGAAAATGTGATGAAATATGAGAAAAAAATTTAGTAAAAATGTAGTACCATGTTATTGTTACTATCATTTGTTATTTTTGTAAAAATTATGTGAATCTTATAATAATATTCAAATTATAATGACAATAACATGCATGGTAATATTTTATTATTAGATTTTTTTCATAAAATAAATATATTTTCAATTATATAATTAATACTTTTAAATCTCACGTGACGGTGACATGATGTAATTTCAAAAGCTATCATAAAGTGACATATTTGGTTAGAGATATAATTAAAAATATAAAAATAGATCTCATGCATCACCTTTTTTGAAAAAGAAAATAGAAATAGATAGAAAAAAGAAAAAGAAATAACCTTTCAACGCAGAGAGCAAGAGGAACCATAAAAGCGGCGGCAAACAGAAATCGATAAGCAACCCAAATACTTAAGCTCATTCCATTATCAGCAGCAAGTTCGAGTAAAATGTTCAGTCCCGCCATTGCTATCTGCACCACCACCATTATCATTGCCGGCTTCGAATGATCTAAAATCATGCTTCTCCTCCCGGCCATCCTCCCACTATATTTTTCACTTAAGAAGTAGAAGTTTCTTCTCTCTCTTGCTTCTTCAAACTTGGAATGAAACTGATGAATGAAAACATGAGATCTTGTGTGCATATATATAAATATATATATATATATATAAATACATACATACATTATATATATATATATATATATATATATAAATGACTCGGACTACGTTGGGCAATTACGTACGGCGTTCAGAGCAGTTGCTGCGAGCTTACAATAGGAACGGCGTTATAGGAACGATAGAGATAAAGAGACAGAGACACATTCGTCGTATTATATGTACTAATTAATACTGGTGCGATGACTCGGGGTTGACATTAACGGCGGGCTTGAAACGATATTCAGAGATCAACAGAGTGAAAGAGAAAGATCTATCTGCCTAGCTAAAAGAAATTATAAATGGTCTATTCAAAGTCTTTCAGGGTATGGATAAACTCAACACTGCTACAACAATGGCATGCAAATTCATGGGTCTTGGGGAGTTTGAGATTAACAATGACTACGTATAATTTAAACCAGATTCATAGGTCAGGTTGGAATATGCATGGCAAAACGGATCTATTTTAGGCCGGATGTTAAAACAGATAAGGTTACTTCCTTTTTTGGAATATGTAGATTGACCTCGAACTCATCCAACAAATATCTACTTTATTCTCCAAGTCCTGGCCAATAAATCCACAATCAAACCATAATTTAAACACCAGAATTAACATTGTTGTGCACCCGGATAAGGAATCACCAGTTTATTATTTGGGTAGACGTGGGAAACGGTTGTATTTTCCCTATTTTTATTTTAGTTATATATATATTTTTTTCTGGACCTCTGTCTGTTTAGAAGTTTATGACAAGACAATTATTTTCAAATCTGTCCTTAATTTGAAGAGATTTTAAAATTCTTTCTTTGATTCTACGTTTCATTAAAAATGAGGTGAGACAAATTTCATTTCTTAGTAGACATTTTCTTAGGACCTTCCAGGTAATCTTAATTTGTTTCTATTTTTTTGTTTTATTTAATTTTTAGTTTTTTATTAAAAATAATAGTGAAATGATATTCACTTGGTTAAGATTGGAATTTAGTGGTTTGGAGGGGAGTGGTAATTACATAGAAAATAGCTTTGAGAATGTCAGGGAGATGTGATGGGGGAGCATGACGACAATATTTTCCTTCCATCTCTCTTTACTTTACACGTTCTTTTGAAGGAGCTATTAGAGAAAGGGCATGTAGAAACTCTCATGAATATTGACGTTGTGCTCGGTTCAATGAATAGTAAAAAAATATATAATTTTTATAAAAATATTTAGATAAATATTGAAATTTAAAAAATATTTAAATAATATTATAATGTTTTGATAAGTGGTTAAAAATAAGATTAATTATATTTTACTATCTTAAAATTTTGTACCTACTTTAAATAAGACTTTCAATTATCAATTGTAACAATTCAGTCCTTCAATTTTTAATTACATTTTAATTAAGATCAATTTTAAACGACTGTTAATAGCAATTCCAAATTGATTATACTTTAGTATCCTATAATTTCATATAGGTTTCAAAATAGTACTATGTAATTATATATGGATTTCAAATAAAGTCATATAATTTTATACGAGTTTCAAATGAGGTCTTATAAGTTTAAAGTATAAATAACTACCGTTAAAAATTTGGGACAGTCGTTAACCGCTGTTTGTAATTGACCTCAACTGAAATGAAATTATAAATTAAGAGACTGAATCGTTACAATTGATAATCGATGACCTTATTTGAAATTGAGATCAAATTTTAGGATAGTAAAGTGTAATTAATTTTAAAAAATATTTAATGAGAGCAGGCCAGATACCTAGTTATAAAAAAAATTTAATGAATATAAATTGTCTTTCTTACCCTTAAATATTAAAATGTATGTTTAATAATGTATTATATTTTTAAAATTATATTAGCTTTATAATAAAAATATAAAAATAATAAAATAAATCATTATTTATTTTTATATTAAATATAGATTACTAATATTATATTAAATATATATTTTTTTCTCTTTTTAATTAGGTTTGGTACTTTTGAAGAATACGTAGCAACGACTGGAACTTAGGCTACGTTTGGTACGCAGGAATGGAGGCAGGAATGGAATGAGCATTCCTGCCCCCATTCCATTCCTGCGTTTGGTATGCTTAAACATGATGGAATGACCATTCTGTTTGGAATGGCTATTCCACTTAGAATAGGAATAAGTATTCCTTGATAAAACCTAGGGAATGCCCATTCCATTCCTAACGGAATGACCATCCATCTCTACAGCCCATGACTACAAGTACAGTTAATTTTCTTATAATTTCTTATAATTAATAAACTTGGTGATGAAAAATTTATTAATTATTAAAATTAATAATTATAAATTTTCTTATACTTTTATTAATAAAAAAATATTTTATACATGTAGATGAATTACAATATATTTAACTCTAATTTAAATAAAATTACAAATATATTTGCCAAAAATATTATAAATAGGATATATATAAATATATGTATAATTATTTTAATTTTTTAATAATTAATATTATAAAAGATATATTTTTAAAAAATATTAATTATTAAGTAATATAATTATTAATTATTTATCATAAAACTAATTATATTTCTTAAAAATTTATTAATTTATAAATATTATTAATTTATTAAATATTAATTATAAAAAGTTAACTTGTACGTGAAACCAGGATGACTATATAAGTTCTTTTTTTTTTGCTAATAAAACAAATGCAGGTTGAATTAACTTTTTTTTTTTTTGCCAATAAAACAAATGCAAGTTGATTTTTTTTTCCCAATAAATTTTTTTTTTGACAATAAAAAAAATGTAGATTAAACGTTTTTTTTTACTATTGGGTATCCAAACAAAAGAATGGAATTAATTATTCTCATTCCATTCTAACAATTTGATAGTTCAAACCAAACACAGGAATGAAATTATCATTCCATTATTAGGTATTCAGCCAAACAAAAGAATGGAATAATTATTCCTATTCCATTTCTGATGTTACTGCATTCCTGTCATATTTCATTCCAGTGTACCAAACGTAGCTTTAGGTGGTAGGCGTGAGACATATACGTAGGACCCGTTGGAAGATTTAGTTTACAGAGGATGAGCTAGCAACTTGTAGGATGGCATGATCGTAATATATAAGTGAAGTGTTGGCAACTGTTTTAACATTCTAAACGGCCTTGACCGCTTATGGAAACTCTACCATGTTATAAATTTCTTTAGTATAAATGGATATTCTAAGAAAAAAATAAAAATAGTTGGATCAGTTAATAAATATTTTGACACATTCCTCAATTACAAGAATAACATCTATTCGGATATTAATATATATTGCAATTATAAACAATCTTGAAATATATTAAATGAATGTCAAAATAATTTTCCTAAATGGTGAATTAAATGAGAATATATATATATATACACACACACATAATTATTAGAAGGATTTATTGTTCTAAGACAAAAGAAGAAAGTATGTAGATTTATTAAATCTCTTTTATGAATTAAAACAAGTACATAAATAATAAGATAAAAAATTTAGCAATGCAATGATGTCATGAACATTTAGGTGTTGTCGAATAAAGATCACTAGAATATCAGATGGACCAATATTATCTCAATATCATTACATTGAAAGAAAATTTAAGAAATTAAATTAATATTATTAGAGTTCAACGAGAACAGTTGTAGATATAAATATATATTATATAAGAATAATGACAAAGACATATCTTAATTAAAGTATGAATAAATAATTGAGAACCTAATGTATATGATGAATTGCACTCGTCCATATATAGCATAAACTATCAGTAAATTGAGTAGATACTTAAGTAACTTAGGGTCAAACCACTGAAAAGTAATAGTTAGGGTTTTAAGATATTTAAAATACAGTACCCTAAGCCATGAATTATACCATTCTAAATATCCAGTTGTGCTTAAAGGATATAATAATGCAAATTGAGTATCTGATACTAAAGACTCAAAGTCTATATAAGTGGCTTTCTCTTTTCATTAAGGCTTAAAGTCTATGTATTCACAATGGCAACCCAACATAACTAAATAGAGATACCAAGATCTAGGTTCAAATGAACAATTAAATTGTGTATGATTCATCAAGATCGCTATGGAAATAAATTCTTTCTTATTTCTATGATAGAAATAGTGATACTTGCGGCGTTTGGCAAGATAAGCTAAATTTTTAATGATCCTTATATCTTGATAACACAAGTAAAATATAGCATGTTACTCTTAATAAAAATCACATATATGTGTGTGTACCGATTCTGTGAGAATGATAAAAGGCTAAATTCTTTAAGAGTCCTTATGAAATCCAAGAATTGTTTAGGATTACACAATCATGAAAATCAACAATGTTAGGAAAGACTCTGTATGAATTCTATTATCTTAATTTACACAAACAATTAAATAATTCAAGACATCATGTTTACTCATCAACTAGTAAATTCAATAGTCTTTCACAATGAAAAATTCTAAGCCACAAGTTACCTTTTCCTATATAAAAAATTTTCAACTGTTCTTTCTATATTTGCATATCATTTGCATTGTTTTAAGTCAATTTTATTCATGTGAGAATCGATGTAGAAAAATGAATTCGACTATGACTTCAGACAAACTTTGAGTCAAAATAAAAGTAGAACTCACATATTATTTAAGGTGAGTTCACATAACTGACATGAATAGATTAAAAATATATATTGAATTTCACAAAACCATTAAAAAAATAAATAAGAAATTAACTCAAAACATCACCATTTAAATATAGTAATAAAGCTTGTCTCACATTAGTTGAATACAAAATTTTAACCGAGTATATATACAATTACCTAAAATAATTTGGGCTCAAAAGACATTCAAATTTGGTAGAAGAGAGATGACCTAACCCGTGATGAATTTATCATACATGCGACTTCTTGCCAGGCACCAAATCGTATCGAGTGCAGTTGAGTTAGCCTTGGGCCTGAATCGATGTATCTATATCTTTTTTTGGAAAAAAATTATTTAAATTTTTTCATAATGTTAACATTTCTCAATACTAATAAAATTACATTTTAGATTAGGATACACTTAGCAAGACTAAAAATATCGCCTTGTCACGATATTGGGGAAAAAAATTACAGGAAAAAGCTACGATTCACAGCAACTTAGTTATACGGCCTTTAAAAGTCAATATCTGTTCTATATTTATATGAGGTTACAAATTATTCATAGATTAAAGTGGTCCATTTTATTCTAATACTGATACTGGGAGCAATTAGCTAACAGGCCAAGCAATGCTGATCCACCGCTCGTGCACCCAAGCTAGCCCTTCACAGACTCAAGCAAGATGTCCCTTAACTTCAAGATCTGCACGAGTACATATAAACTCGAGATTAAGTTCCACAAATATATAAATCATGGACTATTTCGTTTTGAAACTGCCTACATCGGTGTCACTGAACAGATTGGGCTCTTGCCCCAGAACTCGACCCAGCCAAGATCCTCTTACAAAGGGGGCTCACTAACATCCCAAAGAAAAACAGTACAGATTAACCAAATTAATACAGACAAAATCAACCCTGGTAGCATGCAAGTTGGCCTATCTGAGAGAGAAAGATCATCGTACTCCGATTAGAAAAAAAAACTAGTTCGATTAGGTTAGTTCCGTTAGATAGTACGATATGGGTGTGGGATTGCACACACTCTAAGTTTGTCTCTCAATCCTACTCAGATATATCTGTGAGCTAAATGTAACGGTCTAGAGGGAATTTGTAATCGTATCAAAGAAATAAAAAAAAATATACAAACGAAACAATATGGCTTGTTTGGCTGTCTCATTCAACAAATTTCATTACCAAATCGAAAATAGTTCTGGGCCGATATATGCTTTTTAGAGATAATGGGCTACAATGGCGAGCCCTACTTCAAAGCCTACAATTTACAAACCCTATAAACCAGTGCTAATGGCCCATTTACGCTCTGAGACCCAAATGATAAACCCATCGGGAAACTCTTTTCTTTTTCATTTTCTTTTTTCCGTTTAAGGGAGACTGAATGTAAAGGAATTACCTGGAGCGCATTGGATCTGGCACTTGCGATCACAACGCTGCATGCGCCTTGCTGAAAATGATTCCGCTTGAAATAAGCACAAAAATACACACACACACACACATATATATATATAATATGTGGACAGAGAACGAATTTTAACAGAGTAAAATAACAAAGAAAAAATATAATGTGTAAAGACAGAAAATAACAAGACAAGAATTTGAAAAGTCATTTTTTTTATTATTTATATTTTGTTACTTAACCCTCCAATTTTTATTTTTATTTTTTAAAAAACTATTAAATTCATATACTTTCACATTCGCCAGTATAACACTAACTATAGACTATATATATATATATTGAATTCAAAAACTATAAATCTAGGTTTCTGTATTATTGTTGTTGTTTTTGCAAAATCAGAATTTCAACACACAAAGCAAAAAATTGAAGTTCATCAAATCAACAAACCGCAACACTTGCAAAATTAACTTAATTAATTCAACAAAAATTACTTACGGTCGCCGAAGTAAGCCACACATCCAGTAGAACAAGAATCGTAACAGTCGATCTGACATTCAACGCCGTCCATATTCAAAGATGAGATTACAAAGAGGATCAGCGCGAAAGCTATCATCTTCTTCATCATCATCATCGTCTCTTTCTCTATTCCTGATCGGTTAGATACGGGGGGAGTCACCTTCTTTTCCATTTGTGTCCCTAAATAGAAGCTATGTTAGAGAATCGCCCACTACTTTTGACTCAAACTACGAAGCTGCCACTGTGTCGGCCATGCTCTTCTGAGTGCTGGCGCCCACTTATTTTGACTCCGGCAAGTGGCTGACTGGAAGTGGAGGCCAACTTTTTCACCAAAATTTCAGCTGTTTATGACCCGGTTCGTTAGGAATTCGTGTACCTCCGTTTACCACTCGTTTCAATTCGATTATATAAAATAAAATATTAAAAAAATTATATTATATAATTAAAATTTATAATAATATTTTTTAATCATTCAAAATATTATATACATTTGATAAATTTATAATTTAAAAAAAATATAATACCATTCTAATTTTTTATTAATATATATATGTTATTCATGTAATATTTTATTTAAAATATGTTAATTATAATAAATTTAATAAAATAAATAAATTAAAAATAAATAAAAATTCCAACATAAACCTTGGTATCTATTTAAACCAGTTTAGAATTTTGAAGGATGAAATTAAGAAAGGGATTATCCATGAGTAATGTTATACTTATGTTCATATTTTACCAAAAGTGTTTACCTTCGTGAGTTGATAATATTGTATTAACTAGATATCACATCATTGATTCATAAAGATAAATACTTTTGATAAAGTTTTTAAGTAAGTCGAACATTATTGATCGGCTATTGTCAATTAAGAAACTTATAACAACCTCGTTTTTTGGTGCGACAACACTCGTGGGTTCAGAATTTCAGTGTCTATTTAATAGTTGGCGAGTTGTATGAATTTTCAAGTTTGCAATTTGATTCATGTGTATATTTTACAATTGTTTCTTTTATAATTAAGTTTTAATAAATTTATAATTTATAATAATTAATATACTTTTAAAAAATCAATTTGATTTCATAATAGTTAATTAATAATTTTATTATCGAATAATTAATATTTAAAAAAAGATTTTATAATTATTAATTATTAGAAAGATAAAATATTTGTGTGTGTATATATATATATATATATATATATCATTTATGACAAGTCTTGATATTTATATTTTTAAATTTTACATAATTAAAGTCAAAAGTATTGTAATTGAAAAAAATTATAAAATTAAGAAACACAGCTTTACTTAACATGAAGATTAAAAGTTTTTTATGTCATAAATTGAGTATTGTATGTATTTTCTATGAATAACTAAAATATTATTGAGAAATTATATATAAGGTCTTATTTTTATACAGAAAATTATTTATATGTAAGAAACACTTATTAGTTGATGAAAGTATAAAGAAACTTAATAATTAATAAATTTTTAATTTTCGTGTATATTAATTATAAGAGAGTTAATTATATTTGTAAAGGTTCAATTTTTGAAACAAAACATTAATGGATTCGAATATTTGTATTTTAATATACATTTTCAATATTATCATATCATGTTATGTCTTTTTTTTTCTCCTTAAATGAATCATAGCGTATATAAAAGAATATTATTAAAAAAACACGTTACCACATGATACTCTAGACACAAAAAAGATAAAATTTAATTACATATAAAAGATTTTTGCATGAAATCCCAAATTCACTAGCTCTCCACATATATATATAGATATATATATATATATATATAGAGAGAGAGAGAGAGAGAGAGAGAGAGATTTATGGGATGAAAAGACAATTAATTAAGGAAAATAGAACACCTATTATATCAAGGAAAGAACTAGAATCAAAAACAACATTCAACAAGAACCAATGACTCCATATGCTCCACTACTTCCATGTATCACAACCTTTTTCATTAGCTTTTGTTTTTGAAGAAACTGAAATTAAACAAAGGCTCATCCCTTGTCGTAGTATCAACATTGAAAGTCTCCTTATTTCACCTCAACATGCACCATATGCAAAAGCTCACTTCTGTTCCTTCTCTTCTTTTTTCTCCTCGTCTGTAGCGGCGGCGTCTACCACTGGAGCAACTTCGACTGTCTTCTCCGGTTCAGCTGTGACCGCTGCAACCACATTTGGTACTGCAGGAGGTGCTTCAGTCTTTGGTGACTCTTTCACTTCTTCAGTAGTATTCTGTCATGACAATGAAGAAATACTTACAAGTTAAATGCATATAAACATAGTAAGACCATCTCCAAAGTAAATAGGAAGAGGCGTGTTTTGGCAAATCATAAAATTCCGAACTTTGCCCTCTGATTAGTCTGTACATTATGAGAATAAGACTATCTCCAAAGGAAATACGAAGAGGCGTGTTTTGGTCAATCGTAAAATTTTGAATTTTGCACTCCGTTTAGTCTGTGTATTATGAGAGACAACGCATGTAATACACAGATTAATTAGAGAACGAAGCTCGGAACTTCGCAACTATGTTGGTATTATTCAAATAACAAATGAATAATGTTTCATATCTCATTACTTTCATCTCATCTCTCTCACAAAAGGTGGGGTTCAACAGTAAATCCCATCCCTTGTGATTTTCACTATGATTCTAATATTCATACTAAAAGTCTTGATAGTTAGAATCATAGTTAAAGGTCATATGGGTACAACCGTAAAATAACATTTTTCAAAATAAATACTAATTGAAAAATAGCATTATGAGAATTTCGTATTTTTATAAAAACTTTCTTAAATTTTAATTTTTATATTTTTATCTCCTAAATATATGATTTAGGTCTACTTGCCTACTTAGAAAGTGATCGATTCATTCATTCGATCCAATGTGATTATAATTTGCATGTGAATATACGTTTGAATTTATGTACATATATAGCTTTGTGTATGCACTCAATTATATAAGCACATTTCTATATATGTTGGGTTTTATTCATTATATTATTGCTAGAGAAATTTATGTTTCATTTAGAGAAATCGATAAATTATACTGTTTCTCTTGAATTTTTTCGATAATTATAAAAATATTTCTTTAAATTTCTAAAATTACATTGTCCACCTCTCCTCATGTCCAATTTTTTTCAAAATGACAAAAATAATTGTTTTATATATATATATATATATATTTTACAATTTTCAATTTTGACTAAACTTTTCTAACTTTTTTAAAAGAGTTCTTTCATTTTATATAAAAAAATAAATAAAAATGAAAAAACTTATATTTTTATTTTAATCAAGAATGCTTTAATAAATATTTATTTGAAAGTAAAAAAAAATGTCAAAATTGAAAAAATGAAAAATAAAATAAAAGAGATACTTTTGTCATTTTGAAAAAAAAAAAAAAGAATGGAGGAGAGAGATGTGTAGTTTGTCAATAAAAATAAGGCATGATAGTATAATTTTATAAATTTCAGAAATTTTTTTTGTAATGATCAAATTTCTCAGGAAGATTAGTGTAATTTATCCTAAAAAAATTATACAAAAATGTTAAACTTATCAAACAAATACCTCAATGACCAAAGACCCAAGAGATTGGGGCTTCTCATTCTCCTCATCATCCTTCTTCTCCTCCTCCACCACCTTCACAATCTCTTTCTCTTCACCACCATCCTCTGCCTTCTTCTCTTCTTCTGCCTTCACGTCCCCCTCTGGTCTTCATCCTCCACCACCTCGGTGGTGGTGGTGGTTTCCTCCTTTGGCTGCTCTGGCACTGGTGCCGCGCCTTCTTCAGCCCTCAGGGCCTTGGGTACACTAGTACAGCCTCCCATTTCTATTTTCTCTCTCCTTCTGACCCCTTCTTTCTCTTTCTCTCTATGAATGGAAGAGAGAAAGATTGACGAAGAGGGAAAATGTTAGGAATGATAGTGAGAAACTTTGTGGTCTGAATCCAAGTTTATATAGTTCATAACTTTTGTTTGGCAACTCCTACATTCACTCTGTGGCTGGGAAAACTTTAAGGTAGGCAATGGTTTAGGACTTAGAAGAGAATTTGTTTTCTTCAAATTCTTTTGACCAATTTAACTTAATATTGAATTAACTATTTTTTGTATGGATGCAAAAATACCAACCATACCTACATATATATATATATATATGTATATATATATAAAAGATCGCTCTATTGTGACAGAAATAACTTTTTCGTTAAAATAAGAATACGTACATTTAACTCTCTACCATAGCAACAAAAGTTTTGTACGTTAGACTAATCCTTTAATCCGTGCTTATAAGTCCATGGGCCATGGCGGTATGGCACCTATGTACTCATCAAAACAAAGCCTGGTTTATACACACTCGTACATTTAAGACACTTCGGGCTTAACCCACACCAAACACTTTAGGACTAGTTAATTAGAGTTTGGACCTTACTAGAAAATGGCTGGGCCGAAATGAACAGTGACCTAGCACTAGCAGCATCCAGTTCCGTGCTCAATCAAATTGCCCCAAAATATAGGTAGTGTATTTAGAGCATGTTTGGGGGTTCTTCAGGGATTGTGAGAGTGACCATTTAGTCCTTACTTTCTTCTTTTTTGTTTCTTTTCAAATGACTTCTCTCCACTTTAATTTTGAATTTAGAGCATATTTGAGAGAGCGGGTGACACTCCAAATTATGGGAGCCTGACTCCAAAGACCTGTGTTGAAAAAGGTGAAACCGGCCCACGATTCTCCTTTCCCCCATCCTGCCAAACTAGCCCTTAATTTTTGTTTAAAGAAAAAAGTTACTTGCAGTTCAAGTTTATCAAAACTCAACAACATATCAGTCAACTTTTTCTTTTGAGAAAATTATACCGGCTTACTCTAAGATTTCGGAACAATTACAAATAGTTCTTCACTAATTTTTTAAATTAAACTACACTCTCTTCTAGTTCAATTGTATCGTGACATAGCATTAGCATCCACTATCATCATCATCAATTTATTTTTATTTTTGAAGCTAAGTGAGTGGTTGTTGAGCCTGAGACCTTGGTCATGTTACCCAAACTCTCTTCCCGACTCATCCAACCACAAGGGCTTCATCCACCAACATCATCAATGATGACATTATAGAACAGAAACACTACATTTCAAGAAACCATTGATTGTACTAAAAGGCTGTGAAAACAGCTCTGATCCATAGAAGCATAATTATAATTGTGAATCTAAAGTTCTGTAAAACCAAGATTTCCCAGCAATCGATTGTAATTTCCATAACAAACAAATTAAACCTAATACCTGAAGAACAACACAGGATTTTGAGATGTATGAAGCAGCATTTCATGGTTTTTTCTCTTCAGCTGCAGCATAGAGTGCTTTAATTTCCTCAATGTCATCATAGCTGCCGAGAAATATAGAGGACCTGTCATGTATATTCTCTGGAACCAAATCAAGTGCCTGCAAAATCCGCCGCTAAATTAATTCACAATTCAAGTTACAAAAAAAAATATTCCTAGTTGAAAATTTGCAAAGGGCCAATAGTCAATACTCGTTGCTTGCCGGTAAAAGCTTGACCTCCTGCTTTCTCCATTAAATATGACATCGGAAAGACCTCATAAAGAACACTGTTTCATTTCATAGAAGAGAAGTAAAGAGCATTAACAAATGGTTATGATGAACATTGTATCAAATAAACTTGAAATGATTATCTAATGGGAAGAAAAAATAAGGGAATTTGTAAATGTGACAGACCGAAGTTTTCCATTTGGGCTTTTTTTATCTGCAGGGTACATAAAGATACCGCCGTAAAGCAATGTGCGGTGAACATCGGCCACCATGCTGCATGAAATAACAGGATTATTAGAAATTACAGGTATATCTGTTGAAGAACAGAGATCAAAATCATCTTTGGAAAAAGAAAAAGGAAAAAGGAAAACAGAGAAATCCAAAAAAAAATGGAAATTTTATCTAAAGACCACGACACTATAGGAAAGTTAAGCATCAATATCTGTTGAGGCTGCTCATTTTGGTGCTAAGCATCGTCTGTTCTTGTTTTGTTTCACATTTTCCTATTTGCTTATTTTATTTTATTTTTTATTTTTATCTTTTGTTTGTATGTAAACAGTAAAAGTCACTGTATGAAAGGCCTATATGTTAATGTACCCAAAAACTTCAACAAAGCAATTAATCTGTCCGAATCTGAAGGCTAATTTATAATTTTCAAAAGATACATACTTCACATACAGTATATATGAACATTATATGGATGGCTATTGAAGATCATCAATCTACTGATATATGGATGGTGGATTAATTATATACTTATATATGAACTAATCACCATTATAATAGTGAAAAACATCTTACTATTAAAGCATTGGGGTGTGTTTAGAAGGCAGAATGACTTCTATTAATCACCAAAATTTAGTGGTGTTTTCTTAGTGAACATTGGATTTAAAGAGAACAATGTTGGAACATTTCCTCTGAAAATTAGGCACCACTTACTTTCTAGCTGAAATTAAAGCGTCTCTTCAAGGTATGAATTTTTTTTTTTTTTTTTAAAAAAGGACTACTGAAAACAGGTCAATTTTCGATTATCACTGTCTTTCAAGCAATTCTTTCCACTACAAATTCATACATTGCTATTATGAAAGAATTTACACTTCGGATTAGAAGCCAAAATTTATGTCAAGCTTACCAGTAACTATTTCATTAGCCTTGATTAAAGTATTCCTAAGTGGGATTACATATTCTACAAGCAAAACAATTGCAAGACTTAAGTTAATTGTTAAAAACCAATGTACCTTCCTACGTATCTAAGGGATTTTGGTGACGAACCATCTTTGGGGAACTTACATCTTTCGAACATACCTGAAAGTCATAGAACATAAGGAAACTGATTTAATTAGCCTTCGGGGCTAATAGCAAGATGATAATTGTCAAATTAAGCAATGCATACTTTGCAGTTGACTCATCCCAATTTATGGCATTTCCTTCATTTACAGAATAAATCTTTCCTTTCTTGGGAATCTGTCAAGGGAGAAATTACAACAAAACAAGCACAGGCATATCAGAGTAACACATACATACATATATATGTGTGTGTGTGTTCAATAATTGCATGCATTGTAAGCACACGGGAAGAGACCAAAAAAGGGAAATAATAACTTTTTTTATCCATTATATGTCCCATTTGGTGACTAATAAGATGGAGAACAAGAATCATACTTTGAAATGTTGCAACTATAGGTGTTATAATGGTGTTGTATCACTTCAAATGTTTTTTTCCTCTTTTTGTTTAGGAACAAAATGGAGCATATTGGGAAAAAGATCGACAAACATTCTAATTTGGAAAATTCCATGTTTAACATCAATCTGGCTAGATATGCTGTATACCTTGATGTCCAGATGAGTTAATAGAAACTCCCCAAGAGCTGGATCGAGAGTGAAACCATTAACGCCATTCCCAGTGCTAAGCACTAGCTGCAATACCATCGAATTTCAGAATAAATACAATGCTATAGTAATCCATGGACAAAACAAAACCAATTTTGTGAATCTCTAATAATTAGAAAAAGAAAAAAAAAAATCAAATTAATAAGATGATCAGATGGTCAAAAGTTTTTTTCTTTCAAAGAAAATAGAAAACCAAGTTATTTTTGAAAAAAAAAATGGTAACATCCTTTGAATACTGATGAAATATCTGAAAAGACAGAGAAGGGTAATGATATCTACCATGCAAGAACTTCCATACAAGCAGTAACCTGCTGCCAACAAATTCTTTCCAGGTTGCAATACATCATCTAGAGTTGGTTTATCCTTATCTTTCACCATATAAATACCAAATATCTATATCAAAGTGGAGATATCAGATAAGCCAGCATATAGAAGTGTCGATTCAAAGTTTAGTGAAAACAATATCAAAGCCATAGTAAGATAAGGGGAAAGGTGCCATACAGTTCCCACAGCAACAGCACAATCAATGTTGGAGGATCCGTCCAATGGATCAAAAACAACACAATATCTGCACAAGTCGAAAGAATTTGAAAATTTATATTAGAAAGAACCTTCAAATATTACAGGCTTGATAAGAACCTATTAAAGAAACAGAAACCTTCCGCGGTTTGTTGGCTCCACAAATGAAGCTTCTTCATCCTCCTCAGAAACAAGAATGCACTAAAAACCGAAAATGAAACCAAAATACGGAGATTAATTTTATGAAAATCATTGAATGTGAAATGCTCAAACAAAGAACAATGACATGGAAAAGGGCTCACTGTTCGGCCACTGCTTATCAGAGCCTTGATAAAAACTTCATTTGAAAGTACATCTAATTTCTTCTGTTCTTCACCCTGAAAATGAAATAACCAAATCACCTACATAAATATGTAAATTCACAAATAGAATGGCAGAGTAAAGAAACAAACACAAGAACACCACCTGAACATTTGTCTCTCCTGCAAGTCCAATGAGTTTTGCTAGACCAGCCTGCAAAGGTAATATATATATATATATATATATATATATATGAGTAAGAATTACAAAATAAATCTGTAGAATACACAAATGAACTTGGAGGTCATGTCTACACGTTATCTATCCCTCCCAACACTCCACATTGGCAATGAACAACAGTAATGGCCTTTTCAATCAGCAAAATTCCCAAAAGAAATGGAAAACAATTGAGGACTTTTGTTGGAAATTCAAGAATTTCCTAGTACCTCATAAGGACTTCAAAATGTACAATTGTGAGACAAATTCAAACGTAAGATCCCCCAAACAAAACCTTGTTTTCACCCCCAAAACGTGATTTTCTTCAAAGTTTGGGTGTTTGGCACTTTTTTTGCAAACTCATTTTTGTTATTAATGGATCCCAAAACAAGCATTTTCAACTGAAACCGTTTTTTTTTTTATTTAAAAAAATTAGGTGTTTAGTTTAACTTATGAACCAGATTTTTCAAGACTAGCAATAAGTTCAAAACTGACATTTTGGTTAAATTGTTGGGAGAGCCTTTTCCAATCTGCACTTCCACTAGCCGTTTGCAAAAATGGGATTTTGGAAAAGATGAAAAACAAGAAAGAATTCACACTATAGACTCGCTTTTACATCATTTTTACCAAACAATGAATTGATCATGGCATAAGCAAGTCTCAGAATCCATTTCCCAATTATCAATTCTGCCTTAACTGGGCTTTAACTCTTCATCTCTGAGACAAGGTGGTGGTTACTTGGGGTGCCTACATATAACACTAGGGGTAAAAGGCTCGCGATTGTTCTTTAACTTCAAGACTTCAAATTGAATTTGATTTACAACAGTAACTAAACAATCCACAAAGATTTCATATTTACCTCATGGAAGGAAACCATTGTTTTCCTTAAAGTAAAATCAAGCCAACCAAACCAAGTCACCAAAAACAAAACCAATAGCTGAAAAAATAGAGAAAAAAGAAAGAAGAGGGACCTTGTTAACAGCAGAGCAGACGAATTTGCAGCCAAGAACGATGTGACTGAGCAAGATGGTGAAATCACCGCGTGACTCCGGGTGCTTTGATTGCTCGTTCAGAACATGACGGGTGATCGTCATTAGGTCTGTCCGGTGAGCTACAGCCGCGTGATCCATGCCTAGAGTTTCTTTTCTTTTCAATTGCTCTGTTAAGGAATTCAAGAAGTCTTAAAAGAGAAAGGAAAGAACATATGGGAACGGCAAAAGGCCATAAGTTATGGGTTTCAAAGGTGGAAACGAATATATTCCACGTTCCAGGGAGAACAAGTCGGACCTATGACTGTTAACTAATGTTACAGTGTTGGTGGAGAGAGAGAGAGAGAAACAGAGAGAAAGAGAGCGCTATCTGATGTCAGCGGAATGAACCTTCCTCCCTCTCCTTTTCTTTTTTAAATTTCTTTTAAGCAAAGTATTTGTCTCCCATCTTTTTACCAATACAAAATACATGTGTTTTTTTAATTTTTTTAATTTTTAATTAAAATTAAATAATCACACATTCATATAATATATACATTAAGATTATGATACATATATATAAACAAAAAAACAAGAAATTTTTTTTATTTAATTCAGAGTCAATCACGGTCTATATTTTAATATTTAGATAAAAACCAATAAGAACTCTCTTCATGCATGATAGTCACGAGATATTTTTTTTGATAAGTCTGAAACGCATGACAATAAGTATTTTTAATAATACTATCAATAATGTTAATGAGTAATGTTTTATGAAAAAATGTTATGCTTCTCGAATTTCTATCTCAAATTATATAATAAAAATTAATGTATATTAAATCATGTAATTAATGTATCATAATAATACACTGACACATTGTTATCATATCATTTGAGATAAAAATTTAAGAAGTATAACATTGCTTATGTTTTATATCCCACTGCATTCAATCCCGCCTTTAACACAAACATTACTCAATACCAAGAATCTCAAACTTTTTTAAAAATATTATTCATTAGTTCTAGAATTTAAAGTTAATAAATACTTAATACATCAAGTTCAATATGTGAGTCATGATATGTAAAACACTAATTGACGCGAATACAATACGTCCAGAACTAATATATATGAGCTTCGTCTTTTGTCTCGTCTTAATCTCATCTCTCTCATATAAATAAAACTCATCTAGTGATCTCGTAAATAATGATGAGTCCTATCCATACAAGAGTTTAGGATTAAGGTGTAATAAAAAAAAAATAGATTTCTTAGCATTGCTTCTCTATTATATGTGCTATGTTTATGCAGTAATGAGACCCTATATCAAGTGTCACCTCTCACTAAAATGGGTCATATTATACATATCACTAAGTCCCATTCAGAGATTTTCAGGTATGTCACATCTCACAAGGCAAAGTCTTTGGTTTCCTTGACAAATCTTCGCAACAAAACTCCACAACATAGAACTAGTCTTTTCTTCTAGATACACTCCTTTTAAATCTTATAAAATAATATTTAGCTCTGTAAAAACCTTCCCTTATTCAGCTATATACACCGGACGGTTTCCAAAATTTTGAAAATCTCTTTTCTTTATCACTGTTTATGAAATTTGAAAAAAAATAATTTAAAAGTTGCCAATTCAAATTTTTTATATTAAAATTTGTATTTTTATCCTCATTTCAAGAAGACTTTTAATATCTTATATATTAATTATATTACTCTTTTTTAAGCGATATGGAACGGAAGTATCATAATATGTTTTTTTTTTTTTTTTTATGTTGTTAATTTATTATGCCAATAAGTCCAATACTTTTATCTCTGTACAACAATGATTTGAGGATTACAAACAATTTTATGATCGAATGACTTCGTATGTCTCTCCTTAAAACCGAAAAAAAAAGGGTCTCAATTTCAAGTCGTGTTGTGAACGTGGGTATAAGAGGATTGAGATTTATGCTTGTCTAGATGAACGGTGAGAACGGACGTTTAAGAAAAGAGTATTTTGAAAAAAATTACATATTAACTCTTTTTCAAAACACATGTTTTAGTCTTAAAAATATTCAAACGAGTATTTTAAGAAGTTTCAACAAACACCCATTTATTTTAAAAATTCATTAGAAACGTAAAAATAACTAAACAGATGGTAAAACCGCCCATCCAAATACAGCCTTAGTTGGATTTCAAATTTCATTAACCCAAGAATTTGCTAGCCTCCAAAAAAAATTCTAAAATTGTTTCAATTTCTCATTATATAACCATGTCCGTTATTATGAGCCCAACATTATGTTATAATAAAAACTTGAAAAAAAAAGAAGAAGAAATTATCTCAATAGTCCGAGATTCTTATCATACTCAACTTAAAAAATAAAAATCAAAAATCAAAGGCTACACAGGAGCATCATTTAGAAGGAAAATCTCCATGGTACGGGGATGAGTTTGACACCCAATCAAGAGAGTAAATGTTTCCTTTCACTCAGTAACAACCCAATGAGTGACCTAGTTGCCACTCAGTAGCAAGTAATTTCTTTTCCATAATTTACAGGATATTTAAGAATTTGTGAGAAGTCCCTCAAAGCAACAAATGCAATGTGTTCAAATTGGCATGATGTACTTATCAATGGAAAAAATAAAAATTCCAAGGGAATGAATCTGCTTGAATAGCCTTAACAAGAAGTTCAGAATCTGATTCCAGCACCACCTTTTTGAAGCAAATAGCTTTTGCCTAGCAAACAGCATCTCTGCAGTGCCATAGACTGCTTCGTTTTTACGAGCAGAACCATCAAATATTAGACAGCCTAAATGATCTGTAAATAGCAGTATTAACTGAAGAGTGAATTACAAAGGAACCATCCACATTTATCTTAACCAAACTGGATCAAATTGAAGGAAAAGAGGAAGAAACATCAATGAAATGCTGTGGCATTTAAACAAGCAAATGATTATTAACATTCCAAAACGTTATTCAGAATTTCTTATCATTTGTTCTTCACAATAATAATAATATCCGGAGAAAAGAAGCACTTTCTGAACCACAAGGCAGGGATAGTTTTCTGCTATTTTCTGTTCATAAATGCATATAAAGCAGAAAGGAATAATGTCAATTCAAGTCTCCAAAGTTGAGATCTGGGAATTTGGAGGCATATTGGTTGCATGGGCCAAACACTAACCACGTTTCAAAGAGCACCATCAAATTTCTAAATATGAACTCTTCGAGAGGCTAGTCACATGAAACAATGCCCAATAAAAGTAAAAGAAATGATGACTCAATAGTATAATAAGGGCTCAAATATCCAATTGTTAGAAGTCCGTAGACAATGGGATCATTCGAAGAAAAGGAAAATATTTGTTGGCCATTTGTAGTTCTCCGGTTCAATTGGTTTTTCTCCTCCATCAAGAAAAGGAAAAAGAAAGTCACTGAGCGCCTTGGCTACGGTGAGATTGGCACCAGTCATGACTCGAGCTCTCTATCCATACGGTAGAAGCGAAAGAAGCACTGAAAGGCTACCAAGTATGTACAAACCACAAGTTTGTCAAATGAGATGATAACCCAAGTCATATACGGGTGAAAAAAAAAAGGAGTTCAAACATAATATTTCGTTCAGATTGTTTACCGACTGACATTGAAATCAAATATTCGTACAATATATATCAACAGAAGTGACCTGAAAATCCCATAAAAATGAGAAAAGGAGAATAAAAGTAACCTTCTCTCCTAGGACAGGGGAACTAAAAAATTCATGGCAAAAACACAGTATATTGACGGACAAAAAGAAAAGCAAACAAAATAACTGCCTAAGATTCATTTCCAGCCACCCATTTTCCAATAATGGTTGGGCTCTAAGACCTACTTACAATGCATGTTTTAAATTTCAAACTTACATTCCAAGCTTCTATGACAATATTCAAAGCTTCAAAACTTAACCACACTGAACTCACATATGATATGATACAGCCAAACAGGACCCGGTGAAGATGAAGACAACGAGGACATCCCTTTTCACCCAACTTAAAAGCACTTCCGATGGACAATAGATGGACCAGATTCATCGTATTCACCCTTTGATATCCACATCTGCAACATTTAAAGAGCATAAGCAATGCAACCCAACTACATTAAGAACAAATAATCATTACACTTATCGCCATGAGATTCTAATTTTTTCTTTCCATATCATCAGGGCAACCTGACACAGGATATAAGAAAATCTTTTTTTGCCACATGTATAAATACAAACACGTGTACACACGGACACACAGATAAAGACAGACAGACAGACCTGCTGGAAAGTGCTGAGAGATGCTAAGATTGATCCTCCGATCCAGACACTGTACTTTCTCTCAGGAGGTGCCACCACCTTGATCTTCATGCTGCTCGGAGCAAGGGCAGTGATTTCCTTGCTCATCCTGTCAGCAATTCCAGGGAACATGGTTGATCCACCACTAAGCACGATGTTTCCATAGAGATCCTTCCTGATATCTACATCACACTTCATGATGGAGTTGTAGGTTGTTTCATGGATTCCAGCAGATTCCATTCCAATGAGTGACGGCTGGAAGAGAACTTCAGGACAGCGGAACCTTTCCGCACCAATAGTGACCACCTGCCCATCAGGCAGTTCATAACTTTTCTCCACTGCAGAGCTGCTCGTGGCAGTCTCCAATTCCTGCTCATAATCAAGGGCAACATAAGCAAGTTTCTCCTTCATGTCTCGGACAATTTCCCGTTCAGCAGTTGTGGTGAAGGAGTACCCTCTCTCAGTGAGGATCTTCATCAAGGCATCTGTTAGATCACGTCCTGCAAGGTCCAATCGAAGGATCGCATGGGGGAGAGAATAACCTTCATAAATTGGCACTGTGTGGCTGACACCGTCCCCAGAATCCAGGACAATACCTTTTCACACACCGGAAATATCCAGTTAATTAGCAAGCCTCCATGAAAGAAAGGGATTGAAAAATAATAAGATTTCTATGTCATGTATTTTGAGAAAGTATTTTACACAAACATTTCCAATACACATTTAAGTAAAATCCCAAACCATCGTGGATAATTCCATAACTTATCAAATCATTTCTAAGTTTCCTGATCATAGTGCGTAGTTCCTTTAGCATGTCAATAATTACATAATGACACCACACTTCAGAATTTTCTCCCACAGCTCAAAAAGATTCAGAACCCCATTCCCCAGGCACCAACTTAAACTCACTTGGCTTCCCAATGTTCGGGATTCATTTCCCCAATTTAGTCCCATGATATGGCCCTATATCGGGCAAAACAGTCAAAAGACAATTCTTGTATTCCATCCCAAGGGGTTAACAGGGGCTTTGTCAAGTATATAGGTATTTTCATACACTTAAACGAGAAGTTACTGAAGAGGTAAATAATTCCAGAAAACAAATGTGCTACATGATTATTAATACAAACCTGTCGTACGACCACTGGCATAAAGAGACAGAACAGCCTGGATAGCAACATACATGGCAGGAACATCGAAGGTCTCAAACATAATTTGAGTCATCTTCTCCCTGTTAGCCTTGGGGTTCAACGGTGCTTCTGTAAGAAGTACCGGGTGCTCTTCAGGAGCAACACGGAGTTCATTGTAGAATGTGTGATGCCATATCTTCTCCATGTCATCCCAATTGCTGACAATGCCATGCTCAATTGGGTATTTCAAGGTGAGGATACCTCTTTTCGACTGAGCCTCATCACCAACATAAGCATCCTTTTGACCCATTCCAACCATGACGCCAGTGTGTCGAGGTCGGCCCACAATGCTGGGGAACACAGCCCGTGGAGCATCATCACCAGCAAATCCAGCCTGCAGATGTCGGAAGAAAGTAGACATCAACTTTTGTGTGATTAAAGTAAAAACAGCAAATATAGCCATTGAGAGTAAACTAGGTCATTCTGTATGAGCGTCAGTTTTTACTTTTTCCATAGGATTTTTAGGGATGAAAAATTATTATAAAAAAAAATCTTCCAAGCAATGTGAAAACCAAGCCATCGCCCTATGCAGTATTGGAAATATTTGAGTAATACTTTTGAAGAAATTCTTACATCCCAATTCATATAGAACTGTTGATTGAGAAAAACACGGCTTTAAATGTAAGAAAACAAATTACTAACCTTCACCATTCCAGTTCCATTGTCACAGACCAGGGGTTGAATGTCCTCAGCATCAGCCATCTTTTATAACCTTGCGACAGTAAGATGGCACGAGGGTAAAAGAAGCAACTATAAAATAGCTAGTACACAACAGTCAAGTTAAGATTAGATTCTCATCCTATTTGATTTGACCACAAGATAATCATGTTAACGTAATGAAAATGAAGCCCCAAAAACTAGAAGATACATAGTACATAAACACATGTATATGTAAGAGGAGCATTCTTGAACAGATCAAACTACTTATGATGGTTAAATCAACTGACAGCAAGATGAAGCGCAAAGAATAGCTACTCTCTCTCATAGGAACATCAAATCAAGATTTCTAACAGCAGAGGAAAAGCCATAATCGCGACTTCAGATCATGAATGACATGTCCCATACCCTCTCTCTTTCACTTTAAAGCAAAAATGACCATTATTGTCCTGTTAATTTCAAAAGTACTCTTACCACATCATGTCAACACACTATTCAACATGCAAAAAATACCAAATCAATTTCTAACAGCAAATAGAAAGCTATACATCATCAGCCATAGATGGCATGTCTTATAATCTATCCCTTTCACTTTAAAACAAAAATGATGAACATTGTCCTATTAATTTCAAAAGTGCCATTACCACAACAATCTTCACAGGTCGTGAGAATTTAATCTTCAAGAATAGCACCTTCTAATACGAAAAATATTGTTCTTACCCAATGACTAATAAGACAATGATCATCATTACCAAACCTTATGTGACAATGATACTCTTGAAATTAATTTTATTGTCATTTTATTTTAAAATTAAGGTAAAAGGACAGACGATATCAGTTAATATAGACTACCCCTGCACAAAATGCACCTTGTATGCGTTGCACTTCCTTAAAAAATGATTGTAAATAAATGAAATAAAAAGCTAACTCTCAAGCAAATATTAATCCCATAATACTCAACTCAATAAAGCCTTATCCCAATTACTTAGGGTCGGTTACATGAACCACGTCTCGCCATTATACTCTATTTAAGACTATTCTCACAATTAGACCACACATTATCATTTTTTTTACTATCTCTATCAAAATTAATTTTGGTCACCCACGCCCACTAATGCGACCCTTGATATGAACCATGTTGCTATTCTTCGTAAATAGCCAAACCACTTTAAATGGTTTTCTCTCATTTTATCTCGTATAGGTGCTTCTCCTAACATCTCGTAAATATGTTCATTTTTATTTCTATCTTTTCTTATTTCATCACACATCCATCACAACATCATCATTTTGGTTACGCTAATTTTATTAACATGTTATTTCTTAACTGTCCAACATTATGTTTCATACAATATTGTTGGTCTCATGACTGTTCTATAAAAGGAAATGCAAAATTTCTCTATTAATTGCTGATGGCACAAATGATCTTGTTCTCAAATAGAGCTGTGCAAGAATATAGAATATCTTTGTATTCTATATTTATTGTATATATTTTAGGACTAGATTTTAGGAATATTAGTTGTAATTCCCTAATTTTGTGAGATTAGGCTTGATTGATGTAGTTTCCTTATTTGTAGTTTTCCTATATATACACATATGTATTAGTACGAATGATTAAAGGAAAATATACCCAATTTATCAGAAATCTTTCATGGTATCAGAGCTTCTCTCTCCTTGGTCTGATTCTTCTCTGGTTTAATTTCTCTTTGGTTCTGGTTCGAACATCAGTCGCAACTGCCCAGCAGCAGCTGGTTCTGCCACCGCTAGATCTTTTCTTCGTTTTTCCCTTAGTGCCGCTCAGTCTTTTCTTTCCTTGCCTTTTTCCCAGCCGCCGCTCCTGCCTTCCAAGGCGCTTCTTTTTTATTTTTTTCCTGTTCCGCCTTCCGTCTTTTTCTTTTCTTTTCTTTTTATTCTGCCCAGTGCTTGCTTTTTCTTCTCTTTCTGATCCTCCGCTTTGCGCCCTACGCAGCCGCTTGTCCAGCCGCCTCCTTTTTTTTCTTTTCTTTGCCTTGCACCCTAGCCGCTTTTTCTTTCTTTTTTTGCTTCACGCCGCTTCCTCTTTCTCTCTTTTTTTCCCTTCTGCTACGCCGCTTCTTTCCTGCTCCAGTGCCGACTTTTTTTTTTTCCTTTTTTTCCTTCCTTTTCTTCTTTCTTTCCCTATTCTCTGCTTCTGCGCCGCCATTTATTTTTCTTTTCTTTCTTTTCTTCTCCTGTTGCACCGTTTCTCTGCTGCCGCAACTTTCTTTTTCTCTTTATTACAATTTGTCCCTAGAATTTACAGTTCATTCAGAATACTCCAATTGCTATTACACTTATATTACAATGACTGAGGATAAAATTTATGCAATTAGTTGCAAACTCAATGGTGCCAATTACACCTATTAGGCTAGTGTTATGAAAAATTTTATACTTGGCCGCAAAAAGTGGGGTTATGTATCTGGTACCCTCCTTCGTCCATCAGATCCCAAGAAAGAGGGGGATGAGGCTGCATGTGAAACTTGAGATTGTGACAATGCTCAGATTCTAATTTGGTTCCACAACTCTTGTGGATGACCGGATTGGGATGATGTTTTCTAAGTACTCCACGGCAAAGGAGGTATGGACGTACTTACTTGGTGTTTTGACCAATTCAAGGTAAAAAATGGGGTTGCTCCCTCGGCAAAACTGGGATAAAGTTGAGCCAAAAGATCCCGATTCAAGATAAATTCATGAGGAAGCGGTATCTCTTTAGGATCTACTCCAGCGTTTAGAAATTGGTTAATCGGCAAAGAGACATGTACTTGATGCCCCGCCCAAGAAAGAGACCCAAGTCCTAGTAGCCCCGCTAAATGGTGATTCAACATAGATTCTACATCTTGAAACCAAGCCAATTTTGGAGCAGCTTTATGATAATGGAACCAACCAGCAAAAAGCATTAACCCTGCAAAGACCAATGCACCAATTGCGGTACAATAGAGTTGTAATTCACTAGTTATTCCAGATGCTCGCCACATCTGAAAAAAACCAGAGGTTACTAGCAGTCCAACTTTGCCAAACGGTATGAGTTGGAGACAGCCATTCAGGGTACCCGTCAGGGAGACAAGTCTATCCAAGATTTCTATATTGAGATGACTGGTCTCTGGGATCAGCTTGCTATGATGGAGCCCTCTAGCATAAGTGTACTTAATGATTATCTGAAGTTTCGGGAGGATGGTTGTTTAATACAGTTCTTAACTGCCCTCTCTCCTCAATTTGAGGAGATTCGTGGTCGCATTCTTTACCGGTCTCCTCTTCCCTCTGTGGATGCTATTGTTTGTGAACTTTTTTCTGAGGAAACCCGACTAAAGACAGGCAGTCCGTCTTTATCTCCTTCTGTCTTTTTAGCTCCTGCACAGCTAGCTCTACTGTCCACTCCTCCTGCTAATCCGCTTCAGTCCACTGACAAGCCTAAACGGGTCTCACTACCCTCAGATGAGTGTGCTTTTTTGTCATCAAAAGAGCCATTAGAAGTATAATTGTCCCAAGAAGGGACGTCCGCCCACTTCCTCTCAGCAGTCCTCTACACAGTTCCGAGCCCCTGCTTCGCATACTTCTCGGTCTCTAGTAGCCTACACAACATCTTCTTCAGCTAGTGCCTCTGATATTGCTTCCTTGAGTGCTCAGATTGCTCAGCTCCAGCACCTTGTGTCTTCTGCCACCCAGCCTTCTGCTTCTGCTTCTGCCCTATCTCTTCATTCAGGTTTGCTTGGGTCTTCCTCAGGTATCTCTCCTCTAGTCTGGATTTTTGATTCCGGTGCTTCCCATCATATGACTCCCTATCTTTCTTTATTACACAACTGTATCCCACCTCCCTCTCCCATTACTGTTAGTGCTGCCAATGGATCTCGCATGCCTGTCTCATCCATTGGTTCTGTCTTACCCTCAGACAAATCTGCAGTGACAATTCCTTCTGTTCTTTATGTTCTGCATTTATTTGTTAGTCTCCTTTTCATTAGTCAACTTGATGCCTCTGGTTTTGATGTCATTTTTTCTTCTTCTGTTTGTACTGTGCAGGATTGGTTGTCCAAGACGCAGATTGGGATCGGGCGTAGAGTTGGGGATCTGTATGTGGTGGAAAGTTTACATCTTCCTTCTACTGTTTCTTCATCTGCACTTTCTTCTTTTCAGTTAGACTCTCAGTCTAGTCAGTTTTACTTATGGCATTCGCGGTTAGGTCATTTGTCTGTTGATCGTTTACGATCTTTAGTTCAGTCTGGTCTTTTGGGTAAAGTTTCACTTAGTGAACTTACCGAGTGTTGCGGTTGTAAACTTGCTAAAATGACAGCTTTATCGTTTAATAAAAGTACTTCAATTTCTAATACACCTTTCTTTTTAGTTCACTCTGATGTCTGAGGACCTTCTCTTGTTTCTACCAAAGGTGGTTCTGTTTATTATGTTTCCTTTGTTGATGACCGTACTCGTTATACTTGGACTTTTCTTATGTAACATAAGTTTGATTTCTACCAAATTTACTGTGATTTTCAATTTATGATTTCCACTCAGTTTGGGTGTGTTATCAAAGTATTCCGGTCTGACTTGGGTAGGGAGTACCTTAAAACAGAACTGTGAATACATGGCTTCATTACGTACTATTCATCAATCTTCTTGTGCCGATACTCCTGCACAAAATGATAGGGCTAAGCGCAAACACCGTCATCTTCTTGACACTGCGCGATCTCTTCTTCTTTCTGCTTCTGTTCCAGCACCTTTTTGGGGTGAAGCTGTTCTTACTGCTACCTTTCTTCTAAACCGAATGCCTACTCCTATTCTTTCCAGTCATTCCCCTTATGAAGCTCTGTATTCTGAAGTACCTAATTACTCTCTTCTTCGTGTTTTTGGGTGTGCTTGCTTTATTCTACTCCCTCGGAAAGATAAAACCAAATTGAGTGCCAGGTCTGTTCTCTGTGTCTTCTTAGGGTACAGTTCCACCCAGAAAGGTTATCATTGCTATGATCCTATCTCTCGTCGTCTTTATATCTCTCACCATGTGGCTTTTCTTGAACAATTGGCTTACTTTCAACAACCTACTACCATTGCTACTGTCTCCAAAGAGGATTTGATTCACATTGATCCTTTTCCTTCTGATGTGCCTTCCGATGAGTAAATCTCTACAGTCACTACTGAGTCCCTTCCTAAACCCCCTGGTTCTACAGTCACCCCTGCAGCCACTAGTCCTACGGTCACTACTGAGACAACTAGTCCTCCTTCGTCTCCTCCCTTACTTGTCTCCTCTCGTCACCCAACACTTCCCCCGCCAGATATCTCTCTCCCTGTTCCTTCCACTTTTGAAGACACTGATCTTGCTCCTCGCCAATATCCTCTTCGCCATCGCCAGCCATCGGTAAAATTGCTTGGTTTTTTTAACACTTGTTTCTGTCCTTCCTACTGTACTTTCTTGTCTGCTATTCACTCTTTTTCAGAACCACAATCTTATAAGGAAGCTTGTCAGAATCCTCATTGGTTCTAGGCTATGGCTGAAGAGTTGGATACCTTACACAAGACATCCACTTGGGAGTTAGTGTATTTGCCTACTGGTAAAAATCTGACTGGCTGTAAATGGGTCTTTAAAGTCAAGACAAACTCTGATGGCTCTCTTGAGCGTTACAAAGTTTGACTTGTTGCTAAGGGATTCTCTCAAGAATATGGTCTTGACTATGAGAAGACATTTGCCCCTGTTGTCAAAATGACCACTGTCCGTACATTGATCTCAGTTGTTGCCATTCACTCCTGGCCCCTCTATCAAATGGACGTTAAGAATGCCTTTCTTAACGGCCATCTTACAGAGGAAGTCTATATGTGCCCTCCACCAGGACTGCCTCATTATTCCGGTCAGGTGTGTCGTCTTCGTCGTGCCCTTTATGGTTTGAAACAGTCTCTACGAGCCTGGTATGATCGCTTTCAGACAGTTGTTACTCAGCTTGGTTTTCTTTCCAGTGCTTGACTCTGCCTTGTTTCTTCTTCACACCTCCTCTGAATTTGCTGCTTTATTACTGTATGTGGATGATATGATCATCACTGGCTCTGATTCTTCTGCCATCACTCTCGTTAAGCAGCATTTGTTTCACACCTTTGAAATGAAGGACTTGGGTCCTTTGCGATATTTTCTTGGTATTGAAGTGGCCTACTCTTCCAAGGGCTACTTTCTTTCACAGGCTAAGTATGCTAATGAGGTTATTCATCGGGCTGGCTTGACCGATTCTAAGGTTTCTGACACTCCAATTGAGTTAAATGTGAGACTGACTTCTACTGATGGTGTCCCTCTGAATGATCCCACTTTGTATAGGGAACTTGTTGGCTGCTTAGTCTACATCACTGTCACTCGTCCTGATCTTGCCTATGTTGTCCATATAATCAGTCAGTTTGTCTCTGCTCCTCGTTTCCCACACTAGGGCTGCCTTGGTTCGAATTCTGCGTTATCTTCGTGGTACTATCTATTAGGGTTTGCTTTTTATCTTCTACTTCCTCTTTGAAACTCGTTACTTATGCTAATTCTGATTAAGCTAGTGATGTCACTGATCGCAAGTCCACTTCTGGTCTATGCTTGTTTCTTTGTAATTCTCTTATTTCTTGGAAAAGCAAAAAGCAAAGTGTTGTTGCCCGTTCTACTGCTGAGGCCGAGTACCGTGCTATGGCACATGCTACAGCTGAAATTGTTTGGCTTCGTGGTCTTTTGTCTAATTAGGGAGTTTGTCAGTCTTCTCCAACTCCTCTCTACTGTGATAACAAAAGTGCTATCCAGATTGCCCACAATACAGTGTTTCATGAACGCACTAAGCATATTGAGATTGATTGTCATTTTGTTCGTCACCATTTGCGGTTTGGCTCTATCTCCCTTCCGTTCGTTTCCACTATGCTCTAACTTGTTGATTTCTTCACGAAGACTCGCACTGTTGCTCGCTTTCGGTTCCTTCTTGGCAAACTCTCGGTGTTTTCATCCAAAACTCCTTGAGTTTGAGGGAGGGTGTGCAAGAATATAGAATATCTTTGTATTCTATATTTATTGTATATATTTTAGGACTAGATTTAGGAATATTAGTTGTAATTCCCTAATTTTGTGTGATTAGGCTTGATTGATGTAGTTTTCCTATATATACACACACGTGTATTGGTACGAATGATTAAAGGATAATATACCCAATTTATTAGAAATCTTTCAAGAGCAAATGTTAGATATGATGAATATTAAAAGTTGAACTTGAACCAAGTAATCGTGTACTAACCAAAATAGTTCAAATATCATGAGCTTGATCACATATCCAACGCCACATAATGTGCATAAAACGCTAGATCTTTCCTAGTGAACACTATATATCAAGACTTCTTCTCAGTCAAAGTTGCAATCAAAGTTGGCACGAATCAAATAATAAGTGTACAGAACAGCAGAGAAAATGTATTATAACGGCACAACTAGCCACTGTTTGATTGCTGAGAGATGGTAGCGGAAAAAAAAAGGTTACCATCCAGCTAAAGACTCTCGACCTGCCATAAGATTCCAAGTTTTCATTTCTTTTCCCCGCAATGTTTGGAAAGAAAACGAAAGTTAAGAATCTTATAATAGATTGGAATTCCTAGCAGATTCAAATTTTTCCTTTTTTTTCATCTTCTTTGATGGCTTCTCAGCATCCAAACAAAGCACAAGCCAAAATTCTGGCAAAGCAAACAAACTAAATAAAATTGAGATAGACTGGATCGATAGATGGTTAGGAAACCTTCTTTTCATCAAAACAGAAATGAAAAAAACAAATAAAAATTTTGTATCGATCTCAACATATTATCAAAAAAAAAAAAAAAAGGAAATCTAGATTAGAAAAAATTCAGATAAAAGTGAAGTTTTCCTGAGAATTTAACAAATGAAACAGAGATAATAGATATAAAGAGATCGTTAGTCGTAACATACCTCTTAGTGTACAGAGACGATGAAACAACGAATCGCAGGGGCAAAGCTCGCTTTTCTCTCACTAAAGAGAGCAAAGAGCTTGGCTGAAGCGCTGAAAATAGCGAAATATATTGTTGCACATACATAAGCGTGGGGTTATATAGGTACAGTTTACGTCTCTTCTATATTTTCTGATGTTAAATGAAACTGAAATGCAAATGAAATGAACTCTAAATTCATTCAGTTTGTTCCGAGTTTTGTTCGGTTGCTGAGCAAATGGCAAGTAACGGTAAGAAAAGGAATCTCGAAAGAGTAATCCAATACATTTTCCATTTACATCTCAATTATATCCTATTTAATGTGTCATTACATGATTATTTTAAAATTCGCATGATAAAATTTTGAAGACATCGTATTAGAGATATAATTAAAAATATTAATTAATAATTTCTAATATTTTTATTTCAAAATTTTTTAAATTTCAACAAACTTACCAAAAGAAAAACTCTTATTGTCATTTTTTTTTAAATGTTAAGTATTAATGAAGTTTGTAATTATTTTATGTTCATGTGAATTAGATTTAAACACGTGACATATTTTAAATTAAAATATTATTATGATATTATTTATGTCACATTTTATAGAATTATAAAAAAAAATTCATATTACTTATCACAAGACTTTTTTTTATTTAAGATTCATTAGTTGAGTTTTTTTTGCATATCATGCATCAAAATTATAGTAATTAGAAAGATTTTTCATCATAATATTATATATATATATATATATATATACACACGCGCTCCTTCTAATTCACTCATTTTTAATTTTATGTATAAATACTAAATTTTTATTTTTTATACATTTTTTCAGAATGAGTGTAAAATAAAATTTTAAGTTCCTTCGTTTTCCTCTTTTTAAATTTTAAATTAATCGTAGAAATAGTTCTCCTTTTTTCTATAGTTTTCTCTTCTTTTAAATATATACATAAATATTTATTGTCCGATCGTTAATTTTAGGGTTTTGGGATTAGTCGATATACACAAAAATTGATTTAAAAACCCGGTTATCAAATATATATATGTATATATACATATATTAGTCTATTCAAAATAATGATAAAAAATTATCATTTTCATACATATAATTCTAATTCGAATCGTTGTAAATGCACATAATATTTTAAAAAATTTGTTTGTCACATTGCTTGTAGGAGTAAGGGTAGAATTATATTATAGATCACCAATGAAAAAGAAGAAAGAAGGTAGAATTATATAGGGTTAATTACACTTTAATACTCTTAAGTTTTATCTCAGTTTTAAATAAGACTATCGATTATCAATTGTAACAATTCAGTCTTTTAATTTTTAATTTCATTTCAATCAAAGTCAAGTATAAACGACTGTTAACGATTGTTTTAAATTCTTAGCGACAGTTGTTTACGTATTAAAATTATAGAATCTCATTTGAAACATTTATAAAATTAAAAGACTTTATTTAAAATTCGTATACAATTATATTATACTATTTTAAAACTCATATAAAATTATAAGATCAATCTAGAACTATTTTTAATGACTGTTTACAATTTATTTTAATTGAAATAAGATTAAAAATTAAATGATTTAATTATTATAATAAATAATTAAAAGTTCTATTTGAAATAGTACAAAATTTTAGAATTATAAAGGATAATTAACCCAATTATATATGTATGTAATTTTTTTTTCTTTTCTTGACAACAAAATTTGGACTGTTTGGTAGAAATTGTCCAACCGTCCACGATTTGGTCTTCTAGAAGGGTAGATTCAACTTCCACGTCAGCGGGGCGGCCGTGGTGGGAGCCTTTGGTCAGATCACTGACAACCGCCGAAAAGGATGGCCAATTGATTTATAACTTGCAGGGGCCCACACAAGCGCAGTCTTTCTTAACTTAATCAGGAAGGAAATTAATGTTATTTTTTAATTTTTCGGAGACTTTTAATGTAATTATTTTCATTTAATATTAAAATTTGCTTTAACAATAATATTTTTTAGTAAAGAAAATTAGAAAAGGTAGGTATTATTCTAGATAGGTAGAGCTGGAAAAAGTGGGTGTTTGAAAAACAATTAAAATATATTTCCCTCAAATACATTTTTTTGTATTTTAAAAATTAAAATTAATAATTTTTTAAAAAATTTGACTAAATAATTGAGAATATTTCTCCAAACATTTTTGTAAACATAAATATGCAAAAACTCTCTTAAATAAGTCCAACGTAATAATATTTTTCTCTACAATATTAGTTAACTTTGTGAGTAAGAGTGTAAATTTTTTACACAGCTCGAATGATTCGAGCTGAATATAAATGAGTTTGAGTTATAAACACGTTAACATATATAACACAATTAATAAAGTGTTGTGTTTGAATTTTAGTAATATCAATCTGTTTAACACAACTTAACACATTTAATTATTAAAAAAAATAACACGTATTACGATAATTCATCTCATATAAAAAATTTATCAAATTTTGGAAATGTTTTACTTATAAAAGAAGTTTCTGTTTTGATTTGTCTCGTGTCTAAAGTTTACTAAACTTAAAATTATTTATATTAAAAGATAGATAAAATTTTTTTATTTAAAAATTAAAAAAAACGAGTTAATCTTGTCGACATGTGTAACCTGTTTAATAAATGTGTTAGATTTAGTTTTTAAAATTTGACACGATTAGTTAATAATGTCGGACTAGAATTGACACATATTTTAAAATATGTATGTCTTGACAGAACGCGAATACAACACGATTGCATGAATTGACACTCCTACTTGTAGGTCGTTCAATGGTCAATGTTTGTATTTATTATTTTTGTTAAATAGTTGGAAGCTTCATCTTTTTTATTTTCAGGAAAAGAAAAAAAAATTCCATAAAATGTCACTGTGAAGGATAGTGTCTCAAAAATAGGAAAAAAATTACTTACTTTTGATAACACTTTTTTTCTTAATAAGTTAAAAAGGATATTTTCTAATTTTACCCTTTTAAATTAAAAAAATAACACATAAAAAACAAAAGTAAATTTCATACCCATCTCTTAAAAGTTATTTTATTTACTTATTCTTGGTAGCCTATTAAAATTGTTTTTCAAATATGATATTGATATTGATATTGATTGAATACATACAAATATGTATAAATGTTTATGCATTAATGTGTATAGATGAAGTGTGTGTACATTCATATATAAACATATGTAAGTGTAGATTGAAATACACACACACGCATGTATATATGTATTTATGTAAATAGTTATATTTGTAAATATCATATAAAATCATATTAATTACCTATATAAAAATGTATGTGTGAATATAAAATAATTTTTAAGTACATAAATACATTAAAATTATATATTTATATTAGAATTTGTTGAGAGAAAGAGTTAACAAACATATTAAAATTACTCTACTACCTTTAATACTAAATACATTAAAAATATATATCATCCCTCAACCACCCCCCCACCACCCAACACAAACTCCATTCCATTCCATTCCATTCCACTCTACTATTATTTTATTTTTCAATCCACCAAAAACATCCCAACAAATCCACAATTTTCAATCAACGTAAGTTGTAGAGGATAACGAAAGTTGCGGTGGTCTTAACACAAACTTTTTCATACAAACAGATACCTTTCTCTCTCAAAAAGAGAAGTCAATTTTGATATTTGATTCAAATTATATATATATATATATGTGTGTGTTGCTGCAGCTTTTTGATTCGTCAGGACTCTGCTTTCCAAAAGTATCAAATCTAAAAAAGAATGGAGTCAGGGTGCCACCGGGGAGGGCTCCGGTGGTAACCTCTCCGATGATTAAATTAGATAGAGCGTAAAAATAATACTTCAAGTAATAAATCACAGAGTGATCATAAATCCTCTCTTACGTACCTTAAGGGTTTGCATTTATAGGCTGTTCATCTGCCAAAGTGGATAGGAGTTGGTGCTGCCAAGACATGGGTTTGCTGTTGCCTGACGGTAATAATCATGATTATCAAACTCACTATCACCACCTGCCTTACTGTTACCAACTGCCTCTTTGACTGTCGCACGTCACCGTTTGTACTGTCATTCCGAGGTCAGTAAAGCAAGATGATGGAGACAACCTGTTCGGTAGTCCGTCCTGTTTGGCAATCCAATATGTTTGATAAACGAGATCGGAACCCCGGTGATTGATGGCTCCGAGGTCAGTACCTTGGTGATTGACGCCTCCGAGGTTGGTGGACCGACGCCAAGTCGGCATACCTAATTGATTTAGAACCTGCACAAATATTCTTAGACACGTGTCAAATTCTGATTTGTTAACATATTTTTGGCGTATCAATATGCACACACACATGCATATATATATATATATATATTACAACATGCATCATCCCTACAATTAATTCATACACAAACATATATATACATACATATAATATACACATACATAAAATTGGCAAATACTGACTGTTCTATATTGTCAAGAAAGTTCCAAGTAAATCCAAACTTCTTCTTGGGCTCACGGACTTCAGATACCCATTTTCCCCAAGTCCACATTCGAACCCCTCAATACATTGGGGCTTGTTGCTACTCTCTCTGCTATGTTGGTGGTGGTGGTGAGAATGAGTTGCTACTTGACTCGGTCTTTAAGCTTGGTGGGTCAATCGTTGGTGGCGGTGACTCATATGTTTGATGAATATTGATGAGTTGACCAATTTACATACATATAATATACACATACTCGCGACACACACATATAATATAAAATTCAATAATATTAATGAGTCTGACCACAACATCTTTGAGAGAAGATTTTTTTAAGTGAGACGTTGTCCTTATCTTCATCGTGAAATTGGTAGGGTCTTATGTAATCCAAAGATGCAAATTGAGACTATTAATAAGTTGATATATAAAATATACATATATGTAAGCAGAGTCTTAAAGAAAATTTTCTTAAAAAAATGTTTTAGAGAGATGGTATATATACACACGTGTGTATGATACAAAGAGATAAAAAAATCAATTGAGTATTTTTTAGGTTCGTTCGACCTGAAAGTTCAAGAAAAGTAACAACATCATTCATAAGCTCAATCTTAAATAAAATTATCCAAAGATCCTTCAAATTTTTTTTTTTTTTTTTGGTTGACAAAACACTCTTCAATATTTTCTCTTTATTGGACTTCCATAAAAATTGGAAGTATTTGAAGAAAGTTTTATAAAATTTTAAAATTTAAAATTTGGATTATAAAAATAAATATTTATCCAACAAGATCCACATTGCATATGAAATTTGAAGAAAAAACGGTCTAAAACTATAAATTTTTATCCCATAGATAAAGTAAAATTTTATAGTTTTTCAATAAAAATAGTAAAAATTTACAGTTTTATAAAATGGAGAAATATTATTTTTTATTAGTTTTATTGAAATTTTGAGCCCCATGTTGGATTGTCAAAAAAGAATTTTAAAGTAGAGCAACTTTGGGATAAACAAAATATGTTTTTCAATCATAGTGATTAAAAATTCACTAGCTATGAAACTATAAATTTTTACAATTTTGCTACTTTGTCATTGAAAATCACAAGTAAAGAAAAGAGAGATGACTAAACCTTGTAAAATCTATGTAACAAAAGCCTTCAACATTGAACATGTTGTACTAAGTGGAGCTGGTATTTGGCAAATCGTTATTGAAAGCTCGTGTCTAAAGAATATTACAAGATTCAGGAGCATCTCTATTAAGAGTTGTACTCACTTTAAGTTGAGATTAAAAAAAAACATTGTAATGTGTTCTAAGATCTTGTCACAAGTCAATGTTGAATTCAAAGGGGATCTCTAATTTGTGGCTTTGTCTGATTGTATTAGTTTTGCTCTACTCTATATTCTTTTTACTATTCATTTTATAAAGTGGTGATTTTCATTTAAAAAATAAAAGTGCAGTTGATGTACTACTCGTAGGCCTTCATTTTACCAATTGTCTATTGACTCTCAGTGCCGCATGGATTAGTCATAACCCTATGGATGGATTGCACTTCTAGCAAACTTGGTGGCCGATTCACTCAATGACTATTAGATCTCCAACTCCATGAATCCGAAAAAGCTAGAGAAAGTACACTCTGGAGACAAGGATTATCAATAACTCATATTCACAGCAAAAAAAATATCGTTGTTTGATTTCTCAAACTTATTTAACTATTATCCTCCAATCGTCCCTACGTTCAATCCGAGTGGCAGCAATTCTAGCACAACCTTTGTCATTGTAGAGTCACGCCTAGCCGATTTTGTCGGTGTTTTCTCGCTAAGAGAGAGATACAGGTCAAGAGAAAGATCGAAGAGACAAAAGGAATGTTTTGTCTTGGGGGTATTATTGACATTTAAAAAAACAGAAAGTGTCAACTAATGAAAAATGAATCTCAATTCTAAAATAAAAAATCAACTATCATTTACCTTAAAAATAAAAAATGGGTAAACTTTACAATAATTAAGTATATTTTAAAGAGATTTAAAATTAATTAACTCTATTTTTAAATTTTTATTTGGGCTATAATTGTTTTTTTTTTTAAATTAAGATGATAATATTAACTTTCGTTAAGTCAACTGACAGATAATCAAAGAAAGGGAAAACTGTTATTGAAACATTAATTTCAAGAGAGTTCATTGTGACTTTTACAACTTTAAGAGTCTATGTATAATATCAAAAATTTATCCAATTATATAAAAGAAAAGGGCCGGCCCGGTTTATATCGTGGCCGAACTTTCAAGTTTTGAACGAGTACTGGGCCAATCCGAACCGGGACGCACCCACCGGTCACTATAACGGAGTTCCAGTTTTTTCGTCGAGTCAGGTACGTCTCACGTGCGGCATCTGTATCCTACGCACCCGGCGCATGCCAATTAAAACCGCAAGATCACCCAACCAGAAATTGAGCTGTCTTATACTCGTCCCTCTTCGGTTGGAGCTACGGAGTGGCTGCGGTTTAAACCTAAAGGTACTGTCATTACTTTTCTCTAATTTCTTTATATTCTCCAATAATTATGATAATCCATTTTACATTTCTCTTGTCAGATCTACCTTCCAATGCATCCATTTGATCGATCTATAAACTAGGGCCGTGTATATTTGTGATTGTGCGCGTGTATACATATGCATATATATATATATATATATATATATATGCACATACGTATATATTTAGTATTGAGTATTGAAAGATTTGTAACCTGGTAGAGTTTTAGTTGTTCATTGATCAATTTGAAACTGGGACTCATGAATCGCTTAGAATCGTTATGAATTGAAAATATGAAATTGCCATAATAATCATATTGTGCTATCTATCTATTATTATTATTTGAAGTATTGATACGGCTGCTTAATTGGATTTATGAATTTTTTTTTTTACGTGTACAGGTGACTGACTACAGAACCTCGGGTCACACTTAGCTGTTTGCGTTTTTTGGTCAATTGCCATGTGGGTATTATGTTCTATTTATTAGTTCAATCACTAATGGCACTTTCTTTCTTGTATTCTCTTTCTTGAAGCTGTATATATCATGATTTTCACTTATTTTAGATGATTTACGGGTTTTTGTTTTTTGATAAGTAAAGGCATTATAAATGGTGCCCAAGGGTGGGCAAACACTCTACAAAGGTCTTAACGACCCTAAAAAATTAACTATATAAAGAACATTTAAAAAATTAACTATAGAAAGAACATTTACTGAAAAAGCCTTGTTGGCCCAAAAATACAATAAACTCAAAAAATTATCTTTAAAAGACGAAATGGCTTGCTCCTTTCCTTCAAAAATGCGCCTATTCCTTTCTTTCCAAATGCTCCACGTGAGACAAATGGGCCCTAATCTCTAAATCTTCTTAACCTCCTTTCACATTTTGCAGCCTGACCAAACCAGTAAAAAATTTCTAACTGACTCCAGCATTGCCCAAGAAAAACAAAAATAGCCAACACCAAGCTCCAACAATCCCGAGCCATAGAACAATGCATAAGCACACTGAGCCACACCTTCTTCCTCTTTCTTGCATAAATAACACTTGCTAGCCATGAGAAAACCTCTCCTATCGTCAAGTAAACCTTTTTTTAGTCATGAAAAATTATTATATAATCCCCATTTTCGCTAGAAGTCTTAGGTAACTATCTTAAATGAAGTTGAGTCAATTGTAAGTAGGGATGGACCAGGAATTTACTTCTTCTTTTTTCCTTTGGGGGGGGGGGGGGTGATTTTCGTTAAATGTTCGATCATAAATTTTAAAATTAAAGAAGTATAAAAATTTAATATTTATTGATAATTTTTTTGATAAGTAACTAAATTCATTGTAGGAAAGAGCTTACAAATTAAATAAGAAGTCCACTATAAGAAAGAAACCCTTGAAAACCTTTATGTTATACAAAACAAGTTCAAAAAGTTGATAAAAGTCCCATTGGGGTCAAATTGAAATTAAAATAAGGATAAAATGTGAAAAATGTTAGACCTAAGAGGGCAAAAATATATATTGAAGTGATATATATGAAATAATTTTTAAAAATTATAAAAAAATTCAAATAAAAAATTGAGGGAGAGGGCCCCTAAGTGCAAGCTGGCCCCGTTCCCTGATTGTAACTTATTAGAGATGAAAAATCACATAGGAAAATACCATTTTCCAAGCAAGTGGGAAAAGATATGTGGGCAAGTGTCTCTGTGTAGAACCTCCACCATGACCCATAATCATCAGATTAATCTGACAACACATTCTTAATCAATAGAATTTACAGGCAAGGCCTCAAAGATACCATTGCCTTATTTCACTAAAGTCTGTTGTGGCACTTTGCAATTAGATCACTTCTGTGTTTTCGTACCCTTCTTCAACATTAGTAGTATTCCTTTAGATGGATAAGGCTGAACATTTTGAGATTCTATCAGGGGAAACTCAGGCTCCTGAGTTGCAAGTTTTTGAGCTTCTGAGTAGGAAGTGCAGAATTGTTACTTTGGTGTTTAAGTGACACTTAATATAGGAAGTTATTGCAAATAAGCGTAAGATGCTTAGATTTATTAATTAACAGCTTCAAAAAATGGAAACTGTGGGCTGCCAGATGTTTTTCAGTATTCAAAGAACACCAAATTGGTCTTGAGGACCCATTGTGGTTGGATGTTCATATTTATTACATAATAGTATCAAGACCATGGTTTCCAAAATGGGAAGTGGAAGTGGGAAATGGCAACGGAAATTGAAGTAGGAAACGTGGTTCAAAAATACCGTGGAAACTGGAAGTGATTAGTAGCACAAAATTTATTTGTAAACTTCCTGAAATTTTTTAATGAAGCCAATATAAACAACAGAAAATTAATATGATATGTGGAAATATTAATGTTATATAAGAAAGTTATTGCATTTTCCTTGAGAAAAAAAGCACTAAAAGATTGCAAATAAGCGTAAGATGCTTAGATTTATTAATTAACAGCTTTCAAAAAATGGAAACTGTGGGCTGCCAGATGTTTTTCGTATTCAAAGAACACCAAATTGGTCTTGAGGACCCATTGTGGTTGGATGTTCATATTTATTACATAATAGTATCAAGACCATGGTTTCCAAAATGGGAAGTGGAAGTGGGAAATGGCAACGGAAATTGAAGTAGGAAACGTGGTTCAAAAATACCGTGGAAACTGGAAGCGATTAATAGCACAAAATTTATTTGTAAACTTCCTGAAATTTTTTAATGAAGCCAATATAAAACAACAGAAAATTAATATGATATGTGGAAATATTAATGTTATATTTGTAAGAAAGTTATTGCATTTTCCTTGAGAAAAAAAGCACTAAAAGTATAGTAAATTAAAAAAAATTTGTAAGAAGTATGTTTGCAAGAAGTTTCCCAACGTTTTTATAGAGTTTCTGAAAAGTTTCTTACTAGTTTCTTGATTTATTTTTTTTGTAAAATTTTGGAATTTCATAAATGTTTCCTTTCATTTTTCTTTAAATTTCAGAAATTTCATCTCAGTTTTCACTCTCAAAAGAAGTATCCTTTCATATTAACAATTCACTACCCTATAATACAGATATGTACAAGGCCAGGTGATGCTCTACAAGGAAAAGCTTAAAATGAGAGATAATCCTTTTTTTTTTCTACCTTAATTTGTAATTTTGCAACTGTTTAAACCAATGTTTTTATTCCTTAGTGGACCGGTGATGCATTCTGTGAGACCAAAGAATAAAATTCTATATTAAATCACAATGAATAGATAAGAAAATAGTTACAGTAATGGATAATTGATAAAATTGTTACTCAAAATTCAAGGTTTAAGATTCATTCACTACATATTTAACATCTTAAGCATTTTTATTTAGTAATTATGCTATAAATGCACTAAACAACTAAAAAAGTACTAAACATGATGTGAACCTGTCTGTATAAGACTTGAAAAATAAGCATAATGTTCATGCATCCAACACATATGATCATTATCTTTTCAATTTTTAACTTAAAGAGAAATTAATCGATTTAACCGGTTCTCAAAAAAGGGTAAAACTTGTTGATTTTGGTTTATTTAAGAAATCAAATGGGATATTGACCGGGTTAGGTTGGACCGCAATTGGACAACTGGTTCGGTCCCATTTTTGTAACACTGGTATAAATGATCTACTTTCAGTATTTTAGGGTTTCTTGTTTAACTTGTTCTTTAATCCATGTGTATTGCATTTGCTGATGTGTAGCATTTTTCTGCTCCGTTTGTTTAAATAATTCAGGGCGGACGAGGAACCTGTTGATCCAAAGAAGTACCTTGAAGACGCTTGCAAGCCAAAGTGTGTGAAACCTTTACTTGAGTATCAGGTGCTTCCCAGCACTCTCAAAATTGGAACTTTACAATTCCAAACTTTATGGATATAATTTCTGCTTTTTTTTTTAAAAAAAAAAAAACTGGGTTTCGGGCCAACTCGCGCAGTCTGACCAAGTTCCTTGTTATAAGAATATGTTTCATGAGTTATCTTCCATGACCAAATTAAAAGTTGTTTCAGCATGCCCTGGAATTAGTAGTGAACTTAGTTAATTGTTTCTACGTTACACTAGAGTTTTGAACACAGGCTAATAGTGCAATAGGACAGGCATCACCATATACACCAGAATAATATAGTGGTGAGCTTCGTCAATTGAAATCCTAGAATTGTTTACGGCATGTGCTGTGAATAATAACTAGCTTGTTTCCTTGTTTATATTTGGCAAGAGGGAAAATAAAGAAAACCTTCAGAAAGATTTGTTACTTACGATGGAATTGGCTATATTACATTGGTATAAAGTTCAGAAATATGAAGTACTGCATCATTGTCCTTGAAGTCCCTTGGTTGTTATGGTGTTAGTAATTCTTTGAGTTCTCTCTTCCAACTTGAAGGCAGTTCCCTGGTTCCAGGTCCAGTTTTAGAAATGGTCTTGACAAGCTCTGGATGACTTGGTATTGGCATCTCGTCCAAGTCTTGGTTGGGGCATAACATTGTACTAAAAATAATACATTAAAAGATAAAACAAAATCATGGAAAATTGAAAACAATAAGAAAAAAAGCAATGGAACCATACAATGAAGAAAACACACTACCTAGTTTTCGTATAACAGTGTCTAAAAGGTCAAGAAAGGTGCTGCCACTGTAATATACTACAATCAAATGTACAACTAAGATAATAAATATACAATTCATGTCTGTTTGGCTGTGCATGTGTGTGCGGTGCAAAAAAAAAAGCAGTAGAGAAAGTCAATTATCATTCTTTTCTCATCTTTGACATACCATCCCCACCATTTTTCTCATCCTCACCTTCACTCTCATTTTATCTTAACTAAATCAGAATTGCATTTAGGAGCTTCAAATCAAAGTGGTCATGTATTGAAATGAGATCATTTATTGAACTCCTAGAATGCATGAAATATGAGTTCAGGGAAATGGGATCAGGGGTACTTCAACAAGAGATATATCGAAGAGTTGGTGCTGTGCTTGGTCCAGTGTTGTGTGTTGTTGGTAGAGTAACTTGTGTTGGAATTTGATACAGTTACAGAATGTATGATTCTGGAAAAATAGAAAATCTTAAATTTCTGGCCACGACGATGTGTGTGTGTGTGTGTGTGTGTGTAACTCTGTAGCCATAGAAAGAGTAATTTTGTGGAATGATGTGGATACACGAATGAGGTAAATGAGTTTTGTATCAGGCTGAAGATGGGTACCTTACTCAATTAGCAGGTGTCTGTGCAACACTGAAGATGTAGGTTGGCACCTGGTTAAAGTGGATTTAAGGTTAGTAAATAAAGGAAACCATTGTTTATTGATGGAATGAGGTTTTGATGGAACAAGTTTCTGGACTTATAAAAAAAACAGGTTCTCTGAACCTTGTAAACAAGAAGGGAACTTAAGTCTTGGCATTTGAGTGGTAGTTGAGCTAAGATTATGGTTGAGATTAAAGGAAATAGGCTTTAAGTTAAGAACCTTGGCAATGACAATGACCGTACCACAAAGTATTATTCTCCCAACTTCCACTACAGGAAATGAAGTTAGATGCGATTCAACATAATTTGTCATTAGGAATTTGATCCGAAGTTCCGAACAAAATCATAGCAGAAAATGGTGGCAGAAAAGGTTGCTTTATTTTTTTCTTGAATCCACTGAATTGGTGGATTTTCAAGAAGGAATTCAAGAATGAAAAGGGGAATAAGTTGCTTTACCTGTTGCAATTGTCTTATTCTTCTTTCTTTTTTGACAAAAAAACAGAACATGTTTTTCTTGAAACCTCTGAATGGTGGAATTTCCAAAAAGGAAATGAGAATTAAGAAGAGAATTAAGTTGCACTTCACAATTTTCTTATTCTTTGTTTTTTATTTGTTATCAACAGAACCTACCTCCCTCCTCTTAGTCCCTTCTGCCGGTGTATATATTACTTTATGGAGCTGTAGTCAACTGCTGTTTCTAATGTGAAGCTGTCATTTTCTGCAGGCATGTGTCAAAAGGATCCAAGGGGATGAAACTGGGCATAAACACTGCACTGGACAATATTTTGATTATTGGTCTTGTATCGACAAATGTGTATGCGTCCCTCCTCCTCATCTCATCTCCCTTTAATGCCTTTAATTTCATTCCATTCATTACCTAATTTTTGTTGATTAACTGTCTCGGATTTGCTATTGAAATCACTGTGCTGGAACACAGGTTGCACCCAAGCTATTTTCAAAACTGAAGTAATGAAGAGAGAGTTGTGGTTTATTAGGTTGCACCCAAGCTATTTTCGAAACTGAAGTAATGAAGAGATAGTTTTGTGGTTTATTAACAGCATCTTGTTCTATTGTTCTTCAACTAGACATTTCATTTGGCTTTATTTACTATAAAGTTCCATGCTTGTATGGTAACTCTCATGTTACATGGGATTTTTGAACTTTTTGAGACCTTGATTCAATAAGAGTGTTTGTGGGGTCTGACCCAATTATGTTGGAACTCTAGTTATGTTGAGGATTCTGGAATTTAGGCTTGCTGCTAAGACAGCTGAAGCATGAATTAAGCAAATGAGTAAGCTTTTATCATTTCATAAGACATAAACCTTGTTCATACTTGTCAAAAAGGGAGGGGGGCATAAATCTTGTTCAGAACTGAATTTTTAGTCCATTGAGAGAGGGGTCCAATTTAGTGGGCATATTTGTGCTGCTTGATAGTAATGGTCCTGGTCATAATATAAACATAGTTTCAATTTTTAGATACCGGTTCTGGCAACCCCAGGGTTAAAAAGAAAAGGCCCACTTTACCGGGTGTTGTAGGTGGGGGTATTGCAACGCCTCCAGGTTTATGTCCTGCCACGCGAACTGAAGGTTGTGATTGGTCGGGTAATAAAATATATATATATATATATATAGTTTCAAATTTTAGATACCAAAAGAGCATCTACTTTGTATAATTGTGTGATAGGTTGCTTTAAGTTTTTGATAAAGATAGAACTTTTCTTCCTATCTCCTATGTAGGCAAGTTATAAAAATCGAGAAGACTGCAAATTTGTGTGTTCTTCTTTATATGATTTTGTTCATTGTATTCTTCTATGACCTAATCTGATTGAATGAGACTGCATATTTTGTTGGAAAATTTTGGACCCTTCAAGCAGTTGGTCCAACTTGGAGGGTTGGCTTGATGGAATTCCAAATTATTAGGCACTTCTTTAGTTGATGATGAGTGGCCATATGAGAATGAGAAATCAGTATACACATATTTGTGTGTAGTATATATATATATAAAAATATATATATAAATGTATGTATGTACACACACAGAGAGTTGTTACTTGTTTTTGAGCCCATTGCTAACTCTGATCAGCCGCACAGATTGACTTTAAAGGGAAGAAGTTAATATCAGCCTGCTGATTTAAACAGAAAATAATTTTATAGAGGGGTGGCTGATGCATACATGTCTATCATTTCAAGTTTTTTTAATTTTAATCTACACATGCAACCATTTGTCCGTTAATTGATGCATTTTTGTAGATGTTTCTATCCCATATCAATTTACACTAGTGTCATGGTTGACATCAGCCTAAAGTATATTCGCATAATACAGGGGTTCTTAGCTTCCTAGTAATGTAGATTGGAATCTAGCCTATAATAAATGTTGAGCAATACTATTTGTGTCTTTCTTCTTCTTCTTCTTTTTTTTTTTTTCTTTCTTTGAGAATGGCAACAAAGAAGGTGGGAACTATTCTAAGTGTGTACGTGCGGCGGCATGGGACTCGAGCTCTGATCCCTCGTGTTGAGCAATCCTATTTGTTCCACCTCCTGTTTACTAAAGATAAACAGTATTACTCATTTATTGTATTATATTCTACAGTCCACTTATAATTATTTAATTAGTTAACAATGTCTAATAACTAATAAATTTTTAGATATTAATTTTCTATGGTGGATATATTTTTTTAATTGGTAATATGGTGAATAATTAATAATTCTATTAGTGAATAATTAATTTTTTTTCAAAATATTCTCTTATAATATTAATTATAAAAGAGATAAAATAGTCATATATGTACGTTTACATGTTTTATTTATGACATGTTTTTATTAATTATACATAATTTAAGTAAAGGTATTGTAAGAAAAAAAAATTATGTAAAAAAATGTAACTTATTTATTTCAAAAAGACATTAGGAGATTTTTTTTATATAATTAAAGTTGGACATTATATGTATATTTTGAAAAGTTTGATACTTCCATCTAAGGTATTCTTTTTTTCACCAAAAGTTGTATAAATGTAAGAAATACTTTTTGATTAATAAAAATATAAGAAAACTTAATAGTAAATAATTTTAATAATTAATAAAACAATTGATCTCTCAGTGTTTATTAACTATAAGAGAGTTAATTATTCATAATGGGTTAGGTTAGGCTTACTTTGATTAAATTATTTGATTTTTGAAATAATCAACCCTCGTTTGATCTAATTTTATTTAAGTTTTAAATATATTTTAGGAATTAATATAACCATTGATATTAATAAAGGCTACTTACCAATTATTAAAAGATTTAAAATCACAGCATTTATATTCTACTGAACCAATTATGCCATTTTGCCAAACAGGCCCTTAAATTCAGGCCTTCTAAGAACCAATGAAACTAATGGAAAAAAGAGAAGTAATAAAACTAAGGCCCCAGTAATTATTCAACTTCCAATTGAGGCTGTGTTTTCATTACAACAAAAGTTTAACTTAAGCATCATTAATGTGCCTTTTATTTTGTCAAAATGACTTGCAAATATATAAATATATATATCTATATATATATATATATTGAACCTATAACCTACTTTTGTTTATCGGCATATGATCAAGAAACCTTGAGAACAATAATTAAAAGAGCTATGAGAGGCATAAAGTTCTCTAACAATAACATTGCCTATCCATAAATCTAGTTGTTATTAATCAAATGTTTCTCTAATACATCAAATTATATATGTAGAATAATGTTATATACAAGTGATGGGATCTATTATAATAAATATTGTGGGTTTCATCACCTTATCTTTATGAGAAAATTTGTTATATTTAACATTTTTTGTATATGTAATGTCTGATCCATATGTGTTTAAGTTTAGATGTGTTTAAGTTTAGGGACTAGCTGTGAAATTTATTAATAATATCCACCCAAAAAGAGGTTTGGAATTTATTAGCATGTCAAGTATGTTTTGAATTTTTTTGTTATAAAAGAAGATTTTTAACTCTCACGTCCTTTTTCAAATTCAGAATATTGATTTAATCATTCAAAATAAGACATATATTTATCTTAGAGGGAGGAGGTGAATAAGGTATATTGTAAATATTGGTTTCTTTTTAAAACTTTAAAAATGAAAACTATAAATACACATAAATTAAAGAGAGAGAGCGAGAGCAAACATAACAGTTTTACGAGATTTGAAAAACACAGAAAGAGCGAGAGCAAACATAACAGTTTTATGAGATTTGGAAAACTTCTTAAGTTCTCGACTCGAGTATCTTTACTTGAGTTTTTTTCACTATTCTGACCTCTTTTCAGGTGGAGACCAAAATTTATAAAGTGAAATGTGCAATCCTCTTATCCGAACAAAATATATTATTTTGTCTCATCAGGTAGCAGTTATCCACAACTTTCATCGCAATGAGATGATATAAAGATGTTTACCAAATAGCAGTCTCTTCTAGAGTAGCTTTGGTGCAATAAGATGCTCACTTTTTATAGATAAATTAGGTATAAGCTCTGAATATTTAAGATGAGTATAACTTTCAGATCTAGATTTGGAAGATGTTAGATGTAAAGTCAATAACAAAGATGTAAGAGTGTAAGCTTGTAAGTAATGACTTAGAAAGTTCGAGAAAATCTTTATTTATAATCCTTTAAAGAATATGTTCGTTACTTTTCAAAAGAGTTGTTTCTCTCTTCTTTTGTCTGTTCAAAATCTGAATTTGTAATTGTCAGATTGACAAAATTAGTCGATTGAATCATCAACCAATCAACTATAATGAGGACTGGTCGACTGATTAATTAGGTCAACTGATTTATCTAGAGAGTTTAATAGTTCATTTAGTTAAGAACAATTAGTCGACTGGTTCTATTTGTACATTATTTTGTCTTTGAATAATAGTCGAATTGATATTTCTTTGAGATCGACTTGATTTGTATAGTACGTTCAGGTAATACATTAAAATGGTTATTCAGTCGACTGATTCTATAAATCAATCGACTAGTTTGTTTGTACACTGTTTTGCCTTAAAAGACAGTCGATTGATTCTCTTTAAAGGTCAACTTGATTTAGACAATGAGTCTTTAAACTATTTTGTAAAGTATTACTCAATTGACTGATTCTATAAATCAATCGATTGGTTTGATTAGTATAAAAAGAAGCTTTAAGAATCAATTAACTAATCTCATGAATTGATCATCTGGTTTAGATTATCAGTGTCTTCTAACTTATTTCTCATTGTGTAATTTACTAATTGCATTTGTATTTTGGTTTTGATTTGGGTTGATCTAAACTCAAGATGACCAAAGAAGGTGTTGAACGAAAGCACGACTACTGCAATTGGGCTTGTATCCCTTTATGCTATCATCAAGCGCAGCTGAGAGGAAAATGAAGCAACAAAATCACACTTTCCTTTTATCGGATCTTTCCTTCTTTTTTCTTTTATTAGATTTTTTTTCTGAGTTTTTCTAACTTGTTGCATCATCTTTTTGTTTCCCACATCCCGTGCACTCCAAAAGAAACGAAGTAAATATATTATACATACATACATACATACATACATATATATATATATATATAAAGAGAAAAAATTAGAGAATATATTGAATAAGGGTAAAATTGTCTTTTTTTCAAAAAAAGTAAGTAGGTATTGACTATTTTTGTCAGGTCAATTAACGTTTAACTGATGAAAAGAAAAAATTTAAATAGAATATAAAATTTAAGAAAGATTAGTGTAATTTTTCAATTAGAATTTGTGTATTTTTTCATTAAACCTAAAAAGAAAGTCAATATAATTTACTAACTAAAAAAGATTAACGAAGTATATAACTCTATAATAGTAGTATTACTTATGTTATTTTTGTTTTATCTACACTACCACATTTTTATTATCAATAAAGATGGAGGTCCCACTTTGTAACCTTGTTTCAAATGCACTACCACATTTTCATCCTAAATAAAGGTAGAAGTTTACCTTAATTGTCTCACTTTGTAATTCATCCTCTCACAAAAGGTAAAACTCACTATTGATCGAGCTCCATTGACGTTAGGCTCATTCTCGTAATAGGCTGAGTTATTAGACGAAACAGTTAAAAGAAGATGTGTATTATTGTTGTTTCATCATATCAAGCTCTCTCTTGAAAATATTTCAACAATAACTAAGAACATCTTCAATGTTAAATAGTCACTTTATCCATGTTAATTAAATTTATATTTTAACATTTTTACAGTACAAAAATATCAGATTTTGACGATTCTATTTCAATGCTAAAATATCATTTTTTTAATACATTAACTATTTTTTTCTAAAAAAATAACAAGGATCTTACTTTCGGTTGGTATTTATTTGAAAAAATATTCTGTATCTCACCTCTGATTGACATATACTAATTGTATTTTATGATATGACATCAATTGATACTAACTGTTCTTGATATCAAATGTATCATTAAAAGTAACATTGTCATTTTTTAACGAATCGAGTAAAACTTCATTAGAAGAATAACTGAATTTTACACAAATACCAAATTTTAAAATGACACTCGCATTAAAATTGCTCTAATACTATCAATTTGTAAGTCACCATAGCATCATTGTATCTAGTCATATGATATGTGTTCCACGTAAGAACACTGTCGGTTTAAAAAATTATTTCACGAAATTCGGTAAAATTTTACTTTATTGTTGAAAGTCATGAAGGCCGTCAGTGACCGGCTCATGGTTTTTTTTTTTTTTGTTTTTAAAAAAAAATCAAACATATCTTTCTTTTTAACAGAGTGTGAACGGGGATCAGATTCCTTAAAAACAAGGCTCCACCATACAATACCCACCGGAGCCAAATATCACATCTGTGTGTCTCGCACTACTGTATATCTATATCTTACCCCTCTATATATAGCCCCTTTGGGGGGCGTGTGTCCTCCACACTCCCTTCATATCCATATTCATACATACATATATACATATATATAATCTCCCTCTCTACTCATATCAATCTTCTTTTTCTCTTCATCTTCTTCCATGGCAACCACATCCACAGCCAAAGTTCATGTGCAACCACCATCCCTTACAGAAAACAAACCAGCAGATATCGAGGGACAAACCATGCCGAGCCTTGAGGTCGAGGTCGAGGTTTTTGACTACTCAAAACGAGCACAGTGGCTCCGAGCCGCCGTGCTGGGCGCAAACGATGGTCTGCTCTCTACTGCATCTTTGATGGTGGGAGTTGGGGCTGTCCGAAAGGACATCAAGACCATGATCCTCACCGGGATCGCTGGTTTGATCGCCGGCGCTTGTAGCATGGCCATCGGAGAGTTTGTCTCTGTTTACTCTCAATATGACATAGAGGTGGCTCAAATGAAGAGAGAGAGTATGACTAGAGATGTCGGAGCCAGTGAGATGGAGGAAAGCAAGAAGAAATTGCCGAGTCCGCTGCAGGCGGCAGCTGCGTCCGCTGCTGCGTTCGCGGTGGGGGCGTTTGTGCCGCTGCTGGCTGCGGCATTTATAAAGGAATATAAGGTGAGGTTGGGGGTGGTGATAGCTGCTGTGAGCCTTGCACTGCTAGGGTTTGGGTATTTAGGTGCAGTGCTGGGGAAGGCACCTGTGGTTAAGTCTTCCTTGAGGGTGTTGGTTGGGGGATGGGTGGCCATGGGTATCACTTTTGGCTTAACCAAGCTAATTGGTTCTACTGGAGTCTAATCATATTATCTTTCTTGCTTTTTTATTTTATATATCTATATATATATATATATAAGTAAGTACTAATAACCAGATTTTATTAAAAAAAATTTATTAGCTGATTTGAGAGTGTTATATTGGCTTAATATTACATATATTGAGCTAATATATAATATTGTCAAATTAACAGATAAACTATATATATGTGTGTGTGTGTGTGTGAGAGAGAGAGAGAGAGAGAGAGAGATAGACTGTAATCATATTATCATACTCCATAAGTGTGTTGAAGTATGTTAGAGTTGGCCTTTTTCTTATGGGGGCGCCTTTAGTTTTCTTTTGGTTGTACTTTGTTCTATTTTTCTTTTGTGTAGGTGCTTGGAATCAAGAATAGTTTGTAATATGGAGGGAGAGATCAAGTGTCGTGTTTGTTTATATTTTCTTTGCTTCCTTTATATGTCAGTTTAATGATTAAACTTCAAGTGCCAGTAGCTCTGTATCTGATCTTGGTTACATGTTGATGGGTTTGAGAACTAATATATATATATATATATATATATATATATATATATATGTTTCAATAGCGGTGCGTGAAGATATTAACTTTAAAGATATCTTAACTTTAGACTTTAGAGGTCTGGAATTCACAAATATCATACCACATAATACCCATAAAAAAAAATATAATTAGAAATTTTTAACATTTTTTTTTAATTACGATAATATTATTTGCAATACAGTTTGCTGAAAATCAATGGGCTGAAAATATATCCATTACTTGCAAAAAACTAGAACCACTGCCATATACGTATGTATAAATCCCGTACAATGATATCATTCTCTACATATACATACAACCCTAATTTGAGCTGACTTTGGACATCAAACAACCTGTCCTGGAGGCGATTTGAGCCTCTCTAACCCAATCTTCATAATTCTCATCTTCAAAATATGAAGATACCAGGATGGCGATCTTCATATGTGAGAAAAAATATTTAAAATTGATCTTCATTTTACTATTCATTCAATATACTAATTGTACAAGAAATGTTTTAGACATTAGGTTCATAAAAGGATTATGGTCGAAGCAAGGATATTAATTAATTAAAATAAACGTATGATAAGATTAAAAATTAATGTATAGGTGAGATAGTAAAAATAATACTTAGGGAGATAAAATGGAAAAAAATAAATAAATCAATTAAGATGATTTGACTACGTGTAACAAAAACTAATACTTATATATATTAGTAAACGGAGACAAAGTTACGATAACAAGTGGTTTAACTAAAACGTTCACCTGGAAATTGAATTATATATAAAATATGATTCATGTAATAAACTCAAACAGTTGGAGTAAGACTGTAGTAATATATCAAATACATAAAATCTAGTTCAAAAACTTGGGTCATTCTCAAATCCTTAGTTCATTTAGTTTTTTTTTTTTTTTAAACTTTAGTTTGTTTTTAAAATCTGTTCTAAAATTTTGTTTAGAATTCATTTTTTAGATGATTTTCGACTAATAATCAATTATTTTTTTTAATGAAAAAAATTTTTCCTTCCAAATTTTCCTACTCATTCACACACACACACACACACACACATATATATATATATAATTAAGTGGATGGAAGATGACAATGGAAACAACTATACAAACTTCTTGGGCATCTAACAAGCTAGGTCAGGCCAAGGCCAAATGAAAAGGAATTGAACCAGCTACAAGAATTTAATAGCAATAACACACATGTAGAATCATAAACATGGTGTTAGAAAATTTGAGTTAGTCATAATTGTTAAATTCTTCTCCGATTATAATTTGTTGACAATTTATTTTAAAAATCTATATTAGAGTTGATAATTATTAGGATAGATTAAATATTGTTGCGACTCTCAACATTAGTCAATTTGCTTGTGAAGATTATTTAACGTCAAAACTCGAGTTACAACTTGTATATTTGAAGAAGCTTTGACTATTAATCTATTGTTTCATATTACACTTTTGAAAAATAAATCACGCTTAGGCTCTTCTGCATTTCATGATAGAATTATATAATTAGTGTGTCTAATAATTTATCTAAAATTTTAGAGTTAAGTTTACTATCATTATTTTGACTCCAAGTGAATTAGTTTTAATTATAAATTAATATACTTTTGGCAAAAATATTTTTTGTAAATTTCTAAATTTATTTTACTACTTAAAATAGTATTTACTTGAAAATCGAGCATCAATTTGATGATGAATTCAATGTCACACTTTATGTATGCTAGCATATATGACATTGAATGTCTATTTCAATCCTAATTCTGTTTATCAAACTCTGTTTACACTATTTATATACCGATCACAAACCTAGACTAAAGATTCAGGTAGGGCAAAAATATTAAGTTAGAATATAAGAGGGAATATTGTTGAATTACGAAAAAAAACATTTAGGGGACAATTAATTTCTAATTTCTTTAAAAAAATTCTATAAAAAAGAAGGGTAAAGATCTACATTTTCAAATTTTTGGGAGCCCTATTGGCCCTTTAAGCATGTTGTAGAACTACCTACAAACTCAATACTAGGGCATACTTTTGATATTTGTTAATTACTTGCTTCTTTTTCTCCATTTGTTATTTTTTTTTGGTCATTTTTATCCTTTCATATTTCATAATTAATTTTTAATAATTTTTACCAATTATATTTGAGAAAATTCTAGAGATTCTCAATTATATCTCTAATGTAATGTCATTATATAATATTTTTAAATCTCACATGAATTGATTTTCGGTGTAGTTAGGCCGATATTTGATATTTTGGTCTGTCAAAACTCAAAAATAGGTATTTTCGGAGCAAAAACTTGCAAAAACTTCAAACTGTTGATCTGAACAGAATGGCGTAAGTTCATGCAAGTCTATTTTATCATATCTGAAGTGTTTGATGGGCTTTTGGGCTCGTTAGGCCAATATTTAGCATTTTGGTCCGACAAAATTCCAAAATAGGCCTTTTCGAAGCAAAAACTTATATAAGTTTCAAACCGTTGATCCAAACTGAGTGTCGTAAGTTCGTGCAAGTCTATTTCATCATGTATGAGGTGTTTGATGGGGTTTGGGCTCGTTAGGTTGATATCTGTTGTTTAGGTCTGTCAAAACCCCGGAATGGGTCTTTTTAGAGCAAAAACTTGCATAAGTTTCAAACCGGTGATCCGAACCGAGTGGCTTAAGTTTGTGTAAGTCTATTTTATTTTTTTTGAGGTGTGTGATGGGGTTTCGGGGTAGTTAGGCCGATATCTGGTATTTTAATCCGTCAAAATCCTAAAATGGACCTTTTTGGGGTAGAAATTTGCATAAGTTTCAAATCGATGATCCGAACCGAATGCCATAAGTTTGTGCAAGTCTATTTTATCATTTGTGAGATGGGGTTTTAGGGTAGTTAGACCGATATCCAGTGTTTTGATCCTTCAAAACCGCAAAATGAGGCTTTTTAGAGGCAAAAGTTGCATAAGTTTGAAACCAATGATCCGAACCGAGTGACGTAAGTTTGTGCAATTCTATTTTATCATTTCTGAGGTATGTGATGGGGTTTTGGGGTCGGTAAGTCGATATCCACCATTTTGGTAGGTCAAAACCCCAAAATGGTCCTTTTTGGAGCTGAAACTTGCAAAAGTTTCAAACCGGGCATTTTAGCCCAGTGTTGTAAGTTCGTGTAAGTCTATTTGATCATTTTTGAGGCGTGTGATGGGGTTTTGGGGTTAGTAGGCTGATATCCACCATTTTGGTATGTCAAAACCCCCAAATAGTCCTTTTTGGAGTTGAAACTTGCAAAAGTTTCAAACCGGGCATACGAATCGAGTGTCGTAAGTTTGTGCAAATCTATTTTATCATTTTTGAGGTGTGTGATGGGGTTTTAGGGTCGGGAGGCCGATACCGATCATTTTGGTATGCCAAATTCTAAAATGGGCCTTTTTGGAGTTGAAACTTGTAAAAGTTTTAAACTAGGCATTTTAGCTGAGTGCCATAACGTTCGTGCAAGTATATTTTATCATTTTTGAGGTGTGTGATGGGATTTTGGGGTCGGTAGATCGATATCCAGCATTTTGATCCTTCAAAACTCCAAAATGGATCTTATTGGAGTTGAAAGTTACATAAGTTTTTAACGGTCATTAGAACCAATGAAATTAGGTAAGTCCGTGCAAGTCTATTTTCATATGTGAACTGTGTCATGCGGTTTCTAGGCCGTCAGGCTGAAATCCTTTTCTTTTTTTTAACGTAACATTTTTTATAAATAATAAATACACCAAAGTAATTAATTTTAAAAACTTACTAAGGCTGAACATAGCCTCCTTACTAGTTGAGGACCATCTGCATAAGGGTCTCTAGCTGGGTCTGGTGAGCCTGGAGCTCTGTCATCATCTGCTCCAGCTGTGCATTTCGTCTCTTAGCTGCCTCAGCTCTCTGGGTGGTTTTGTGAAACCTAGCATCGCTCTCAACAATAGAGGACGATGTCGTTGGTTCCATCCCATTCCCTAATCCACGCATATATCCACGCCTCTTGCCAAGAACAGTCTCCCGTATCTAGTCATCGGTCGGCGGATCCTTACCCTCAGGGGCCAGCTGAGCACACAACTGGACTATTTCCTCCTATAAAAACATAAATATATGTTACTACTTTTATAACTTTAGATTTTTATTAAATTAGTAATACTGGTATATATACATAAATAACTTATATAAAGCCGTTATGTTTTAGGCCCTGTCCAACTCTTCTCGGGGTTGTAGTGCGTCATATGCCACAAATCAATGGGGTTGGGTGGTGCACGGGCCTCCTGGTTTCGCTGGAGCAAATAAATAGTAGCTTGTGAAGATTAATTTCATGAATAGATTATAAAATATGAACTTGATACATTTATTAACTTACCATCTCATGCCTATACCTAACAAAAGAACGTGATCCACCACAATGGGTCACCTTTTGCTTGCTTTTGCTCTCGCTATTTTTCTTACTAAGTTCCTACACTTGGCCAAAACAAATAAAGTTAGTATAAATGACAATGATTTATCATACAACAAAAATAATTTTGACAATTTTTACCTAGAATGCATTACTAGTAAACCGGTCACATAGTAACATCCAATCTTCTACCATCACCCCCCTTATAGGGTCTATCGCGAGACTCTCTATCGACTGCCACCTCCGCCTCGTAATGCATGTGGAGCCTGCGTCGATAGTTCCTAAAACGGACTCCCAAGTAATGGTCCACTGCTTTTACGGCATGAGGCAGGTGGAGATCGATGTCAAACTTCTCCTGTAAAGTATGCCATTGTCAAAATATTACGGCATTAGATATGTTAAAATTTAGTTGAATACAATAATAAAAGACATACTAGGATATGCGTATGAATATCTCGTCGTTTCTCATCAGTGATGAGACTCCAGCCACTAATATGGAGTGGGGTGCGTAGTCGACAAATGATACCGATCTCAGTGGTGAACTGCTATGCCCACCCACCAACAGGCTTCAGCAAGCCCGGAGGTAGCTCAATCCAAATTCGCGAGCCCCTTACTGCCTCCATCTGAACCTGCAAACTCCGATTCTTCGACCTATCGCGCTCTCGTCTAAAGTGGTGGTCGAAGTTTTAGAAAAAATTAAATCAAAACAATTAGTACCATATTTATATAATCATTAATAAATAGGGGAAATATGCATACCATCAACGGCAGGATCAATCGACCTTGTAGAGGAAGGGGAAGAGGTCGATGGGTTCGACCAGGTTGTGCGTCTGCGTGATCCTGGTCCAACCATATCTAAAAAGAAAGTTTAAATAAATTCAAATACATCATAAAAATGAAAATCCATTATAAAGTAAAAATGAATACCCATTACATTATAAAATTGAATATCTATTACATCATAAAATTAAAAATCCATTATAGTTGATCCTAACACATGTAACACCTATTACAATTCTTCATCTAAGTTTGTATCATCATCTGTTCTTAAAATTTCTTCATTCTCAGTACAATACTCTAACAATGTATCATCATCAAAATTACTTTCCTCGTCATCATCATCATTAATGAAAGTTGCATCCCTCGGATCTAACTATTCGGTATTGGTGACATTGAAAGTTATGACATGATCTGATTCTACATCAGTTCTATTCAATCGATACGAAATAACATCTTCTTAGTCATGACGATCAATACCATCGTAGGCAGATTGAAACTCTTCTTGTAGTGCCTCCTGAATCCTCTTCAAATCTTCATCTCCCTCTTCAACTTCTAGTACATCATAAACATTTTTTAACTTTATTTTTTAGACAACATGCCAATCACCTCTGATTTTTGTGTCCTTCAAATAGAAAAGTTGTTTTGTCTCAGATACCAATACATACGGATCATCTTTAAATGTCGTACGAGACGTATTAACACTTATGAAGTGCTTATCGATCTGCATTCTAGTCTTCTTGTTACTTACATCCCACCAATCATATTTAAACAGATATACAGAATTACCAAAGTAATAATGTAACTGTATGATATCTTGTTAAACACCATAATACTCTACAATTTGTCCTGCTTCATAATCTCCCAAAACAAGGACCCCGCTATTCTGTGTTCGCCGATTGACCTCACGTTCCCTTGTGTGAAATCGAACACCATCAACAATTAAACCGATGTAGCAGGATATCCTTTGATCAGGGTCACATGCTAAGGAATATAATTGATTATACGCCTCTGGAGATTGTTGGTAGCGTAATAACTTCATCTATTAATTCAATTCAAGTACAAAACTAATTGAATACAAATGCATTAACTAATTGAATTACAATTAAAATTAAAACGTATTCTTACACCTCCGAACCACTTTGGAAACAAATTTTATTGTCTTTGCTCTATATCAGTATGGGTAACATGTTCTCTTTGAAGCTCAGTCGTATGCTCATTGCATAAGATGAGAAATATTATATGCAACTTACATTTATGTATACTAACTTAGTATTGCAATGATTTTGATAAACTTACTTTGTCACGACCCGAAACCCACCCTATGCGGATCTCGTATCGTGGGGCCGACCCAATGGCCGTCCTTACTTTTTCCATTCTTTTACCAATGATAACAGTAAATAAAATAAACATGACATTAAAGTGCGGAAGCTTTATTACAATTATTGTTCAAAGACTAAACTTCAACTAACAATAAACTGATCCTAAACCACTCTTAGGTGGTGAGTACATGGGAGAGACTTCATTCATTACTACTATGCTCCTCAACTGTCTCCTTAAGCTCCTGATCTCCTACTGTGATTCTGTAACATTCTCACCTGAAAAATTTAGTAAGGGGTGAGCTACAAACTCAGTAAGTAGAAGCCTATCCCCAATATGGGTGGGATGACATAAATGATTACAAGTCAAGGTAACATGATAGCCAGTCATGATAACGATTCCAGTCAACTGTAAAATGCCACAATGGCTAATGAATGACAAGGTACAATAACAGTCAAGAGTAACCAATGAATGACAACGTACAATAACCGTCAAGAGTAACAGTGTAGCATGAATATAGAATAGGCTCGATGAATACAATCAATATAAATACTGCCACAATGAAACGGTCACAATCAAGTCCAATAAACAAAACCAATCAACATAGAACTATATCAATTAACATGGATGATGCCTTTACTCTGTTCAGGGTTTGGCAGACCCTCGGTCATTTGGGCCCGGCATACCCCCCATTAACATAAATGCATATAAAATGCCCATTAACCTTACTGCGTAAAAATGCCATAATTGCCATATGTCTTTTTGACCCGTAGGTCCCAGTCAATCAGATAGCATCAGATAGGTAATGTGACTGAGCACAAAACCCGGCACTTAACATAAATTAAGATTCTATAGTATTCCATATGAATGTACAAAACATGGAACATCATAACGTAACATACAGTAAATGGATATCAATGAAATGAATCAGTCATGCAACATCAACCAATAGGCATCTACCAGGTAGAGCAATATCCATGGTGGGAAAACAATGACAGTGAATACATATATGAGTACAAGATTGGCAGTAATGGAAAGAACGTGGCTTGGAAACCACGTATCAAAGATAGGAATCCACTTACCTTATCAATGTCTTAATATCCCGTGACTTCCTCCTTTCCTTTTGACTTGCCTATAAATCAATAAACACGTTTCAGCTTTCATATAATTTACAGAATTTATGCCTCGTTACTCTAAATACCTCCCGTACTAATTTATGCTTTACGATTTCCATTTTTAACTTAATTTACCCAAGGGCAAAATGGTCATTTACGTGTCTCTACTTTTTGGTTCTGTTTTCATAATTTGGACTTCACCGTTGAGTCCAGTAGGTTTGAATTAATAAAAACTCACTATTTACTTAACTAAATCGGAGTCCGTTTGACTTACCTTCGACGTAGGGGGATTTTGGTCATTTTGGCATTCTACGGTTATTTTTTTTTTCGAAACTCCGTCTCGTAAAACGGACCTCACCATTAAATTCAGAGGATCCAAAATAGTAAGTTTTCATTATTCATTCGACTAATTTAAGCCTCGGAATTAAATTTAAAATTTATTAATTTAAATCACTTATTTAAATTAATTAATATAGCTAATACATATCGTATTTGAGTCCAAGCAGACCACATGTGCCTTGGTGGCACAGTGGCTAAGCTTTTTCCCCTTTTTTCTTTGGTCACAGGTTCAATTCACTGCACATACAAATTTTTCATTCCTCGTTATTATTTTTTTTTTTCATTCCCTGTTCAAGTTTAACCCAACCATTGAATAGCTCTTCTTTCTAACCAAACACTATCTAAACTCAAATTCAAAAATTTACCCATAAAGTACAAGTGTTGGGCAGTCATCTGAATGGGTGGGTCAGGTCAGACCCGACCCGGTTTGGCCAAAATAAAATCACAAAACTCAGCCGCAACATGTTCTGGTTTTTTTTTTTTTTTCTTTCCTGTAAGTTCCGTTTTCCTCTCATTTCTGGGTTGTTTTTCTTGATTCCAATTTGCAATCTAAACTAATTTCTATGCTTTATGAAATCATACAATCAATCTAATCATTTATGTTTCTAAAAATCCAAGACTAAAGTTCAGTATCGTACCCTGTTGCGCACCCCTGGGATCGGCTCCTCCTCTTTGCCTCTGTTTTTCTTCTCTTCTTTTCTCTTCACCCTTCTGCTTCTTCCTTTACAATTTCCCATGATTCATTAGCTTTCTTCTTCCTTGCCTCAGAGTTTTTTTTTTCTCTCGGAATCTGCCCTTATTCTCTCTCTCAAGAAGCTCCTTAAGCCAATTTATTTTTGTTTCCCTTTCAGAAACATGCGTGCGAAGGAGCAATACTTCGCTGTCCATTTCTTGAGCTTGCGGTCCTTTTTGCTGCAATAAAAGAATCTGGGACTTTAGAATAGAGATCTCATTCTCAAAAGAACCCGAATAGCCGATTCTCTCACTTTCTTCTTTCTTTCAACGTCTAACGTCTGCTCGCAGTCTCTCTTCCAAAATTGCTTTTGTTTTGAGATTGTGATTCTCGGCTTCAATTTTTCCAATATGTTGCTCAGTTGCTGCACCATAATCCTTGGCGAAGAGCAGTGCGTTGCTCTTTCATTTATTTTTTTTTTTTTTTGTCTTCAGTTTCTAACGCATGGCTTCCAATTTAAAATGTCTCTCTCTTTCTCTGTCTCTCTCTCTCTCTCTTGACCGTTCAGTTGCTGCACCATAATCCTCTCCCATCCGTTTCCTTGTTTTCTTTTCTCTTTTTTTTTTCTTTTCCTGATTCCCTCAGCCTTATCTCTTTTTTTCTTTTTTTTTTAAAACCCAAAACTCTTCTGTTACTGCTTCTAGTAATTGCCGCCCCTCTCTCTCTCGGTTACAATTTGTTTCTCCATTCCCTTAAATCACGCCGTCTTTATTGACTATTTTTATTTTATATTATATATATATATATATGTATCTACCACGCACATAAATATATATATTTATATATATATATCTATATATTCTTTTCTCTCCCATTCACTTTCATGGAAATTTCTTCTCTTTTTTTTTTTTTTTCCAAATCCTAATCAATCTCATCATCTTTTTTTTTTTTTTTTAAATTTAAATCCCCAAGATCCTTATCATATCTTATAGATACTTATCCAATTGATTATCTACCCATGCACATATACCTTTTAATATATATATATATATATATATATATATATATATATATATTTGTGACACATACATTGGTACAAATATATATACTTATATAAATGGATTTTTATTTTGTTTTTATTTTATTCTTCAACTTTTATTTCCCTTTTATTTTCTTTTTATTTCATTTTATTTATTTTATATTTTTATCTAAATTTCGGTATCCGTTCATGGCTTGCTTGGGCATCGCTCGGGCATTATCCGTACCTCTGACACTATTGAGATTTCAGACCGTTCATTTCATTTAATATTAAGACAGAAAACCCTAACGGCTCGGTTTACATGGCCCACTCAGTTGAAATTTAGGTCAGGGTATTACATACTTAAAATAGGGCAATGTCTTTGCTCGAGCCAACTTTAGCTAAAATAGCCTTTAAAATAAATGACATTGGCTCTTTAATAACTAATGATTTTGAGAAATATAAAATTTAAAAACTGAGATCTTTGGTACTACTCTCAATTCTCTAAAATAATTAATACAATCATTAAGCAATAAACTTCGGCACATGGGAATATGAAGTTTGATATGTTGATAATGAAAGATTTATTTTGAATCTAGAGTAAAAATGAAATTAGCATGTCAAGTATGTTTTGAATTTTTTTGTTATAAAAAAATATTTTTAACTTTCATGTCCTTTTTCAAATTCAGAATATTGATTTAATCATTCAAAATAAGACATATATATATATTGTTGTCCATATATTTATTCCAAAGAGAGGGGGTGAATAAAGTATATTGCAAATATTAGTTTCTTTTTAGAACTTTAAAAATGAAAACTGTAAATGCACATATAAATCAACAAGAGAGAGAGAGAGAGCAAACATAACAGTTTTACGAGATTTGGAAAACTTCCTAAATTTTCGACTCAAGTATCTTCACTTGAGTTTTTTTTTTCTATTCTGAGATCTCCTTGCAGGTGGAGACCAAATATTTATAAAGTGAATATTGCAATCCTCTTATCCGAGCAAAATTTACTATTTTGTCTCACTAGGTAGCACTTACTCACAACTTTCATCGCAATGAGATGATAGAAAGATGTTTACCAAATAACACTCTCTTCTAGAGTAGTTTTGGTGCAATAAGATGCTCACTTTTTATAAATAGATTAGGTATAAACTCTGAATATTTAAGATAAGTATAACTTTCAAATTTAGATTTGGAAGATATTAGATCTAAAATCAATAACAAATATGTAAAAGTGTAAGCTTGTAAGTGATAACTTAAAAAGTTTGAGAAAATCTCTATTTATAGTACTTTAAAGAATATGTTCGTTATTTTTCAAAAGAGTCGTTTCTCTTCTTTTTATCTATTCAAAATTTTTATTTGCGATTGTCAAATCGACAGAATCATTCGACTAAATCATCAACCAATCGACTACAATGAGAACTGGTCGACTGATTAGGTCAACTGATTTGTCTAGAGGGTTTGAGGTTCATTTGGTTAAGAACAATTACTCGACTGATTCTATTTGTACATTGTTTTGTCTTTGAAAAATAATCCATTGATATTTCTTTTAGATCGATTGATTTGGACAGTACGTTCAACTAATACATCAAAATGGTTACTCGGTCGACTGATTCTATAAATCAATCGACTGGTTTGTTTATACATTGTTTTGCCTTAAAAGACACTCGATTGATTGTCTTTAAAAATAAACTGATTTGGACAATGAGTCTTTAGACTATTTTGTAAAGTATCACTCAGTCAACTAATTCTATAGATCAGCCGACTGGTTTGATAAGTGTAAAAATAAGTTTTAAGAATCAATTGATTAATTTTATGAATTGGTCATCTGATTTAGACAGTGGGTGTCTTTTAACTTATTTTTCATTGTGTAATTTATTAATTGCTAATTGCATTTGTATTTTGGTTTTGATTTGGGTTGATGTAAACTGAAGATGACCAAAGAAGGTGTTGAACGAAAGCACGACTACTGCAATTGGGTTTGTATTCCTTTTTGCTATTATCAAGCGCAACTGAGAGGAAAATGAAGCAACAAAATCACACTTTCCTTTTATCGGATCTTTCCTTCTTTTTTCTTTTATTAGATTTTTTTTCTAGGGTTTTCTAACTTTGGTGCATCATCTTTTTGTTTCCCACACTCCAAAAGAAACGGAGTAAATACATTATATATATATATATATAGAGAGAGAGAGAGAGAGAGAGTGGAGAATGTCTTGTACAAGGTTAAAATTATCTTTTTCCAAAAAAGTAAGTTAGTATCGAATATTTTTGTTAGGCCAATTAACGTTTAACTGATGAAAAGAAAAAAGTTTAGGCGGAACACAAAATTTAAGAGAGATTAGCGTAATTTTTTAATTAGAATCTGTGTATTTTTTCATTAAATCTAAAAAAAAAAATCAATATAATTTACTAACTAAAATAGAATAACGGAGTATATAACTCTATAATAGTAGTATCTACACTACCATATTTTTATCATCAATAAAGATTGAGGTCCCACTTGTAACCTTGTTTCAAATGCACTACCACTTTTTAACCTTGTTTCAAATGCACTACCACATTTTCATCCTAAATAAAGATAGAAGTTTACCTTAATTGCCTTTGTAATTCATCATCTCACAAAAGGTAAAATTCATTATTGAGCTCTATTGGCCCTAGGCTCATTCTCGTAATAGACTAAGTTATTAGATGAAACAATTAAAATAAGATGTGTATTATTGTTGTTTCATCATATCAAGCTCTCTCTTGAAAATATTTCAACAATAATTAAGAACATCTTCAATGTTAAATGACATTTTATTCATGCTAAATTTATATTTTAAAATTATTACAGTGCAAAAATGTCAGATTTTAACGATTCAATTTCAATGCTAAAATATCATTTTTGAATACATTAACTATTTTTTTTCTAAAAAAATAACAAGAATCTCACTTTCGTTTGGCATTTATTTAAAAAAATAGTTTGTATCCCACCTCCAATTGACATATATTAGTTGTATTCGATAATATAACATAAATCGATACTAACTATCCTTGATATCAAATATATCATTAAAAGTAACAATGTCATTTTTTAATAAATCAAATAAAACTTTATTAGAAGAATAACTTAATTTTACACAAATTCCAAATTTTAAAACGACATTCTGCATTGAAATTGCTCTAATCCTATCAATTTATAGCCACCATAGCATCATTGTATCAAGTAATATGATATGTGTTCCACGTAAGATCACTGTCGGTTTAAAAAATTATTTCACGAAATCAATAATTTTTATAATTTTAATATTTCACCAAAATCGGTAAAAATTTACTTTATTGTTAAAAGTCAAAAAGGCATTCTGTGATCGGCTCATGGATTTAAGAAAAAAAAAAAGAGTGTGAACGCGCATTAGATTCCTTATAAACAAGACTCCACCATACGATACCCACCTGAGCCAAATATCACATCTATGTATCTCGCACTGCCATATATGTATATCTTACCCCTCTATATATAGCCCCTTTGGGGGCGTGTGTCCTCCACACTCCCTTCATATCTATATTCATACATACATATATATAATCTCCCCCTCTACTCGTATCAATCTTCTTCTTTCTCTTCATCTTCTTCCATGGCAACCACATCCACAGCCCAAGTTCATGTGCAACCACCATCCCTTACAGAAAACAAACCAGCAGATGTCGAGGGACAAACCATGCCGAGCCTCGAGGTCGAGGTTTTTGACTACTCAAAACGAGCACAGTGGCTCCGAGCCGCCGTGCTGGGCGCAAACGATGGTCTGCTCTCTACTGCATCTTTGATGGTGGGAGTTGGGGCTGTCCGAAAGGACATCAAGACCATGATCCTCACCGGGATCGCCGGTTTGATCGCCGGCGCTTGTAGCATGGCCATCGGAGAGTTTGTCTCTGTTTACTCGCAATATGACATAGAGGTGGCTCAAATGAAGAGAGAGAGTATGACTAGAGATGTCGGAGCCAGTGAGATGGAGGAAATCAAGAAGAACTTGCCGAGTCCGCTGCAGGCTGCAGCTGCGTCCGCTGTTGCGTTCGCGGTGGGGGCGTTTGTGCCGCTGCTGGCGGCGGCATTTATAAAGGAGTATAAGGTGAGGTTGGGGGTGGTGATAGCTGCTGTGAGCCTTGCACTGCTAGGGTTTGGGTATTTAGGGGCAGTGCTGGGGAGGGCACCTGTGGTTAAGTCATCCTTGAGGGTGTTGGTTGGGGGATGGGTGGCCATGGGTATCACTTTTGGCTTAACCAAGCTAATTGGTTCTACTGGACTCTAATCATATTATCTTTCTTGCTTTTTCATTTTATATATATATATATATATATATATATATATAAGTAATAATAACCAGATTTTATTAAAAATTATTTATTAGCTGATTTGAGTGTTTTATTGGCTTAATATTACATATATTGAGCTAATATATATTACTGTCAAATTAACAGATAAATTATTTTTAATAAGTACAGACGGTAAATATATATATGTGTGTGTGTGTGAGCGAGAGAGAGACTGTAATCATATTATCATACCCCATAAGTGTGTTGAAGTATGTTAGAGTTCGCCTTTTTCTTATGGGGGCGCCTTCAGTTTTCTTTTGGTTGTACTTTGTTCTATTTTTCTTGTGTAGGTGCTTGGAAACAAGAATACTTTGTAATATGGAGGGAGAGATAAAGTGTTGTGTATGTTTATATTTTCTTTGCTTCCTTTATAGGTCAGTTTAATGATTAAACTTCAAGTGCCAGTAGCTCTGTATCTGATCCTGGTTACATGTTGAAGGGTTTGAGAACTAATATATATATATATATATAGATATGTTTCAATGCGGTGCGTGAAGATATCTTAACTTTAGACCTTAGAAGTCTGGAATTCAAAACTATCTTACCACATAATACCCATAAAAAAAAATACAATTAAAAATATAAATTAGAAATTTTTAACATTTTTTTTTAATTACGATAATATTACTTGTAATACCGTTTGCTGAAAATCAATGGGCTAAAAATATATCCAGTACTTGCAAAAAACTAGAACCACTGCCATATACGTATGTATAAATCGCGTACAATGATATCATTCTCTACATATACATACAACCCTAATTTGAGCTGACTTTGGACATCAAACAACCTGTCCTGGAGGCGATTTGAGCATCTCTAACCCAATCTTCATAATTCTCATCTTCAAAATATGAAGATACCAGGATGGCGATCTTCATATGTGAGAAAAAATATTTAAAATTGATCTTCATTTTATTATTCATTCAATATACTAATTGTAGAAGAAATGTTTTAGACATTAGGTTCATAAAAGGATTATAGTCGAAGCAAGGATATTAATTAATTAAAATAAACGTATGATAAGATTAAAAAAAATTAATGTATAGGTGAGATAGTAAAAATAGCACTTAGGGAGATAAAATGCAAAAAAATAAATAAATCAATTAAGATGATTTGATTACGTGTAACAAAAACTAATACTTATATATATTAATAAACAGACAAAGTTACGATAACAAGTGGTTTAACTAGGACGTTCACTTTGAAATTGAATGATGTATAAAATATGATTCATGTAATAAACTCAAACAGTTGGAGTAAGACTGTAGTAATATATCAAATACATAAAATCTAGTTCAGAAATTTGGGTCATTCTCAAATCCTTAGTTCATTTAGGGTTTTTTTTTTTAAATCTGTTCTAAAATTTTGTTTGGAATTCATTTTTTAGATGATTATCCACTAATAATCGATTATATTTTTTTAATGAAAAAAAAATTTCCTTCCAAAATTTTCCTACTCATTCGCATAAAATATAACTATTACTTATTTGCATATATATATATATATATATATATATATATATATATATAAAATTAAGTGGATGGAAGATGACAATGGAAACAACTATACAAACTTCATGGGCATCTAACAAGCTAGGCCAAATGAAAGAGAATTGAACCAGCTACAAGAATTTAATAGCAATAACACACATGTAGAATCATAAACATGGTGTTAGAAAATTTGAGTTAGTAGTAATTGTTAAATTCTTCTCCTATTATAATTTGTTGACAATCTATTTCAAAAGTCTATATTAGAGTTTACAATTATTAGGATAGATTAAATCTTGTTACGACTCTCAATATTAGTCAATTCGCTTGTGAAGACTTGTCAATGTCAGAACTCGAGTTATAACTTGTATATTTGAAGAAGCTTTGACTATTAATCTATTATTTCAGATTAAACTTTTTAAAAATAAATCACGCTTAGGCTTTTCTGCATTTCATGATAGAATTATATAATTAGTATGTCTAGTAATTTATCTAAAATTTTAGAGTTAAGTTTACTATCGTTATTTTGCCCCCAAGTAAATTAGTTTTAATTATAAATTAATACACTTTTGATAAAAATATTCTTTGTAAACTTCTAAACTTATTTTACTACTTAAAATAGTATTTACTTGAAAATCAAGCATCAATTTGATGATAAATTCAATGTCACACTCTATGTATGCTAGCATATATAACATTGAATGTCTATTTCAATCCCGACTCTGTTTATCAAACTCTGTTTACATTATCTATATACCGGGTCGCGAACCTAGACTAAAGATTCAGGGAGGGCAAAAATATTAAGTTAGAATATAAGAGGGAATATTGTTGAATTATGAAAAAAAAGAATTAGGGGACAATTAATTTCTAATTTCTTTAAAACAATTCTATAAAAAAGAAGGGTAAAAATCTACATTTTCAAATTTTTGGGAGGCCCTATTGCCCCCCTAAGCATGTTGTAGAACTGCCTACAAAATCAATACAAGGGTGTACTTTTGATATTTGTTAATTACTTGCTTCTTTTTGTCCTTTTGTTAATTTTTTTTTTTTTGTCAATTTTATTCTTTCATATTTCATAATTAATTTTTAATAATTTTTACCAATTATATTTAAGAAAATTCTAGAGATTCTCAATTATATCTCTAATGTAATGTCATTATATAATATTTTTAAATCTCTCATGAGTTGATTTTCAAAGCCACCATATTAAAAATATAAATTCAAAATCTCTAGCATTAATCAATATTTTAATGCTTCTCTCTCTGTTCACATTAACTGTTTATTTTCATCAACACATGTACACAACTTAATGAAACAAGGACTGTATTAGAGTTAATTGGGTTCTTTCAAAATTAGAACTTGCAGCTGGCATTGCCTTTTTCCTTCTTTTTTTTCCAAGTCAATTTCAATGACTTGAATTAGAAGGAAAGTATTATCAGAACTAAAACAAAAGTATTATCTTGTATATTAAATGTTCATTCACATGCGGAGTCTCAGTACTTGTAGGGTAATTGAAGAACAGTTGTCTGCATAACAGAAGAGTTGAAAATAACCTCTTTGACAATAACATGCTCTAATTTCAAATATTATTATCAATCTGCAGGTAGTTAAATTGTGTAATACTGTGACTCATTCTTGTTTAGGTTGAGTGGTTGGCCAAGAAATCAATTCATTATCATGTCCACCTATATATGAAAGGAAAATTTATTCATCGGTTCGGTGCATTACATATAGAACAATGAATGTTTAACACATTAGTAAAAAAAAAAATTTGATAATCGGAACTCCGAGCTAACTCTCCACCAACCTCAACCTTTGATTGTGTTGTCAGATCGAAAATCAAGACCCACTCGATTACCCCTTTGAGATTGACACATCAGCAAAATTATATGTAAAATTTACACATTTTGTTGATGTGTCGAAAAATCATTCGTTTGGTTGCTTTACATAAATCTCTCTCTCTCTCTCTCTCTCTCTCTCTCTCTCTCTCTCTCTCTATATATATATATATATATATATATTTGAAAACAATGTTACAAGTTTAGAACAAGTTCTGTAGAAATGGAGAAGTTATGATAGCATGATTTATTGATTTAATGATTTAAATAATGATGGAATTAGAGACACGAGGTTTGCTCTTGAGAATAATAATTAAACAATCCAATTCCAGTTTACATAATTTTTTATAAATAAAAAACAATTATTGGGGTCCCAGAAATAAGAAAGAGAAGAGTTCTTCTTACCCATCATTTTGTTTCTAACTAAAAGTAAATAAAAAAAGAAAGAAAGAAAAGAATCTTAGTTTTATTCTTTTATCCTTTAAATATAAATATGAAATTGAAAGAATACCTACTTCTTTTCTTCTTTTCGATTAATCCAATCTTCTTCCTCCCTTTCTTTTCTCTGTGTTCAAGCAAACAAACAATGAAACAAAAAATTTAGAATTCCTTTTTCATCCCTCCTATGTTTTCCTTTTTTTATCCTTTCTTTCAATCAAAGCCTAGATCGATGGAAATAGAAACAATAGGATATAAAAAGTATACACAACTCTTAAGATATTCCTTACATTTCTGCATCAATTATCTTTTTATAATCATTTATTAAAATGGCACACCTATGCTTCTATCAAATTAAGAAACCTTGAAAATGCTCCATTAATTTTCAATGCAATTAATTTAGGGTTGGACTATTCTCACTCTTCGGAATAACAATTTGGGGGTTAATTGGGAGTGAGAACTCAGTAGTTATTTTATAACTCTGTCACATGTGCGTGACAGTATCTATAATTTTAGCTAAAAATTACACAATAATCTCTACAGAATACTAAAATTATATAAATCGTCATATCATATCATGTAACAGACTCATCGAAAGAAATCTCTTTAGGCTCCACCCTTAATTTAAGAGCCATTACTCACTTCCTTGTATTCCCTAGTTTCAGTTAAAAAATGTTGACAATTAGAGCACCCTCGAGTTTGGAGCAAATGAGAATATGGGTGGACTGGAAGAAATCGATCGCTCATATTTTATTGGTCTGATCTTTTTATGTCCATAGAGAATAATTTTTTGGTGTGACGGTCACAATCCTCCTTGTTGGTTTCATTGTTATTCAAAAATGAGTATTAATAAGAGACCCACGTGAAATACCTGCTAGTAAAATTAACCCCCTCCTCCCAAATAGAAAATAAATAAATACTTGTCGGTGCAATTGTTATTCATAAATGAGTATTAATGCGAGACCCACAAAGTATAGTGATAAAATTGGTAAATTACACTAGTCTTTTTTGAGATATTTGACAATTACAATAACTTTTTCTGTTTTACCTGATAATATATAAATACTTTTATCAATTTTTTTTTTTCAAAATGACAAAACTATTTCTTTCATGTTTTTTTTTCTTCAATTTTTAGAATTTTGACCATTTTTTCTATTTTCTAAATAAATAGTGATAAAAACTTTAAATTCATTTTTATATAAAATAAAAATAAGTTATTTACCTTAAATTTATTTTTAAATAAAATCTTTTAAAAAGTTTGAAAAGATTGATCAAAATTTTAAAAAATATTAAAATTAATAAATAAAAGGAACAATTTTTCATTTTGAAGAGAAAAAAAATTGACGGAAAAAAATATTTCTATATTATTAGATGAAATAAGAAAAATTAGTATAATTTTAAAAAAATTTAAAAAATTAGCGTAATTGTAAAAAAAATAAAGAAAAGTTAGTATAATTTATCCTAATAAAATGCCTTCTAATTTCAAAATAAAATGACTTCAAATTTCAAAATAATAAATATTTATTCTTTACACCAAAAAACAGGTATCTTACTTTGACAAAGTGTGAACGCATCTGATTCCTTGAAACAATGACTCCACCGTCCCTATCCCACCCAAGCCAAATACTCGTCAATTTCCCTCCCACATCGCCTATATATATTCCCTCATTGGGCGTGTGTTCTCCACACTCTTTTCATATCCACATTCTTATACGGATATACATACATATATTTTCTTCATCACCACTCATCAATCTTCTTCTTCTTCTTCTTCTTCCATGGCAACCACAACCCTAGTTCATGCGCAACCACCAACCGCCATTTCGAGCAAAGATCTCGAGGGTCAAACTAAGCAGAGCATCAAGGTCGAGGTCGAGGTTTTTGACTACTCAAAACGAGCACAGTGGCTCCGAGCCGCCGTGCTGGGCGCAAACGATGGTCTGCTCTCTACTGCATCTTTGATGATGGGAGTTGGGGCTGTCCGAAAGGACATCAAGACCATGATCCTCACCGGGATCGCCGGTCTGGTCGCCGGCGCTTGTAGCATGGCCATCGGAGAGTTTGTCTCTGTTTACTCGCAATATGACATAGAGGTGGCTCAAATGAAGAGAGAGAGTATGACTAGAGATGTCGGAGCCAGTGAGATGGAGGAAAGCAAGAAAAACTTGCCGAGTCCGCTGCAGGCGGCAGTTGCGTCCGCCGCTGCGTTTGCGGTGGGGGCGTTTGTGCCTCTGCTGGCGGCGGGGTTCATAAAGAACTATAAGGTGAGGTTGGGAGTGGTGGTGGCGGCTGTGAGTTTTGCACTGCTAGGGTTTGGAGGGTTAGGTGCAGTGCTGGGGAGGGCACCTGTGGTGAAGTCTTCATTGAGGGTGGTGATTGGGGGATGGCTGGCCATGAGCATCACTTTTGGCCTAACCAAGCTAATTGGTTCTACTGGACTTTAATCATCTTGTCTTTCTTTGCTTTTTTTTGTTAATCCTTTGGATAAGCAAGACTTTACTCATACTATCATATCATTACACTACGTTATTGTAGACTGCTTTTCATAAAACAATTCATTTTTCCTGAAATTACAGAGAAATTTATATGTATAAATCATAACGCATGTAAATTTTTCTCTAATTTTTTTTTTAAAAAAATAGATTTTTGTGAAAGACAGTGATACAATAACGTAAGGTGATAGTTTTATAGAATAATTTATATGGGATTAGCTTATTTTTCCCTTTTGGCATCTTTAGTTTTCTTATTTATAGTTTTATCTACTTTGGTTGTGTGTTTTGGAGGCCTCAAAAGGTGCTTGGGAAAAGAGTATTTCACAACTTTATAATATGGAGGAAGAGATGTTGTGTTTGTTTATACTTCATTTCCTTCCTTGATCTGTCGCCTTAATGATTAATAAATCTTCAAATTACCCCTCTCTCTCTCTCTCTCTCTCATGGGTTTTGAATGAAAATCATCATGTTGAAACACACAGTAAAATGACTCAGAAAATGAACATGGGCCTACTAATTTCATTTTTCTTTTCCTTATTCAAATTCATACTAAATTTATTTTTATTCAAGTTTAAATTTAATATTATTCACAAACTCAAATCATGGTTGAAAGGCAAATTTAAAACCTCTTTGACAAGATGAATATTTTTTTCTTAGACAATGTATGAATTTTTTTAAAGATTTGAATAAATTAACTAAGTGACTATTAGCTCCCATGGTTCAATTGATAAATCTGGTCTTAACAGGGAAGCTTGCCATCGATGGAATGTGCATAGCCTCTGTGATGGTCCTTGATAGTTCATAGTCGTGATTTTTTGGATGTTTTTAGGTCTCTTTTGTTTGATATGATATTTTTCTATTTCAAAATGAAGAATTTTATTTGTTTAATGTGCTAGGATCAATCACATGTGAGGTCTACCTGTAGTGGATCCCCACCATATGGGAAAAACTGACAGTATGAATGGAGAAGATTTAAATTACTTTTGGACTTCTTTGGTATATATTAAAAACAAAAACAAAAACAAAAAAAGTGACCATTAAAAATTTCAAACTTAAATAAAAAGCTTATTCCAATTTAAGTGACTTTGTAAGTTGTAACTTACCTTTCATAGTGCATTTCACTCGTGGATTCTTAAATAGTGGGTCTCATCGGTGGACTTCCTGATTGGTCGATCTCGTTATTACGAGAGAGTTGACTATAAGATGAGATAATTGAGTTCAAATATCTATTATTATTATTTATAATTATTAAAAATTATTATATTTTTTAAATATATATTTCAAATTTTGTATTTTAAATAATGTAACATTATAACACTGATAATACATTAAATAAGGTAGTTATTGCATCTGATTATGCTTGGGAAATGGCATTAGAGCCATGTGTGCACATGACTAGTTCCTGCAACAGCATATACAATCAATTGTCTTATATTTAATAGATGCGAGAAATTAAAAATTTATTAATTATTAAATTTTCTCATATATTATTAATAAATGAGTGTTTTTTATATGTAAATAATTTTTAATATAAAATAAGCTTTTATATGTAGTTTTTTAATTACATTTTAGTTTTTCTTAAAAAATACATACAATACTCAACTTAAAACATAAAAAAATTTCTAATGTTCATTTAAAAAAAAAGAAGAAGATATATTTGTTGATATCATAATTTTTCACATTTACAATACTTTGACTTTAATTATATATTGAATTGATAAATATAATTACCAAGGCGTATCATAAATAGAATATATAAATACAGACACAATTATTTTATCTCTCTAATTATTAATATTATAAAAAAGAATTAAAAAATATTAATTATTAGGTAATAAAATTATTAATTATCTACTATGAAACTAAATTAATTCCTTAAATATTTATTAATTTATTAAATATTACTTATAAGAAAGTCAACTGTACATAAATTTTTATGTGTTTTTAACTTATATACGATTGTCTAAGTACCCCCAACATGAAAAATGCATGCCAAAATAACTATAAATTATCAACAGTAATCAAATCCAAATCCATGTCTGATGTTCACATTCTTAAATGGTTTTACTTGATTGAATTATTACCAAACAAAAATAATTGGATTCATATATACAAATTCTCTTCAATTCAAAGATTTAACTTCTTTTTTTTTTTTTATAAATTTCAAGATATTCCAATAGATATCCGATGTAGGATGTGCACTCGCGCTTGTCGTGCTCCGAAGTCCAGACAATGAGACGTGTTGTTCTGATACCACTTATTACGAATTGAATCTCTAACATAAAAAAATCAACATGTTAAATGAAAATAGTGCATCCGCTTTATAAAGTCGGGGACATTAAGTGCTTATTCGACATGAGACTCCCTGACAAAAGTCATTATTTGTTGCATGTGTCCGACATGTACATTTAAAATGAGATTTTTTTGTTTTATATATATATATATATATATATATATATTGATGTCGTAAAAAAATATACTCAACTATTATGGATGCAACACGTGTATCCTAATCTTAATTACATATAGTAATTGACTATGTCAAAAAGAATCAGAGATTGAATCTTATCACAATTGGAAGGTTATCAAATAATTCAAACAAGTGAAGAATTCTATTCGAACAAGAAAACTACTAAAACCAAAAACTTAATATAAAAGGACCGATATGTTATGGTGAAGATTCATTCACAAAATTTGTGTGATCGTCGGATAGCCTTGGGCCGGCACTTCACCGGTGCCTCTAAGCTTTTCTTTCTTTTTGTAGGTCACTCTTTTGGGGGACATGAACAATATTTTACCGGAACACACACACACACACATATATATATATATAATTAATCCTCGATCTTACAGAACAAACAGAATGTCTTCCAGTAAGTTTTTTGAAGTTATTAGGTGAAAGGTAAGTAAACATGAATATTAATAGCCATACACACAAATGTGAACTGTGAAAGTTTATGCATTTATGAGAATATTGATTGGCATACGCAAATTAAGTAGTCAAACTTGGGATTTACTAGTAAAATTTTCATGGAAATTTAATGTAGATATTTTTGGTAAAAGTTTGCCTTATCAATGCTTGAAAACTGTAAGATCATTGAGATTAAAGCTTCTTGATATTTGACCTCAACTCTAAAATAATTAGGGCTGGTATTGAATAGCTTCTGTGGGCAAAAGTTGGTTTCGGAAAATGTGTTATGACTGTGTTAACTCAAAGGAGTGACTCGGTTAGAAATGTTAGAGTAATTAATAAAAAAGTGTTTGGCTGTGTTACCAAATATTTTTAAAACAGTTTTTGCATTGAGCTAGTTTTCCCAAAAAAAAAAAAAAAAATTGCATTTAGTGAAAAGTAGTTATGCATTTCAAGAAAAGAAAAGCAAATTCTTTCTCAAATACACAAAAAAAACCCAATACTAATTAAGTTAATTAACACCATTAACACGCAAAATATAAAAAGATAATCATTTATATCAATACATGGAATTAATCACTAATGAAACTAGACAATTTCATTTCCATGCATGCAGGATCCTGAACCAGTAATCAGTTGGATTAATCAATTCTAAGAGCTAGGCTAGATTCGTTTTTGGTATGCTGAAATGGAATAAGACATGAATGAAATATCACCAGAAATAGAATGGAGCAGGAATGGAATAGAAATAATTATTTCATTCTTTTGTTTGGTTAAATACCCAATAATGGAATGACAATTACATTTATGTGTTTGGTTTGAACTATCAAATTGTTAGAATGAAGTTAATATTAAGTTAAATATTTAAAGTACTTGTATAAATTTCAAAACTTTCATGTACGTTTAATGAAGAAAAAAAATTCAACCTACATTTTTTTTATTGGCAAAAAAAAAAATTATTGGCAAAAAAAAAACTCAACCTTTGTTTTATTGGCAAAAAAAAAAAAATCAATCTGCATTTTTTTTATTGGCAAAAAAAAAAAAATTACAAATTTTGGTAAGGAATGGAATGAGCATTCCGTAACTTTTGGTAAGGAATAGCGATTCCAGCTTCTTTGGGAATAGTCATTCCATTTTGAATGACCATTCCAACCTAAAAGTCTAAACAAATACAAGAATGCGCATTCCATTTCTACCCTTATTCCGGCCTACCAAACATGGCCTTAGTTTTTTTTTTTTTTTAACAACGTTAACTATGTATTGCTAGGGAGGATAATTTGCCCCGCTCCGTCTCTAGTGGAGCAGGGCATAGAGTGTTCATAAATTGGACAGGATGGAAATTTAAAAATTCGGTCGAAGTCAGGGCAAGATCGGAAGATGGTCACAACATCTCGTTTATATATTAAATTTTTTTACCCCTATGTATACTATATTTTCTAATAAATCACACTGTATAAAATTAGTTTTAAAATTTTGCATATCACACTCGTATTATTTTTTTTTGTATTAGTTGTTTTGACAATAAAATTTTAATTTATCTGTCAAAAAAATATTTTAACTTACTCCAAAAAAAAAAAAAATCAAAGTTTGGGATGAACAATATAAACAGGTGAACCTTTTTTTAGGCTGGGAAAGTGATGAGGAAGGGGTACCCTACTCCACCCAAGTCCCCGTTATCATTCTTATTTATTTTAAGTACTATTTATGAATAATTATAGGAGACTCACAAATATGAATTTTAAAAGAGAGAAATTCATTTCTTAACTGAAAAAGTAATAAATTATCATAAGTTTTCCTTGAAAAACTTAAAATCGTAATCTATTTTATAAAAAAAAAATTATACCAAATGTCACTTCGAACAGTTGCCTACCTTTAGTTAAAGTGGCAAGTGTTTGTAAAATCATATAATATAAATTAATGGAATTGCTTTGCTGAGGAGGTTTCTGAATTATTTAATGGAGGGGAGTGTGGCATCCACAAGAAAGCAACATTATATATATATATATATAGAGAGAGAGAGAGAGAGAGAGAGAGTCAGTCCAAACCAATGTCGTTCTTTTCAAGGCGTTAGCAAAGTGTAGAGCAGAGATTATGACACCATACCTGTCGTATTAACAAACCATTCTGCCTAATTAAGCATAGATTAAACTATTTATATTGATAAAATCACTACTTAATTGGATTGAATGGTTTCATTTCCCTTCTCTTAAATCTGACTTGCAAATTGAATAATTGCACATAATAAACAAGTGAATATTTCATTTGTCAATCCTAAGGAATTAGTTGGAGTAGGAGCCAGAGAGACAGAATAAGTGCTTAATTAACAGTTTTAGATTTAAATTTTATGGTGTAAAGTTTTTTGGAGCCATCATTCTAACAAGTGCTAGGGTTAAGGGGACTCCGAATTACAATTTGATCATGTGATCAAAAATTGTAGTTAGTGGAATCAAACTGAGTTAAAAGAATATATATATATATATATATATATATTGTCATAGAATGTAATCCATTATAATTACTTTTTAGATGAATAAAATTCCATTCTATTCCAAAAAAATTTAGACATAAAAAAATAAATATTTCTGTACTAGACCCCTCCTAGAGAGAGAGAGAATTGAAAGCCTGTGACAGCTGGGGTTGGGTCAGGCAGCATGCATCTCTTGATTATTGCAAGCTTGAAGATGAAAAATAAAGCATCAGTTGAAGTTTTAATAATAAATTAATTAATTACTCTATGTCATTGTACTCCTTATTTTACAAATCCCAACATGATAGAATCATTTAAAGCTCTTTACAAAAGCGTGTGGTTGCTGCATGCCCTCTAATATTATTTAATAAAAATTTTTAATGTAAGAGTAGATGTGAGATAAGCTCCAAGTCCAAAGTGGACCTGGGGAGCGGAGGTGGCATCTCTACACACACACACACACACATATATATATATATATAAATATATACACGCGCGCACACACGGATAGATAGATATATATACAAACACACACACATATATATATATAAATATATACACGCGCCCACACACACGGATAGATAGATATATATACAAACACACACACACACACACTAACGCGTTAGCAAAGAATCTGTTGCACCCAAGTTGAATACTAATGTCATTATTAACGGTAACAAAACAAAACAAAACAACTTTTACTATATAAATTAGCCAGAATGCACCCAACTTGAATCCCATGAGACATCAGAACAGAAAAATCTGTGCTCAATCCTCTAAATCCCATGCTTTGCACTGTTGGTATATATCAAAGGTCACTGTTGGCATGCCCAGTGTGATGCCTCTCGGTTTTGTTCTGTCTGTCTAGTTATTTGTTATAATGGGGCTGGGAATCAACCAGAAAGGCATCATTTTTACTCCATCTATGCATATGGAATAACAATCACATGGAATAACAATGCCACGAAGTTAAATTCAATTTCATTGAGGAATAATCCTCGAGATTACAGAACAACACAGAATGTCTTCGAGTAAGTTTAAGACAAAATGCCCCACACGAATACATGCCCCTATTGCGCCTCGCTTCTCTACTGAGCTACTTCAGTGGTTGTAGACTTGTAGTTAGGGCTGACAAAATAGGCCAGTTGGGACGAATTTTGGGTGAGTTGAAAATGGGTCGGATCAATACAGGTTGGGTCATACACGGGTTAGGTCAACCCGAATCTAACCCATTATTTTTTTTCACTCTAGTAGAAGAAACATTATTTTTAAACAATCACAATAATTATCTTACTTTGAATCTATTGAAAATCCAATAAAACACCATTACTAAAAGAAAATTAAGAATACAATTAAAAAATTAACGGGTCGGTTTAGTTTCAGTTTAAAATTCGAATAAACCGAATCAACCCGAGAACTGAACTCCTACTGTTTTTTTTAAAAAAAATTAATATGTATATATATATATATATGAGTATTATATATATACATACACATATATATATTATACTATATGTACAGTATATATACATACTGTATTATATATATACACATATTGTACTATATTTATTGTATTATGTATATTATATATATATGCATTGTATATATAGTATACTATATATATATATATATATATACAATGTATAATTACATGAAACCACTCATTAATATTTTTAAATAGTTAAGAGTTTATCAATTTTTAGAGTGAGAGAAAGTGAATTTTGAGTTTTACAATTACCAAATTACTTATAAAGTACTCATTAGTTGTCATGACTATATATTTTATATGTTTTACTATTTTGTTCTTTCCCAAATAGAAATATATATATATATATATATATATATATTCTTATACTATTTTGTTATTTTTCATTTTTCATCCGTCAAACACTCATGTTCAACCTGTATTGACTCGCTAAATTGATGAGTTCCTTATTAATCAACCCGTTTATGATCATCTAACTAAATAAGCTATACATATTTATTAATTAATGGACAAATTAGGACAAGTTGATGGGTTTGAATAACATTTATCACCTCTACTTGTAGTTATGAATTTACCCAATAAAAAAAGAGCAATGCATTTCAGGAAAAGCAAAGCAACTTTTAAGTTACTTTTTTTCTCAAATACACAAAACAATCCCAATACTGATTAATTACCACCAGTAACACACAAAAGATAAAAGGATTATCATATCAATATATGGAATTAATCACTAGTGAAACTAGAGAATTTCATTTCCATGCATGCAGCACCCTGAACCAGTAACCAGTTGGATTAATTTGTTTATTTTGGTCAAAATCTACAAATCTAGGATAGATTCATTTTTGGCATTGACCTCGTTGGCAGCATCAATACAAACAGATTTTCAAAAACCAGTTGCCTGCCACCCTTAGTTGATGTGTTAAATGTTTATAAAATATATCAAACAAATTAATAGAACCGCATTTTGCTGAGCAGGCTTCTGAATTAGTTAATTGAGGGGGAGCGTGGCATCCACAAGAAAGAAACATTATATTATATTCAGTCCCAATCAATGCCCTTTTCAAGGCGTTAGCAAACTCCAGAGCAGAGATGATGACACCATACCTGTCGTAGCTAGTTACAAACTAATCTGCCTAATCATAGATTAAACTTATCTTCTTAGATTATAACTATTTCAATTGAATGGTTTCATTTATCTTCTTAGATTATGATTATTTTTTAGATGAATAATCTTCCTTTCTATTTCAAAATTTTTAGACATAAAATGAAAAGAAAATACTCCTAAAAGAAAAAAGAAAAAGAAAAAGAAAATACTTCTGTACTGTGTGTGTGTGAGTGAGACAGATAGAGAGAGAGAGGATCCCTGTAACAAAAGATAATTGAAAGCTTGTAACAACCAGGTTAGTTCAGGCATGTGAAATATGTATAATACGTGGCAATGTATCATTTTAATGACACTCTAACATATATACTATGTCTCACTAAAAAATGTGAGTCATACAATACATGACAAAATACTAATAAAATGACACATTATCACGTCATTATAACAAACTCATTCAATAATTTTCCCAAAGCAGCATGCATCTCTTGATTATTGCAAGCTTGAAGATGCAAAATAAAGCATGGGTTGAAGTTTTAATAATAAATAAATTAATTACTCTATCATTGTACTCCTTGGTCTAAAAATCCCAACCATGATAGAATCATATAAAATTGTTTACAAAAGCGTGGCAGCTACACGCCCTAGGATTATTTGTAAGATAAGCTCCAAGTCCAAAGTGGACCAAAGGAGGGGAGGTGGTGTCCACACACATACACACACACATAAATATATATATATATATATATATATATATATATATATATTGCGTAAGAGAAAAATCCATCACACCCAACTTGTAAAAAATATAGGGCACTCCTGAATCATTACTCCTAAAAAATATAGGGTACTCCTGAATCATTACTCCCAACTAGGATGGCCATTTGCCCCGCCCCATTGTGGAGTGCTCATAAATGGGGTCAGGAAGGGATCAGAGTGTAACTCTTAAAACTCCGTCGGATTCGGGGGATGGTCACCCTGCCCTATTTATATATTAAGTTTTTTTATTTATTCTTATGTACACTATATTTACCAATAAACAAACTATATAAAATTATTTTTAAAGTTTTTATATCACACTCATTTTTTTTTTTTGTATTAGTTATTTTGACCAAAAAAAAAAATTAAATTTTTTTTTTTTATAAGTAAGAATTGTATATATAAAAGTGCCCAAGGAGGGCATCAAAGGCAAAAACCCCAAAAGATTACATATGCTTTAGATAACCCAAAAAATCTACAAACGAAAATACATTTACAGGGAAAGCCTCTTTGGCCCAAAAAAATAATAAGCGCAAAAAGATGTCTTTAAAGAAAGGAATAGAGAGTTTTCGCTCTTCAAAGACACGATTGTTCCTTTCAATCCAAATACACCACAAGAGGCAAATTGAGGCCAGTCTCCAAATCCTCTTAATCTCATTTGAAAAGTTCTACACTTCCCAAGCCAACAAAAAGTCTTTAATGGAACCTGACATAACTCAGGAGAAGCCAAACAGGGCAAGAACAATATTTTAGCAGCTCCAAAAAGCATAAAATGGATGAGGACGTGATCCTCCATTTCTTCATCATTCTTACAAAAATAACATCTGCTAGCCAAAAGAAGGCCCCTTTTCTTCAATTTTTTCGCAGTTAAGATGGCCTTCCAAGAGGCTTCCCAGACAAAGAAGGAAGCTTTAGAGGGGGCTTTAGAGTACCAAGTGAGCTTCCATGGAAAAAGAGGGTTATCAGAATTGAACATGCTTTTGTAGAAAGAGCTAATAGAAAAGGATCTCTTATCCGGCATCCAAATTCTCCTATCCTCCCTACCATCCATAGCCCAAAAATTGTTGATGTGACGAAGGAAAGAGCCCCCTTTCTTCAAGCTCCCAATCAAAAAAATCTTTCTTAAAACGGGGTTCCATATAAACTCATTCCCTACTCTCTCCATACATTCACTAGCCCAAGCTGCCTCATTGCTAGCGAAACTGTATAACATAGGAAATTTCGCCCTCAACGACTCAACCCCAGCCCAGATATCATCTAGAATTTTACCCTATCACCATTCCCGATAACAAAACTATATCTTTCCTTGAAAATCCTCCATTCACCTCTAATGAAGCCCTAAAGACCACATCCCCTCAAGCCCTCTGCATTGCCCAAGTACCAACCCACTCCATCCTAAACTCGTCTCGTTTATATTCTCCGCCCCGACCCTGTCCCTCTCTGTTTAGAGATTTACCCCGACTCCGTTTAATATTCTCCACCTTCACCCCGTCCCGAACTTCGACATTGTTCGTGAAGTGTAGTCGCCGGGAGAACAATTTCAAATAGTTGAAAAGGGCCCAGGTGTGGTTAGAAGATTATGGGTTTTGAGATGGGAAATGGAATGGATCTGCAACTCCCTGGAGTCTCTCTCAACAAGAAAACGCAGAGCGGTGTTTCCTCTTAGAGTGCACAGGCGAAACCGGAGCCTCTTCCTATAGAAAGGATCCAATCGAAGAGGGAGCTACATGCGACTAGAAGGTCAATCTCAGAGGGGGATTCGACTCCTATTTTTTCCAGAAGACAATGTGAAAAGTGGATGGTCAATCTATGCACAAGCCTTCAAATCGTTAGGGTTATCAAATCAAAGAACTGCCACGACCCTTAAGCGGTCATACTTGGATGCCTGCAGAATTGGCGAATGGCCTTTAGAACCTATATTGGTGGAGTCACAACCAGCAAATGTTCGTGAAGACTTAAAGATCCACATGGGCTCTTGCGAGAGTCGATTCAAACACATTCGTCAATGCTTAATTGGCAGATTCGGTAGCATGAACACACCAGTCCCAGATAAGCTAAAGATTCAAAAATGGGCACTCAAGAACTGGGGGATTCAAGCCGGATTGAAGGTTTTTGACTTGAACAGTGTCTGGTTTTTCTTTGAGCTGCCATCGGTAGAGGAGGCCACTAGGATTCTCAAACGCAGAAATTGGTCCTTCGAGGGGTTACCAATCTGTAACCTTGGTCCCCATCGGGTTGTTGTTCGGGGTTGAAAGAAGATGGCTTAATCTGGCTAAGGTTTATGGGCTTACCAGCATTTCTTTGGAGTACAGAAGTCTTCCGAGCTATGGGGAATCGTTACGGCCACTTTGTGAATTAGGACGAGGCCACAACCGAGCGCCGTCACCTGAGATGGGCAAGAATTCTAGTAAAAGGTCGACCAAAGAATATTCTGGCCTCCTTCAGCATCAAATGTGGAACCTGATCCTTCTCGATCCCGGTTTAATCAGAAGCTGGACCGACATGCTCTGAGATTGATCTGAGATGGCCGGAAGTTGCAACGACTATAGGACGAGTTGGAAGGGAAGCTTCGGATGCTGGCACACGTCCAATCTCTAGTACCCACTCTGTCAAGGGAGGGTTACGTGGCGATCAACGGTGGGTTCTCTCCTCCCCTCGTACAGGCGATTTAAATTTTAAACCTCACGAGTTTGTGAGAAGGTCACGCGAGGCATGGAAGGATCCAGAACGCCAGCGCAAATGGGGTTATGTGGCTTTGGCCATTCATTTACTAACAGTGTTGGGCCGACTGGGCTGGGCCATCACCAAAACAAAAAAAAAAGGCAAAAGACGCACGGGCCACCTTTTCATGTCTGGGGCCTTATCTAATGGGCTGGATAAGAGGATTTTTGGCCCAACGGGAAGGATGTCTAAAAAGAGGGACTGGGGCGGCCCATGCTCCCCACCCTGTTGCCATTCCTACTTCCAACAATTGAATTTTACTAACCAATGTCATTATCAACCATAACACAATAGTAGGATGCCCAATGGGACGCCTCTATGTTTTGTTCGATCCGTCTTGTTATTTGCTATAATGGGGCTGGGAATCAACCAGACAAATTGCCATAAAGGCATCAATATCTTATTCATCTAATTACCAATTGCAGCATTCACATCACCCCCGAAAGAGCATATCCCCAAGTATTTCAACATCAATATATGCATTATACATCCACACATATACACATAAAACACATGCATGTATGTGTCAGTGTGTGTGTGTGTATCCTCTCACCTATCTGTGTGTGTGTGTTATCGATCAGGAAGTCATAAAAACAATAATAATAATAATAATAATAATAGAGATGAGCTTTAGTCAGCTAAAATAAATAATGTTGCATGTGTGTGCATACCCTACAACCAGTACAATAAGGCCCTTTTGAAAATGAAACCACCAAAGTAAAGCTTGACATTTCCTACTTCTCTGGTGGTGATCTGCACAAGGACTCGATCAAATATCAAGCTACAGAAACTTCACAACTTCTTTCCTCCTGATACCATCAAATAAGAAACTGCATAACTAATGCTTTCCAAGGGGAGGTCAAACTCGAAGCTTACCCAAGAGTACATGTTCATCAAAGTGCATTCTATTAAAAATTCTACACTTGTGATTAAACAAATAGTTGTGACTACTGATGCAGAGAAATATCAAGGCTTAACTCGTGGCACTACATCTAATCTACAGTTTAAAGAAGTTTCAACTGTTGAATCTGGCTTTAATTACATAGAAATGCATGCAGATTGAGGCAGCACATGTGGGCAACTTTGACATCTTCTTGCTGATTTTGTCCTTATAACAGCTGTTATATGTTTTTAAATCTTCTGTTTGTAATTGAAGATTTTCTTAATTTGGTATATAATTTTTCATTCGATATAAAATTTTAATAGTAAAAACTTTCAGTGTGCTGTACAGTTACAAACATTTGAATACAGCAAGTAGTTTGATTCTGTTTGTTTCTAGCATATGGTTTATGAGTACGAAATACGGAAATATTTTCATTGTTTTCAGTTTCTGTTTTGAGGCGGTTCACTTAACCGACCTGCTTGCCTTAGTATATTAGAAATATTTCTTGATTATAAAAACCAATTAGGTAATTGACGCAAGATTGTGAAGACACGTCTCAAGACAGAGAACCACAAAGAAATTTATATATATCTGTGTGTGTGTGTACACAGAGAGAGACAGGTCAATTTCTCATTGATTACAGAGCAACCATGGGGTGACTAGCTTTCTTGCAATTAATCATCATACAAGTGGTTTCTGTTGACAAGCTTTGTTACTGAGCATTGTTTTTTTATTGTAATAGAAAAGAAATTTTATTTTCAATTCTATACCATGTATTGTGGTGATTTCTCCTATATTTTTTCATATATAGTGATTGTTCTATAAGTGGATATATACAACGCTATATTGCTGTGTGTAAAACAATGAGTAAATGGATTTCCATCATCACATGAACATTAAGAAATCAGCTAATTACCAGAGTAACAGAATTGATGTTGAGAACTGGGGCCGCCATGCTGGTCCAGTCAGATAATCCTGCAATTATAGTTTAACACAGCCTGCCTAACGAAACAAAATATGCCATATTGTTCAACATCACATTGCGATAAACATAGAAGATGTAAGGTCCAGCATTATTTAAAAGGAAAATATTTATATTGTATTGCATATTTAATTTAAAACAAAGTCTCAATCTCAACAAACTGCCATTTCTGACTAAAATCAGTTATTTAAATCAGATAAATGGAGGGAGTGTGTAATCCACACGAAAGCAATATTTTTATGCATTAAGGTCCTTTTCAGAATCTCAATCAGAGTGGGTGATAAATTATCAGAATAACATATAAAAAGAAAAGAAAAGAAACCATTAAGCAGATATCAATAGCATTATAGAATCATGCCTTAATAATTTTAATCATGAGAAATACACAAAATGAGCTCAATCATTCACCAAAAGTTTAATGGACCCAAAAAAAAGGAGGATTAGACATGAACAGAAAAGGGAACATCAATACCTATAACCTATCCTTTGCATCCTCTTTGTGAGGATTATCAGGAAACAGAATTCATTCATTTATTGATGGTGTGTTAACCTAAATAGTTTGGCTAGGATATAAGTTCATTTTGAGTTTTCAAAAGGAAATCCTGTTTCCTTTTCTGATGGGCTATATTCCTTTCGAGCACAATGTTGAGTAGAAAAATAATTTTGATTTAGATCATGATTCAATTGCTGTCTTGTGATATGTATTTGTCTTTGACATCAGCCCACTGACCTAAGACACCCTAGCACCCAGCAGAGGAGATAAATTTTTTGTGCCTCCAAGGAAAGCCCGGGAGTTCTTTTTTGGCTAAAGCATAAACCCATGGCAAATCCCCCAACCTCAAGCCCCTCAGTTTTGTTCTAAAATGGATTGAAAACAAACAGGAGCCCTTCATGTTTTGCTTCTTGAAGCTTGGAAACAAGGAAGTGCTTGGGAACCAGACAAAGTGGCTATCACCCCCCACAAGTAAGACAAGTACGAGCCTGACCAATCTCAGTTGTCCTAACGCATAATGTCCAATACAATTGTATACCAGAGGTAGGAGGTGGGTAATCAATTGGGTAGTAAGGAATAGCTTTAATAACCCAATTTTGTTTCAGATCAAAGGGCTTAAATTCAGAAATCAGGACTTTCAACGGAAAATTTTGTACCCTGCCAGTAGAAGTCATGCTAGATAGAAGAAATTAGGCCTTCGATGTTACAGCTAATCGAGGGTATCATGTAAGAAGAGATCCAAACTAGAAGTAAGCTCCGACATTCTGTTGGAAAGGTCTGTGGAATATTCAAGAGGGGGCCTTTGCTAAACATATCTTCAAACCTTAGTCTAACTGAAGAGCTAAGCACCTATCAGGGCTTAAAATCATCCCCGGTTGTTCCAAAAAATTAGACAGACCACATGCTTTTAAGAACTCAAGTGGAGCTACAGAAGTATCAAGCCAGAAGTATAAAATTAAAGAAAAAGAAGAAAGCATCTATTATTTGATAAGAAATAGATCTAATACAAAGCATCTATTATCTGATAAGAAACGGATCTAATACAACAACAAAAATAGTTCTGAAAGCACTACAGCAGCTCTGGAAGCACTACAGCCGTCACTTGTGTATAGCACAGAGACAATTTACTTTACCTATATCAGATACAACACAGGGAGACTGAAGCTTCCCATTTTGATACCATTTAGCACGTTTCCCAATAAGTTCATTCACGAAATCATCAAGTTTCTCAACAGTGATGTTCGGCATCACCACCACATGAGCAATGTTCCCCTGGCAAGCAAGCTGCCATTTGCGAACAAACTCTTCATCTTGTGGGCGCTCAAACACGACCGTGCTGCTGAGTTCATTGAGCATTGCCCCAATACCGGCATCTCTAAGACGGTCCTTCAAGTAGTGTGCATTCCTGAGACATTTCTGGACTTCTTTCTGGAAACCTCTGTACCCTTTCCGGTTTAAGGGTGTACCAGAGGAAGAGCGGAGCATGGCCATTCCGGCTTCCCATGATAGTTGCATCCCTAGAAGCAAGGTACTCCACATTCCTCGAGAGGGCATTAATGTGCTCCAATCTTGTTATTTGGACACCACAAGGCATTGGGCATCCCACAAACTTGTGACCTGAAACACTCACGCTTCCAATGGGCTTCTTAAAAGTAACTTTTGGTGCCTAGATACACTACCACCAAGAACAGTCAGCAGAACAAATTTATAAAACTTTAAAATGTAACAATTTACTTTCAAATGCTACTGAAGATTGGACAAACAAAGATTCAGAATGGATAGAGTCTGCAGGCATTATACTAGCTTTGTTATTGTCTTTATGTGTGATGTGTAACAGAATGCCGTCTTTATGCACCGAGATAGTGATGAATATTGAAAATGAGCATATTGCAAGAAATTGAGTCCTGCATGATGTCCAGCCAACAGCAGAGATACTTGGGCATCATTTTGGGGAGCCCGATGAAAAACCACATCACGATTAGCTCCCCCACACAATTAATGTGTGAAACACCTAGCCAAACTGCTGTGCATTTCACATTTGAGCGTGTGTAAGCCCCACAGCCCAAGACATACTTCTCTTTGCCACACAGTGGGGCCAAACACCCACTTTAAGCACAGTTCACTGCTTGAAAATTACTTTTAAGTATTATTAGGGAAAATACTAATATTTAGCATCTTATTAACTTTTGAATGTGGTAGGTTTATTTTCCCTGGTTCAACACTTGCTTCATATGCCAAACATAAGGGTGAACATACAGGATGGGCTACTAAATGGGTAGGTCGCCCTAGCAAATCCTAACCACTTGATCATATTACATATGTCCAACACAAACAAAAATACTAGTGGCACAGGAACATTCCTAAATCAAACGCTTCACATCAGCAGGAGGCGAGCTATTTGGCCAACTAACAACCAGGATGTCTAGGTTGCATTCAACTAGTGGTTGGTTCTAAGTACTCCTATACATGGATCATGTGTGCAACATTTTGGACAAAATCTGACCCATCTTTTGACCTAAAGAGTGAGCATATGGTTGGGAAAGCACTGAAAAACATACACGTTTGACAAAAGGCATCATGAGACCAAACAGAGCCCCATCACAGTGGATGTAGAACCGGTCATGCGTGAATCCTGTTTCTTCCAGGGTCTGTATAACCAGATCAAGGTCATCAACGGCTCCTTTAACAGTTGTTCCTACAAAAATTTCACGGGTGAGCCATGCATCATATCATGTTGGGGGAAAGAGGGGGTGGGGGTTGGAAAAGTACCTATATTAACATTTATAATTGCTGGTTTGTCCTTGTGAAGGAGGAGTTTAGCTTTGAAATCTTCACAATCAATCTCACCAGAGAGCAGAGTTTTAACCTTTTCACATTCCATCCTGTACATTCGTGCAGCTTTAAAAACGGAATAATGTGATTCAGCTGAGGCATACAGAATTCCATCTGGATACACTTCCCTCCTGCAGAATCAATCAGACGTTCTGAATATTTGTTCGAGAACAGAAACTATTGTGTATAACATCTGAAAAAATGGAAAGTTGGAGAACTGAAGTTTATTGCTACTAACCCAACCAATATACCATGAAGATTGCCTTCCGTGCCACAATTTGTTATGTAGCCCCAGTATTCATTCTTCTCCAATTCCCATAGACGGGCAAACCAATCCAATACACCCACTTCAAACTGTCTGGAATGGACACCGTAGTTGCTCTCTATAAATGGATCTCCAAGGTTGTTGATGGAGAAGTGTTGCAACTGTGCCAGTGCACCATAATCAAAATCCAGATTATAGGGGTAACCTGTCACGGAATATAGATTTTCATACATGAATATAAGAATGTAGAAATTTTTAATAATGTAAAATGGAAAGGGTCTCCAGGTATTCATGTCTATCAGTTCTCAAATGAAACTCTTTAAAAGAAAACATGAATTATATCAAAAGTAAAAACTAATTTAACATTGTTATTATATAAAGTCAATAATGTTTCTGATCAAAATAATAATAACAATAATGGAAATAATAGAAGAGATAAGGGGGGTGGAAGCATTTGCATCGCTTCCATTCTTTTCCCGATTCTTTATGTTTGTGTTTGTTTTGCACATCTGAGAATGCCCATATTGACATCATAAATTTATAATGCTATTTCTTCTAAAAAGGAATAGCAATAAAATATAAAACGAAAATGTCAAACTCATCCTGTTGAAAGGACAAAAGAAAATCCACAAAGATCAATGTGAAGAAATAGGTGGTGTCAATAACAGAGGAATTGCAGGCAAGAGTCCGCTTGGACTCAATGTGTACATATGCAGCCAAATTTGGTCCAAGCTAACAATGTTAGAACCAGCTATTCCATAAAATTAAGCTGTTAAACAATTTAATATGTAATGCATATCAAGCTCTCACAACTATAACTAAGAAGATCCTCTTTCTTCAATATGTTAATTATTGCTATCTTTTTACTCTTCCAGAAGGTAGACTCCTTAGTATAAATGGGTCCACAAGGTTGCGAGCTACACTAAGTAGTTCCTTGACTGTTAAATGCTCAAGTAGTTGCTTTAGCCGAGGGTATAGGATTAATTATGAGAAGACTTCCACACCTATCTCCAAGATGACCATTACTGACCATTTTTATCATTTTTATCAGCATTACTGACCTATTTATTATCACAGGCCTCCATCCGTCATTATCTGTTTATATACAATCATCTCCTTGATCTTCCACATTATACCTGGCATGATCATCATGCTTCATTTTTTCATCCTTCCTCTTGTAGCCATGCTAGCAGTTGCAAGCTCAATTTGAAATGAAAATTTCTGGTTTTGTTTGTTATTTGGAGCTTGAGAAAGCGTATAGGCCTTATTCCTATTTGCTTTCTCATAAGAAAATAAATTGTTGATTTTGTTCTTGCACTCATTTGAAATATATTCAATGATACTATTAATAATATATAATAAATAAAAAAAAGTTATTAGCAACTTTAGCTAAATGATGGGGAGCTTGGGGCAAATTCACTTCAACCAAACACCGAGCTTTGAAGCTTGACTCCTATTCCAACCTGCCTTCAACTCATTTTCTCATACACACTAGTTTCTAATGGAAGCACTTTTAGCCAGATCTACTTTCCCATGGAATAATAAAAAAGAGAAAGCTTTTGTTAGCTTGATCAAAAATTCTAATATTCTGTACAAAAATATAAACAAGTTCAAGAATTCCCTCAATTTTTAAAAGCTCATACCACCTATAAAATTTACAAAAAAAAAAAAAGGATTACAAGATGCTACTGGACCAAAAATGAAAATTATGATTATTTAGCTTATGCACAAGCAACTCCAGTCCCTTATAATGACGTCAATTACATTCTCTCCAAAGAAATCGCACAAGGAATAAGGGGGCAACTTGCCAAGCCAATACGAGTCCTTTTGGGAACAAAGCCATCCCACACAACCACCAAGAACCTCCCTCACTAACCTAGGCAACACCCACAAAACACCAAAAATGGAGAAAAGGATACATCCAAATCCCTTACTACAACACAAAGAATAAGAAGGTGATATGTACCTCTCCCGCAGCTTTCGCATATGCACTAACTATGATAATTCGCCCCCAAGGCTATAGTCCCAAACAAAGAAGGTGACTTTTGTTGGAACCTTAACCTTCTAAATATGAAGCACAAACACCTCATCGAGACTAAAGTGTTGGTGTTGGACATGTCGAACACAAACACGCTCAGACAAATGTTCGACACGTTAAAATGAATATCCAATTTTTTTATTTTTAAAAATTTTGGACATGTGGGGACCCACTGAGACTTTCTTTTTGGCTGTTAGGGGAAAGGGTGATCTTCCCCCCTCTCCCCCCCCCCCCCCCCAACCCAAAAAAAAAGGTTGGGATGCTTGAGGTTGTAAATCTCTCACTTGATGATTTGTGATTTTTTTTCTCATAAGCTGATTGAAATAATGTTATAACTATATTATATGATCATACGTAAAATATTTTATATATATAAATATATATATATATATTATTCATCATGTTCCCGATATGTCTATGATCTACTTTTTTGAAAAAATCATGTGTTCGCATATCTGTATCATGTCGCATTCATGACCCATGTTTGTATCCATACTTTTTATCCTTCCAAATACTCTTCTAAGGGGAATTAGGCCCAACCATCCCAATTTGTCTGGACCTAGCTCACGATCTCACAACACACTAAAGCACCATATAGAACCTCTCAAAAGAAGCATTTACTTAACTTCAAATGCCAATTATGTAAAGCCTTAAGCCCTAATGAGTCAAGACTCTCAAGACACCCACTTCTTAATCAACCAAACCTAATCCTAAATCAAGGCACCTTTTTATGCTGTGATACAATAAAAAATTCCAGGGAAGGTGACTTTAAGAGAAACTTCCAACACCTATCACCATGTGATAACCTAACCCGCTACCAACCCCCACCACAAAGCCCACATATTTGGAGAATAGCTTCCGAAGTTTCCTAATGCTCTTCCAAAGACCAAACCCATATGAAGATGTAACCTATTTTGAGGTTCAACCTCTGAAGCCATCCCCAAACTTCTCGACCCCTACTTTCCTCCCCACATTAGCAGCACTTTCCTTGCACAGATTGACTGAACCATTGGATTTTTTACACACCAAGACCTCTCGCTTGCAAAAGGAGAGCAAACTGAATCCCAAGACACCAAATGATACTGGTATTCCTCCCTCATCCCAACTCAAAGGAAATCTTGCTGAATATTCTACTGAAACTGGATAATAAAAATGGAAATACAATACGTATGCAAGCTCGACAAGGTGTTTTTATGAGAGTAAAGTTTTCCTCGTTTAGACAAAATTATAAATGGCCGAAACACTTGCAATGTTATTGAGTCAAGCTATACAGTTCGAATATGTGGAATGAAAACGACACCCAAATTGATCATTCAGGACTTACAGCAATTTCTAAATTTGACTAACTTAAATGTCGTACAGTAACACTTTTTGTCAACCTACAGGTAACTCATATCGTTGCACTATGGGACTATTTATGCTTTAGTCTAAAAGATCTTCAGACTAGAAAAAGTTGTCTCGAAACATATTTTTTCTTAACAAGAAGCCTTTACACCATATTAGTGGAGATATATAGTGTAAAGACAAACATATTCTAGGTCTTTAGGTTGTACTAGTTCAATTGACGACACTACTGTAAATAAATTTACATGTTCACACATCATTTACACCGATATATGTGCCTGAAAAGTACAAAGATTCTTAATAGTGGGGCCTTTATTCTTGTGCCTAAAGGTACCTGATTATATTTTTGACAACAACCAAGCCAATAATAAAAGACATTTCCTCCCGTTCTAGGTAAATTGAAGCAACAAACATGCCCTTTTCCAATTAAGTGCACTACATTTCTAGGCAAGACTTCACTCAGGACTATCACCAACGACTCTCAAGTCATCCAAGTTGCCGCTTCCAATAAGCAACAAGGTCACAAATAGTTGATATTAGCAGCCACTAATCACATCCTAAACGTCAATCCACAGGTAACTTTACATGTACTATACTGCAAGTGAAAGATTAAGGTGCCATTTTTCATAATATTAAAAATTAATCACCATATATATTTTAGTGTTGAATTAGAAGTCCTAAATACTTTACAAACTAAATTTAGAATTAAAATTTTAAGGGATAATTTGTCAATTCAGATTAAACTTCCAAACCAGCTTTCATTTCACACATTCAATGTTCAATTATAAGTCGTCCCTCTAACTTAAAAATCAGACCCTTTTAAGTGAAGTTCTCTGTTTAAGTGAATAACAAGTTGTGCGGGACCAAATGCAGTTGTCAAATGCACTGAATAAACAAAACGTTTACAATTTTCATTCTTAAGCACTAAATTGAGTTATCAAAAAGTACCTAACAGCTAAGACATTCCACATTCTGTAGAGAACCTCAATATGAGGTAAATTCATGTGATCATTCTCTAAACCTTTGCACATAATTCCATTTGTTTTTCTAACTTCACTAAACTTGGGCAATTTCTAAGATAATTAATTATAATTTCAAAACCACCCCATAATTAATTCCACTTCTAACGGCCCAGGAAACTTATGAATGTTGTAATCCAAAATATTGCCAATTTCTACATGTACCGAAATAAATTCACTTGTTCATCTATCTCCTTTTCTGAAGCATGTATTTGGAAACAGTTCACCCAGCACAGAAACATACACAATGGAAGCATGCACCAAATTCAATAACAAGTATAGAGATAAATAAACATTTTAGTATTAAACAAACTTTAAGGTTTAAAGATGCGTTCTATATTACCCAAATGGTGCTTGGTCCTTTCAATCAAGGACTTCCTATATCTTGCCAGCACACTAGCCATATAAGCTTCCCTTTCTCCCGTGACCTCATCGTCTGCGTCAGGTTCTGTGACCTCAAGGCACGCCGTGTGCACATTCCTTCCAAGCACAATCTCCCTCTCCTTCTTCTTCTCTTTACCATTAACAATCGCATCGTTGCAAACAACCGGGGGCAAAAGATCTTTAATTATGGCCGTTGGATCAAAATCCTCAGGCAATGGTTCGACCTTTTCGAGATTAACTTCGCCAGAAAACACTTCAAAGTTCCTAGCCATTGTTACTCGAGGAAAAGACTGACCTAAAGTACGGTAATAGAATAAATCAGAAGCAACTTAGATCAATACAAGAAGAAGCGTCGTAAGCAATTATCCAACAAAAAAAGGAAGAAGAAGCGTCGTAGAAGCGAAAATCAAGCATGAAACATTGCAACGGAAATTTTATGAGAACTGCAGATCTGAGTGAAAGGAGAAGAGATGTGTAGGGATGAGATAGTACCTTAGGAGAGTCGACTGAATGGGATGAATGGAGCTTCTTCGCACGTCTCTCTCTCTCTCTCTCTCTCCCGACAATGAGGAGGGTTCCTAACGCAAAGAGACTGCGTTACATACGCGGTTTTCTATATATAGGCGGGAGCCAAATGCCCTATAAAATCGTTCGTCTACATTTCTCTGCAGGTTGTCACGTGCAGTGCAAGTGAGTATCATCAATTTCATTTTTTCTTCTTTTCCTTCTGACAGTTTGCCCCCCATAATAGGACAAGTACACAACAGTCATAAATAAGATTGAAATACGATCGGATGAAAATTTTAAAACTTAATTAGATTTGAGACGGGTTAAGAAGACGGTCACTCCGTCTATTTATTTATTTTTTTATTTATTTTCATATATATTATATTTATTAAAAAATATATTATATAAATTTAATGTTAAAATTTTTCATATCACATTCATATATTTTTTTATTTTAACAATAAAAACTTAATTTACTTATTAAAATAAAAATTTTAACTTACTTAAAAAAATATATATATATAGGGTTCGGGATAAAACGGAGCAGGACTGAATGAAATTGGGGAATATAAACGGGATCGAAGTCGGGAGTCGGAGTTAGGATAAACTTCTAAACGGGACAGAGTAAAATCAGGGGCGATAAATATAAACGAAATCAGGATTGAGAAAGAGTTACCCTATTCCAAACCAACGTCGTTGCCATTCCTATTTCTTCCAAAGTAATACTACATTTTTTCTTTTCTTTTCTTTTTTATATATACAAACAATGTGAGAAGGAAAAATCATGATAATTATGTGTGCGTAGAAACTCGAATTTGTATAAAAAAGATAAATCTTTTATCTAGAATAGGCTACATTTTTCAAAATAATGCTACACTTTTTTAAATTATATTTCAAGTTTATATCTCAAATGATATAACATTGATATTACACTATATTATTACGATATTTTGAATCATATTTGGAAAACAAATTTAGGAATTATAGTATTATTATTTTATTTTTTTCTTTGAAAAAAGACAAGTTATTTAGAAAGAAATGAATGATGTTATTCTTATCTTTAAATTTTACCAAGAAGTATTTTACACGCTGATGTGTCAGTGTTATATTAGTTTTATATCACATCATGATGTTACATAAAACTAGGTCTGACAAAATGAACGGATTGGGCAAATTCAGACGGGATGTAAACAGGTTTGGTTATAAAAGGGTTAAACCCATATTTGACCCGAATTGATCAGGTCAACTTGGGTTTGACCCGTTACCCAACTTTTTTTTTATAAATATAATACTACCTAAGGTTGTCATATTTTAATCAAGTAATACAACTAACAAAATTTATCATATTTCTCTGTTAAAGTTTTTGTAAATACACATTAAAAAATTATTTACTTCTCTATCAGTAGATGTAATCAGGTGAAAATTATGGTGATTGCTTTCATGAGTTCATTTTCTTTTTTAGCATGAACTAAATTCTCAAACTAGTAGCAACTTAAATAACTGTTTTGATAGATAACATTATCTAGAGACCTAAAAAAAACTTGTAAGATGATATAGATCTATGTAATTATGTATCAATATTTATAATTTGAATAAGACTATAGAATTTCGTAATTTCCCTCATTATAAATTATCTAATGAAGATTTGTCACTTCAAGTTTCGAAATAATAATCCAAGTGACAATCTCAAGATATTAGTATTCAAGAAAGACTAAATAAAAGTCATTCAGTGATATTTCATAATGAAAAAAAAAAACTTCTAATCACAATCAATACATAAATTTTTTAATACATAATTTTTTTTTTTTGTTTCCATCGTAATATTATTTGGAATAAGAGTTTTATTGGAAACAAAAGGAAAAAAATAACAAAACTAATGTTTACACAAGTTTTATATATATATTAAGAAGAAAAATCACAAACATCCATGAAAGAAAAGAACTATTCCCATCCATCCCCAAGATGATTTGAGGAAATCAATCAATGTCTCATCCATATATGACCATAATACTAAATTTTTTATTCAGAACACCATATCAAGAACATCCTTTTGTTGGGTAATTGAGAAATTCAATCACATTTATCGTCAATATGTCATAAATATAAAGTGAAGCTTGAAACTCCTTTTCTTTTAAGTCATAAATATTTAATAAAGCTTGAAACTCTCTTTCTAATTAACAAAAAAAAAAAAAAAATTCTAATTAAAAATTGTGCAAATCCTAAGACGCAAGGGTCCTTGTACACTTATGCCCTATAATATTTTTGTTAAGAGTGTAAGAGCATCTTTAATCATCATGTTATTTAAGTATTCAACACTAAATAATTGCATAATCATTTTTAAAAAGTGACACGTGATTTTTTTTTTTTAAATCAAAGTTTTATAATAATAGTTAGTTAAGATAAATAATATAATTATGCTAAAAAAATATCATTTTTTGAATTATATCATTAGAGTATAAATGTAGAAAATATAGCATTTTAATATCGTATGAATGCCAAAATGTACTTTTAGTATGAATAAAATAACATTTTTTTTTTTACAAAAATGTGAATTTTATTTTTCTAAATTCATCTATCTTAACTGCAGAGGTTAATATAACATTAAAAATCACATTTTTGACAAAAAAAACAAAAAAAAAACAAACAAAAACAAAGACACAAACAACTTTATTAAACAAATTAGAGAAACTTTACTTTAAGATATTTAGAAGAAAAAGATAGACACAAATAACTTTTTAAACAAATAGAGATATTTCACTTTAAGATATTTAGGGGAGAAAAAAATCATGAAAGAACCTGACAAAAATAGATTTTGTTTGTTTCTTTGGTTTTGCATTTTAATCTGAAAAAGGAGAAAGCATTGGCCTCTCTACAATAAGTAACAATCCAATATGATTAAGTGGTATAACAAACACTGTCTAATGGGTGACATTTCAGATGATTTAAATGGTAGAATAAACAGCATTATTGAACTTGAGCTTAGATCTTTCAAATATTCAAAAACTTTTAAAGTTATAATGCTTTTTCTTTTCTTTTATTTTATTTATTCTGTTGGTAAAAGTAATGGAGTGTTTATAATTTATTTATTTATTACAATTAACTTAATTAACTTATAAAAAATAATTTAACTTAATCCAAAACTTTCTTTAATCTGATTTTTCGTAGTTTAGTTTTTTAGACGGTTATTGTGAGCGACTTATTAATAATCAATTATATAATAAAATTATAACGAAAAGTTGATAAATACGAAATTTTGTTTTTTATTTTAATTTTTTTAATAATTTGTAGGCGGTGTTAAGGAGGAGGACGTTTTGATTTTGAGATTTATTTTTTTTAAGTTTGCTTCGATCGTGATAAATCAATGACCATATTAAAAAAAAGATATTTTAGTCGTAAAAAAATATAAAATAGACACATTACTAAAAGAATTAAAAAATTCAAGAACTTCTCAAATTACAAAATATTTTCTCTTATAACTTAATTTATAAACACTTATTATGAATAATGTATTTATTGAAAATACATGGGGATTAAAATCTATTATTTTATACAATAGGTCAAAGTTTGAACCATATACTATGCACACACATACTTACAATAGCTCTCCCTCTCCTTTTTTTTTGTGTGTAATAATAATTATTAAGATAAAATATACTAATTTTTTTTAAAATTTCTGATAATTATATTAATTTTTTTTGAAAATTTTAAAATTATATAAATCTCTTTTATTTTTTATAACAAATTACACTGACATTTCCTCCTGTTCATTTTTTTTAAAGACAAAATTATCTCTTCTATTTTTTTTTTTTTGTATTTCTTAAATTTTGACCATTTTTTAAAGAATTTTTTTATTTTATATAAAATCAAATTTTAAATAAATAATTTATATTTTTTAGTTAAAAAATATTATAATTAATATTTATTTGAAAATAAAAGAAATAGTTAAAAAATTGATCAAAATATATAAAAAAATATAAAAGAGTAATATTATCATTTTAAATAAAAAAATTGGACTTAGAGTGAAGGTTAACATAATTTTTAAAATTTTAAAAAAGATAAATATAATTGTTAAAACATTTGGGTAATGAAACCTCGAAGGTGAGTCTAATTTAATCATTGGCATTGATGATCTATCGAGTACACGTGCCGTCCCCAAAATGCCCCACATTTTAGGATTTCTGAAACCCTATCGGCGAAATGTCTATGTAAAACCTTAGAATTCTCAGCAAAGCCGGCCACCAACCGTCGGCCATGAGGGACAATCATGCAATGGACGAAGGAAAAGAAGGCACCAACAAAGCACCTTCTTCTTCTGTTCCTGCTGATTATCCTTCTCGGAAACGACTCTTCGCCAATTCGAAGCCGAAACAGGGTTCGTCTGCCGCATCGTCTGACTCGGCTCTCTCATCGGATTCATCATCAGATCGTTTTCGAAAGAAAACCAGAGATTTGCCTAATTTGTCAGATTGCCACAGCTGTGGACTCCGAATCAACAACACTAACCCTAAAGACAAACTCCAAACCCTAGATAGTGTGTGGCGCATCATACTCATCTGCAAGAAATGCACGAAACGTGTTCAATCCGCCGAATTATGCTCTTATTGTTTTCACGAGACAGCGGAAAATGACTGTTATCGATGCCCTGATTGTGAGCGCTGCATTCACAAGGATTGTGTTGTGAAGTATCGGGATTTTGCGCCATGGTCGTATTGTTGTTCGGAATCAGGGTTTATGGTTTGCGTTGACTGTTGGGTTCCAAAATTGCTTGCCAATTCGAATAAGGTTAAGGTTCATAAAAGGAGGAGGAATAAGGTGGTTTCAGAACCATGTTTGGTAGGTGATTCTAAAGTTCAGGTCAATGGTGGTGGCCATAAGTCGCCAGAGGATATGGTGAAGGATGCAAATTGCGTAGTGGTGGAAAAGATGGTGGTAACGGCCAAGGAAAATATGTTGAGGAAAGCTGTGGTGGTGAAAAGGGCAGTGGAATCAGCAAATGCTGCATTGGATTTGGCGGCGAAGAAAGGAGATAGCGGTGTGAAGAACAGAAGTTTTGTGAGCAGTAGTAGTGCTTCTTCTACTACTGTTGTGGATGATACTGTAGTGGATGATGCCGAACTGGCCATTCAGTTGCATCGTGCTATGAACAGTTCGCCAAGGATTTCTAAGAACTTTTGCTCTACAAAGAGTTCTTTTGCTGGTCCAAATATATGGAACTGTAATGGTAGTTTATCGGCTAGAGTGTCGGGCTCAAGAGGGCATCCTACTTGTCGTGGGAAGCTTGCAGTATGCACAACTAAGAAGTTAGCTGAGGACCTTGATAAAACTGTTTCAGAACCTTCAGTTTGCCTTAGTGCTTCAGATGATGGTTCTTGTATTGATTTGGATCATTTAAAGCCAGGCGATATGATTGATATGAGATTTAGTACAAGGGACGAGGAATGTCAAGAAAATAGTGAGATTGGTTTAGATGTTGACAATATAATGAAATTTGAATCTCAGTTTTGTTGGAAACAAGATGAGTTGGGGCTTAGAATTGCACCCAGGGGAGACTAGTATTCAATGTCACTTAAAGTGTGATGGAAATAATAACATGCTGCATTATGGAAGATGTGATGGGAAGTCTGATCGCTATTTGATAAAATATAGCAAGAGGCATCCTGGCTCCAAAGCAATTTCAAATTGCGAGACCAAGCTTTCTGATCGCTATTTGATCAAATATAGCAAGAGGCATCTTGGCTCCAAAACAATTTCAAATCGCGAGACCAAGTTTCTTTATGATGGTTTTCTTGTTGAAAATGAGGCTGTAGCTCCTGCAATACCCCTGAATTGTTCCAAGGAATCCAGAGCATTTTCTGATGCAAATCGTTGTGCTGTACCCATGCAAGCTTCTGCCTGTGGAAGTGGCTCATCCCAAGACCAGTCCTAACATAAATAGGTATTACAAATCGTTTAATTTCTCTTCGCGTTAAGTCATTACTTTGAATAGGTCTCCTTTATGATTGTTGAAGTATTCTTCCTATTTAAATTTGTTCCATCTTACATGTATCTAATTGCTAAGGATAATTTTCACTCGTGCTTAGGGTCTTATCATTACACAATTGGTCCCAAGCCTGGAGAAACGAATAAGGTTGTGTTGGATAGTTGATAGCCAACATAAAAACTTTGCCAAATCCTCTATATGAACACGAATCTTTAGACACTTGGAGTAAATCTTAAGGTGTTCCCTTAAGAAATGTGTTTGTGTGTGAGGAGATGACCTTTGATAGAGATAGTTTTTTTTTTTTTTTTTTCCCTGATAAGTAAAGATATTGTATAAGCCAACCTTAGATAGTTTGGATAAAGTTGACTTCAGTAGAGTATCTAATTGCTCAATGTCTTCAAACTTCACATCAACTGTTGATTTCTCATCACCGTGCATTGGCATGCATTTGTAGTGATGAGGAATGTTAGTACTAAAATTTGACACAAAAATAGAGGATTTATAATTAATTGATTATCTATCATCAGTACTAGTCAAAGTTACCATTATTTTTTCTTCTTCTTCAAGGAAAAACATCAACAAACCTAAATTCAAAATTTTCTTCTATTGTAGAGACTAGGGAGTTTTTTGGATAAGTAAGGTAAGATATAATAAAAAGGCGCCCGATGGGGATGCACCACAATACAAAAGATATACAGTTACGGGTTCAACGACCCCAAAAAATCTACAAAAGAAACTATAGACGACGGGAGGGTCTTCTTGGCCCAAAAAAATAGAAGGCGCAACAAGGCGTCCTTCAAAACAAAAGGGGGCTTCTCACTTCCCTAAAAAATCTGACAGTTCCTCTCGCACCACAAACACCAAGCAACACAGTGAGGGACCATCCCCCAAACCCTTTTGATGTCCTTTCTGACCTGCAAACCACTTTGGATTTTTTAGAAACTAAGTCATTTGAGAAAAAAAGAGGGGATATTATATTGGAAAACTTGAGAACAGTTCTATCTCATTAGTCTCTCTTGTTTCAATATGTATTCTCTGTGTGTGTGTGTATCCATATATTTAATTCTTTGGGGAGAATACAAAGGGTGTCCATGAGTGGGGTAACCAACTCAAATGGACCTTTTTAATGCCCATGGTCAGAAGTAAGAGCCCTTTAGGCTGGCCGAGGCAGATTTCTAGGGAGATATGTTACCTTGATACTTTTGCTTTACCCAAGATTGTTGGCATGGAAAAACATGGGTATGGGTATGCATACCCAACCCTTAAAAATAATAAAAAATATTTGGAAAGAAGATGCATCCAACACCTAAACATGCACCTACCTGGACACTGGAATCCGAGTCCATGTAACACCGCTATCGATCCTCATTTTGTTTTTTCCTTTGTGAGAGCTAAAAGAATTGGGATGTTTTGGCGCTTTAAAGAAATTTTACTTATCAACCAAAAAAAAAAGGACTGATATTTTTGATGGCATAATTAGGTTGTTAATACCCCCTCCCCCCCCCCCCCCCCCTTCTTTTAGTTACTATTCTTAAAGCATATCGTACTCATTGGTTAAAATAAAAACAAAGGCCAAAAAATATTTAAATTTTTTGAGATTTTGTGTTACAAAATTAATCTATGATATGTTAGGAAGCAGAGATTTGGTCCAACTAAGATGCCCATGAATCTTAAATCAAATACATGAATAAGAAATTGACATTGAAGAATTTATCTTTGGGATCTAGAAGAAGTGTGTACCATACAAATTTATGGATTTGAAAAGATGCCTTCAATTTAGAAGAACTTAAAATGTGATAACACTCAACGGAGAAAATTGGAAAGTAGAGTGCTGATGCCTGTGCTTCATGTTATGCTTGCTATATTAATATAAGGAAGAACATCCTCTTGGTGATCCCCTTTTTTCAAGGCCTTGTCAATTGTCAATATTTGTTCCCTAAAATACCAACTATTTTTTATGTAGAAAGTTTTTATATTCTTCTTGCTACTTAAGGTTATAAGTGGAATTTTCTGTCTCTTAAATACTTTAGGTGCTCCATTTAGTTTGGACTTTTGAAGAAAGTGGAATATCTACTTGATGATAAGGGGGAGGGAGAGAGAGAGAGAGAGAGAGGGGAGAAACTGTTTATTAGGAGGAGAAGGAGAGGGGTCTATTTAATTAAATCTGTTAAGAAGCCATGTTCTTATGTTCTCTTAAGTTCCTCTATTTAAGACTCTTACATCCAAACTTTTACAACCACATTTATCTTGAAAATATAACTACCTTCCCTCTACCTTTTATAAATGGTCTCTTATATCTCCTGATGTTTTCTACTTTCTACTCTCATTCTAACTACAGCAAGATGAGGATGAAAGGAAAAACAAGAAATTAAATTGATGGGGTGATCCTTTGCCATGTAAAAGTACAAGTTTCACCTGTGTTTTCCTTTTTCATATTGATAATATGATTTATTTGTATAGATATTATGCACAAAGGTAAGGTTGCTCTATTGTGATATGAAGGTCACGAGTTCAAGTCACGGAAACAACCTCTTTGCTCATAGGGGTAAGGTTCATTACATCTAACCCTCCCGGAATGATGGGAGCCTCGTTCACTGAGACTGTCCCGTGCACAAATTATTCTACAGCTCTTTTTTTTTTTTTGCACTTGCATTATGTGTTTGCCATAGTCTAGTATTGATGATAACAGAAAGCCAGAAGGCTACTACATAGTGACAGAAGATGATATTGCAAGGAAATCCTATGCCATAAACACTACCACTGCAAATAAAATGGAGGCTTAGTTTCTGCTTATTTGCTTCTGACCAACCATAAAACTATTTATTAGGTAATTGTTTCTCAATTTCTCCTGTTATTTTATGGATGCCCTAAAAGCCTAAAATTAGGTCCAATATTTGATTTTGGTTTAAGTCTTTAGTACAACGATGTAGACATAATGTTTTATTTTTATATGTTACCTCTTTTTTTCTTTCAAATATATATAATACTGTATTGTGTCTGTATTATATTTGACTGCTTCTTTTGCCAGAGTCTTTCCTTGGGCACCTATACAGTAACTCTGAAGATCTTACTTCCTTTATGTCTTTGCTATGTGCTGATTAAATCCTTTCTCACCCATTTTTCATATTTTTCTAATCTATTATTCTCTTTATTTCTTGAATTTCTTTCATTTGAATTCTGTGTGCAATTAATTTTACAGCCTTCAACTTTAATATCATACCAAATGCTGACACTGGTTAATCATAAACCCTAAGTCTGATATCCTGAGATTTTGGATTTCCCGTCTCACTATTATGAGACTTCATGGGATGTGTTTGGTTTGGATGTTGTTGGATAGGATTTTTGGGATACCGTGAGTTCACCCATCTAAAAAACAGTATTCACGAAAGTCCACAAAACCAAAGTTGGAATCACCAATTAACTATTTTTCCTCTGTGGGTTAGGGGTAATTTACTAAAAGGAATTTTAGTAATCTTGAATTTCGCTGCTTGATCCTAGTGTCTCTTGATTGTGACCCAATTCGTGATGCAGGACCAAAAGGGACAAATCCCAATATAAAATAGACTATTACATCAAATCCTAATTAAAATAAGGGTAATGACTGTTTTCTTTTAGAAGATTTCAGAGCCCAAGCAAAAGTAATTGACTAAAACAGAAGAGTTAATGGCCACCGCCTGAAGATTCAAGGGCATGAATTACCAAGGTGATGGGTCTTCATAACCTAGGTCGTAGTCTGCCGAGGTCACAGTTCGTCAAGGTAGTGATCCATCGTTATGGCCCAAAAACAAGGTCATTTCAACTAAGGTTGTTGTCGTCCACATGCAAACTTCAAAATAAACTATTGATGAGATCATTAACAGAAATTAGCAGTTGTTGAGGTTGAGGCAGTGGTCGAACAGACGCGGCTGTAACATGCTTCAGGTATGTTATCAGCCTGCGGTCATTTATTAGGTTATTAAGTGCACCATGCCTCAATCCTGTGGTCTAGGTTCAACATTTCATGTACTAGGTCTAGGTCCCACGACTATGATTCGATACCAATCATGGCCCTCCTCGGGAACGAGGGTAGCATGTAGGTTCAAACCTTCTGGGTCATACCCTGACTAACAAATGAAGGACATTGTGATGTCATGTGCAATTCTGGAAAATTCCATACCAAAATTTCTCGCCTTTTCTAAAATAGAATTTCCCGCCTTAAGCAATTTAGGTGCCTTCTGTGGCCTATTAAAAGACACCACGACCTTGGTACAAACAGAATTGTCCTGACAAAAACTAACTGCCAATCATTTATTTTCACTAGTTTGCTCTGCCATTCTTTCTCAATCTCACTCTGCCTAACTTCATCTTTGAATATGGCTGTTATTTATGCAGTAGGTGCAAGTTCCAATCCCCACACATACAATAAGATAGTCCCTCAATAAATAAAAAATTACATAAATAAAATATCCTCCAGGATAAAAAACGACTGGCACGTGGGGTGGTCCTTCCTATTCGCCATCTTCAAGCCTCTCTAATGATTCACCCTACATCAATTTCATATCAACGCTCTAGGTTGGCCCAATGTTTTCATGACACAGGAACCCTACATTACTAAAATGACTAAATATAGACTTAGAAAATCTCCTTAACCAGCTAGTTGAATAAATGAAATTGAATGTCAACATCTTTGTCCTCACACATTGTCTTTCATCTTTCACTCTCTTACAGAAAACCTTTGTCCATTTCTCCCATAAATCTTATATATCTTGTTGCAGTAAAAGCTAGAGTCTTTAACAGAGGTGTTAATTTTTAAAACAGGTATATTGAGGCAATCCAGGACCTGACAAATGAATGAACAGTGAAAATGAATTTTTAAGGCATCCTAGGGTGACCATTTTAATTATATCTTTAGATTGATCATCCATAAAGTTGGGGAGACTATAAGTTAAAGCTGAATGAATTGAGTAGGGAAGTAGTAGATTGTTGTGTGACCGATGATTTTCAAATCAAAGCAAAAGTTATATTAGACAAGGATAGAGTGAACCGTGCTTCATGGTTCATAATGCTAGGGAGTTTGTGACATAATATTCTCACAAGATAATTGTTGTTTGAATAATAATGTGAGACAACAACAACAACAACAACAACTACAACAAGAATAATAATATGTGGCACAGACTAGAATATAGTTATAAGCATTATTAAGTATTAAGGATCCACCAATTGAGAAGGACATTTCAAGGGGATGTTAATATCAGCTTTTCCAGTTGTTGGGTTCAAATTACTTTTCAGAAAAAAAGAGTTTCAATTACTTGCTGAGGTACCCTATAGTTTAACATTTTTATCCTGGAAACAGCCCTTTTTTTGGGGGGTGGGGTTGTTTAAACAAATTATTTTGTCTTTTACATTTCTTGTGGCCCTGTTTCTTTCTTTTTGCTCTTTTTTAAACATACTCTGAAGGTTGATTCTTTTTTTATGCTTCCAGATGATATAAAATTCCACTGATTTATTTGCCAGCTACAAGCAACTGAGACAAGGATAGAAGAGCTAATGTTGAGGTTACTTAGTGGTGCAGTGGCTTGGATTGTGCTCCGTTCATCCGTTGTAGAGTCATCCAGTAACAAGTTAGGATGCTGAGAGATATAAAACTCCACTGATTTATTTGCCAGCTACAAGCAACTGAAACAAGGATAGAACAGCTAATGTTGAGGTTATTTAGTGGTGAAGCGGCTTGGATTGTGCTCCGTTCCTCCGTTGTACAGTCCTCCAGTAACAATTTAGGATGCTGAGAGACTTGTAAATGGGACAGAGGATCATGAAAAGGGTGATAAAAGGTGAGGTGGGATAGTGATAGGTTTGAGGTTTGAATCTTGCATAATAAAAAAGAACTGCACCGTTTGTCTGTTGAAGCTGATAATTAAGTGTGTAATTTAAACTCTTGACTTTGTAGCTCCTTTTTTCCATCATTTAACTAAATAAAAAAAATGTAATTTGTATTAAAATTTCCTTTTGGGGGGGGGGGGGGGGGGGGTTGAACCCACATATACCGCAACTCCCAAAAAATTTACAAAAGAACCCACGTACATAGGAAAGGCCTCTATATGCATAATTTAAGTGGTAAAAGAGATGTCTTCCAGCACTTGAAATCACATATCCTCCATGTGCATGGAGGAATGGGTGCAGTTATGATGGAAGGCTTTTGTTTAATTACATAGCCCTGTTTTGATGTCTGAGAAGGCGGAGTAGAGGCAAGGAAATTGGGTGGTATTGGGTTTGGAATAGCTGCAAGATTCCAGAATGTCCTTTCTATTACTACAGAAATGGGAATATTGTCGTAGTAATATTATTTCATGATACAGCAATTCCATTTCCCATTGCTGGTTCTATGGCTTCTCCCTGGCTCTACTAAAGTTGTAGTTCATGACACCAGTTCTATTTATGGGGAACTTCAAATAGTGCCCAAAGAAGGTAGAGGAGAGTAAAGTTGGTAAGTTTCTTTGAATTTCCATCAAATTTATTTTTCTGTGCGCGCGCGTACACATTTGCATGTGGGGTTCAAATATAACATTTTTTTTATATGAATTTGAGACATTCTGTATGTTTTACATGGCATTTGAAATGAGTTCAATATGCTTTCATAGAATTTAATGTGAGATGTACACACTCACTACTGGAAAATTATAATTTATCTTCTTCCTTTTTTATTTATTTTTGAGTATGATAATATGATCTACAAAAATTTCTCCCCTAGAACAATGACACTATAATCCTATTCAAACACATGCAGTCTGCAATCTGCAATCTGCATTGCTGATAGGAGATCATATTGCCTAGCTCAATTGTGATTTCATGGGGCTTTGTTAAAAGCCAGACATTCTGTTTCTCTATATAACTGCTTATATCTCTTTTGATCTAAATCCCTCTCCTGGTAAATGTCTGATAAAAAGTTCCAAATTGTATACAGGGAGTTAATTTTCATTTTCCTTGGAGCTAACTACATTTGATATCTGAGATACTTGGAGAAGAAATGACAATTTGGATTCTTGCAACAGTTTTAAGGTTCATGTTCTGATTTCTTTTCTTTTGCTAGGGCATCTTGGCAATCAAATGTGGCAGGGCAGAGTCTCATTATTTTCTCTTAAGCTCTCTAAGAGGTACTGACATCTTTCATGCAGTATTTTTTAGCCTCTCTATTGCAGTCTCCTATCATGTGTCCGGGTTAATTTGACACCAATTTCGTGATGGCGTTGTACCGACACAGCACTCGAAACCCCAAAACACAAACCAGTGTTTAAACAGCGGCTTGAAGAAGACACAAAGATACAGGAAAACAAACTTTTATCACTAACTCACCGAATTATGAATCAAAGAATATGATTCGTAGATACAGTACACTCTTGTCACACAAAGGAAACCAAACATGCTCTAGCCTGCTCTCTACACTATGCTTGTCTTCTCCCCTTTTCAAGAGACTCGCACTTTAGCCAAGTCTCACCGCTCACATGTGCCCTGCACATGACATGCACCCTGCACATGACATGCAGTTACCCCCAACTGCTAGGGTTTGTCACAAACTGCCATCTGTGCCTTGCAGTTGCGCCCACAACTGCTAGTGCTCTCGGAAGCCTGGGATGTGCGCCACCTGTGAGGATCCGTGCCTCACTTTGCCGCACACAATAGGGACCCTTGGATCAGCATGCCATCTGTGAGAATCCGTGCCTCCCATTGTCGCACACTGTCCATGCGCCAACTCAGCAGGCAGTTGCCTTGCGCCCAGCAACTGCCTCGCAACTGCTCTGTGCCGCAACTGCCTGGCGCCTAGCAACTGACTTGCGCAACGGCATGCAACTGCCCCGCACAACCGCACGCAACTGCCCCGCAACTGCCTTGCGCAACCGCACGCAACTGCCTTGCGCCCAGCAACTGCCTCGCAACTGCTCTGCGCCGTAACTGCCTTGCGCAACTGCACGCAACTGCCAAGCCCGAGCCCTCACCCAAGGACACGGCCATATATAGTCGGCCTTGAACCCGCGCACTTCTTGACCCATCCCTTGCTTCCGTGTTAGCCATCGTTGCCAAGCCATGCCCCCACATGCCTTGGTCTTCCTTAGCCGCGTAGGCCACTCGCCCATGGGCGCTTCGAGGAGGTACTCCCCCCTATATATGTCAAAGTACAATTTGCCCACCTGACAGGAGTGGATACAACCACTTGCAAAACTAGCTCTTCCCCCTGTGTGCATCTGCCTTGCCAAAGGCAACCCATGCACCAACTGTTCACAAGCTCGGCTGCACTAACTCTGCACTGTCTAAGTATCCGATACTTAGAATATTTTGACATATCCCAACTTTGGAAAGTCATTCCCACTTCCGAATCTCATTCCATCCTTGAATAGCATTCCATTTCCCGAATGTCTTTCCGCACTTGAATAACATTCCAAGTCTGAATGTTATTCCAAGGCATAGCATGCCTCCCCATGCCCATGCCAATGTCACCAAGGCCGGACATGCCTCCCCATGCCCCAAGCCGCCGTGTCAACTTAGTAAGGGTCTAACACCATGGCACTACCAGCAAATCAGCAATATACCTCCTCTTGTTACAATGGCTAACAGACGGTAAACTCGGTGTTCCTCCCTCCCTGTAATAGTAGTTCATTGCAAGAAATCATTTCTATAAGCTCATTTATGAGGATTGTTTAGAGCAGACATAAAACTGAAAGCAAAAACACATTTCAATGGATACAAGAGATATTTTTCCCATCTCGTTAAAAAAACGAACTTTTCTTCATTTATCTACATATAAACTCTTCCCAGGCACTGTATTTTACATGAAAAATGCATAATATCCATATTAGAGGACAAAAGCCAGAAAAGGAATGGCATAGGATGTGAGACCAAGTTAAAGACCATAAACTAAAATAATAGTTACAGAAGAACATCAAAAGGGTTCTCAACCAACCCACCAAAGAAAGGGGTTGTAAAGATCCTTTGGTGGCATTGAAAAGAAACACAAACTCCACCATAGTTGTTTCTGCTGAGTGGAAAGTTGGGAAAAAGAAACAAAAACTGTCTTTAAATTCGTTTTAATAGTGAGGAGCCGGTGGCCTATGTGTAGACTGCACACATTCCCCAGTTTTCTAATCGATATATCTTCCCACTTTCGTGTACTTTCATATTTATACTGACAATATATCTTCCCAGAATCTTTCATGTGTGTGTGTGTGTGTGTGAGAGAGAGAGAGAGAGAGAGAGTGCGCTCCTATTCAGCACTCCATCTTCCTGAGTTGGTCAATTTTAGATACTATTCGAATGGCTAATTCTTTGTTACTCTCTATATTTCACTCCTGTCAAATTTCTGCCTGAAGTAATAATTATGCTTCTTTTATCATAAAAAGGCAGAACATAGGCCATGGAAGTCATGCTATATGTATTATGCAGTACAGACAAAATAATTGCCAGATTGATGCTTATATACAACGGTTATATAGCAAATAAGAATTTTGACTTCACCAACTGTTTAATTTGTACTTTTAAGTAGAGGTTTGCCCCAAACGCCACCATCTCAATTTGCTTTTGTTGGGGAGATGCAAATGCATTGAATAATTCCAAAGATGTCTATATGTCACATGGATAACATGCAGATGTGTTGAGTCTCACATCGGGTGGGTACTAAGGGGTAAATGGACATATATATGGAGATAGGCAGTAATGCTCAATGCCTAACAGTTTAAGCTTTTCGAGTTGAATGACAAGCAGTGGTTTCAAAAAATGAAATAGTTAGTCTACCATAGACTAGAAAATGCCAAATTAGCTAGAAGTAGGGCTGCTAAGACTATAAAAAACATTATGGCGATTAATTAATTAAATCCCACCATCAAGGGCTTGTGCCTTCCACACTGTCTTCTCCTTTTTTGCACCACTAAATGCCCACAATTATATAGCAAACACTACACAAACTAATATCTATAAATACCCATCAGGAGTTTTGTGTCTTCCACAAGCAGTCATCTCCTCTCTTCATTCTCTACTTCTGTGAGGATTAGCCTTTGCCTTACAATTCCCTCATGGCTACTACACCTGCACTTAATGATCTCCAAATTTCGATTCCCAAGAATGATATTGAACCAAAACAATGCCAGGAAGCTGGTGAGAATACTCTTGACTACTCTCAAAGGGCACAATGGCTTCGAGCAGCTGTGTTGGGTGCCAATGATGGGTTGGTCTCCATTGCATCACTGATGATGGGTGTTGGAGCTGTTAAAAAAGACGCAAAAGCCATGATCCTTGTCAGCTTTGCAGGGTTATTTGCCGGAGCTTGCAGCATGGCTATAGGAGAGTTTGTCTCTGTATACTCTCAACTTGACATAGAGGTTGCTCAAATGGAGAGAGAGAAGAGAATGGGAGAGAGTGAAGGAGAGACGGAGAAGGAACAGTTGCCGAATCCAATGCAGGCAGCTACAGCATCAGCTCTGGCCTTCTCTCTAGGGGCCATAGTGCCGTTACTCGCAGCTGCATTTGTAGGAGACCATAAGGTGAGGCTGGGTGTGGTGGTGGCTGCAGTGAGCCTGGCATTGGTGGGGTTTGGAGGGGTTGGAGCAGTGCTGGGGAGGACTCCGGTGGTGAAGTCCGGTGCAAGAGTGCTTGTTGGAGGGTGGATGGCCATGGCTATTACTTTTGGACTGACCAAGTTACTTGACTCTATTGGACTTCAAATGTGATTGTTTGTTCTTGGCAATTTTTGCCTTCAAATCCTTTCTTTGCTTTTCCTTTTTGGTTTCATTTTAGTACATGTAAGATTTCTTTTCACACGTCTGAAAAAAGTGTGCTAGTGGATTGAGTTTGGTTTGGGAAAGCAAAGATTGTAACTCAATGGAACATGTATTTATGCATTTATGAATTCCTCAGTTTTTGGGTTGGGAAATGTTACACTTTTGGTAAGCATTTAGATGGCTTTCAAAAGCAAGATTTTACTATGATTGTTTTCATTCATGGCATATAGAAGGCTTCCAAAAGCATTCTTTTTTCTTTCTTTTTTTTTTTTTGTTTTAATTGCATAATATTCACTTTTTTTTATTTATAAAAGCGATGGAGAATTACAATTAACCATTCGATTCAACTCAACTCAACTCAATAGTACAATTACAATATTACATATTCACTTTCTTTTGATAGAAGCAATGGAGAATTACAATTGATCATTCAACTCAACTCAATATTACTATTAATCATTCAATTCAACTCAACTCAACTCAACTTAACTTAATAGAACAATTATGGTATTACATATAATTAATTATCATTCAACTCCACAGTACAATATAACAATAACATGAGCCTCTCAAATATGGATTCTAAACAAACAAATCAACTCAATCCATGACTTTATAAAAATAATACTCACATTCTCCTAACGAGACATGTGAGACTTAAACTCATGACCTCTCTCAAATAAGGAAGACATAATTGTATAATATTCACTTTTTTACTTGCTAATAAGAAGGAAACTTGCTGATAAAAAGAGAAATAAAATCCAATAGTAAGAGGGCATGGAGAAACTCCATACTCATTCAGATTATTTTCTGACATGTATTCTATATTTAAAATTGCTTCTAATATGGAGCATCATGAACTTTTTTTCTTATGATTTGAATATATACCCACATGTCAAAGAATAATTTCAATGAGACTGAAATTTCTCTCCTACTTTACCATTGAATTTTTCCCCCCTGTTTAATGGCTTCGCACAAACCCAAGTTCTGACAACTTAAAAATTAACAATTTTGCAGAAACCCAAGTTTTGAGGACTCAATCCAAACACAGGATTCTAACTGCTGTAAAACTTGACTTGCAGCTCTTTTAACTCAATAAATGATGGATAAATTGACTTAAAAAACATGTCATAAATCCGAAAATCTCTCGGAAGTCCTCCGACAAAAGCTGGGAATACCACTTTGAAAGCACATTACAAACCTCAAAACTCTCCCATGTCAAAGCGAAGAAAAGCTTTGATAGCTTCGCTACAATGGTTGCCAGCATCTTAGCGAAACAATGCAACTATATGCATCCATAGTTACAATCCTTGCCAAATCAGAGCTTGAAAACAAATGTGTGTAAGCAAGCAACATTGCTTACTATCCTTAGGGCAAGAGCCACATCCAGGATGGAGGAGATGAACTAACCTCCATGACAATGAGAGGTGAAGAATGATCTTTCAACTCGACAGACCATGACATGTTTTGAAAACTCAAAAAATAAGTAAGAATACAAAAATCAACATCATTTTCATCTTTTCCTTGCAGTATATGATAAAAATAGCCCAAGTTCTTTGCCACCATCTTTCCTATTAGCACTATATTTCATTCACCCAATTTCCAGGGTGACCCATAGTTTGGACCCCAACCTGGGATTCTTTGGAAAACTTCATAAAACCAAATTTTGCAATAAAACCCACTAAATCCAAATTGCATAAATTAAAAAAATAAAAAAAAAAAAGTCTACGAGAAGCTAAAAAAAAACAATTTCTCAAAATGAATTTCCACTTAACGCACCACTTACACATTATTCAATATATATACTATATAAAGGATAAAAGAAAAAATTCACAATTAAAATCACTTTTATATAATTGTTACCAAATACCCATATACAAAATTCATTATAATTTTCAGAACCCATTTTACAATAACCAATTCTCCAAAATCCGAAACTGCCCCAAAACAGATTCTATCAGCTCCATGAAGTAATTTCATAGCACAAAAGAATAAATCACTTGGTAGAATAAATAAATAACCAGCCTAGCCTTGTGCCAAGAATTTTCGCAGTGTCATAATGAACAATTGGTTGTTGGCAGAAGCTTATAAAAGCCATGCACTGTAATTCCAGTGATCACATATAAAAAACATGACCGGGAGCAAGTCAAAAAATAGCACATAATCCTACAAATTCCTCGCTCGAAACAGGCGCATGCATGCATGTTTTCAGCCAAACAAACATTCTTAAAACATAGAGAATGAAAGATATATTAGCACTAGAAAAACAAAAAAACAAATATGTATACCAAATAAATCAAATATTTAAACTGCAGCAGTATGTGCAGAAAATATTATTGGACAAACATATCACGATTACAAAGCTTATAAACCCAAGAAAAAATTTAATAGGTAGTTCCTACAAAGAATTGAAACTATCAAGTGTGAGAGATAACACTAGCATTCCATGGATCTTTGATAAAGCTGAGATTTACAAGTTTCTTTTCTTAATCCATTTTGGCAGCAAACAAAGCATAGCTCAATCAAACAGGAGACATCCAAATTAAGCAAGAGCAAGAAGTGGGCATGATAAAGTGCATTACAAATCAACATTTTACGGTGAACAGAGAACAATCACAAAGTTAAAAGAAAGTACTGAACATTATAATAGACTTTAAAAAACAAAAAAAAAAAAATAAGAAGGGATATTTTGACAATCTAAACACAAGCTTGAAGTAGCCAAAGCACAAACAGACATGTTTTCCAATTGCGGGGGTAAAGAAAAGGCATTTCCTCCCAAAACAAAAACAAATCCCAAGAATCATTTTTTCTTCCAAGACACTTTCTTCCAGAAGAGGCAGCAGTTTCCAACAGAAAATTTAAAGGTGGAACCTTCCTCAAGGTGAAAGGGGACAGCTAATGGGAACCACGAGCTCACGTGGGAACAAGAGACTTGAAAAGAAACATAACCAGTGATCTGGATCTCAGCAATGGAAACCGAGACATCACAAATGGATAACAAGAAACAACCTTCTCCCCAAGAAGAGCAATGTGGAACAAAGAACCATGACAAAACAATGGACAGCAGTTGCTGAAGTCTTTAAGAGCTTCCAAACAACCAGCTACATGATTAAGAAGAATGGAACTCTTCCAATGCTTATGGTGAATTAACTTGCAGATGGCTTGTCACGCAATACACTTTCCCAATATTAGTAAGTCTATACGTATCCAACTAGCAACAAAGAAACCCATTCACGTATCCAAAAAGAGCATAAGTAGCCAAGTAGCCTGCCAAAAGGTTAAAAATATCAATATTTAAAGAAGTAGAAACTAAGAACTGGCATGCAGTATTGTACAAAACCAAAATATAAAGTACGAAGAAAATATAAAATTACCCGTTAACTCCTGTTTATTTGTTAAGACACTGAGTTTAGAAGAACAGGAAATGGAATTATGCTTCTTACCCAGTCTTTATTAGCCAATCAAAAAGAACACCCGATCATGGACCCCAAAAATATTTTGTATAAGCACCAAAAACACTAAACTGAAACCAATGGTCCACCAGACACCCATCTAACACCAAAAAAACTTCCAGATGTTCAATTTCATATGCAAGAAAACCATTATGAATCCAGCAGCAATTATAGCATTTGTATTTGCCTAAGCAAAAAAGTAGGTATCCAGCAGCAACAATGGCATTCAAAAGAGTAACACTAGATTCGAATGTGCATGTCAAGCAAGCATAAGACCTCATCGGACCAATATCTCCAACATTTTAGGGACACAAAATAGTAGATTATAGGTGCCAAGTTTAAAACTTTCAAAAGACTGATCCACTACATTGACCAAGCTCGCCCAAACATCAAGAAGTGAAAACATCCTGTGAACAGAGACTCCCAATGCTTTGCAGCCAGTAGCAGCTGCACCTCCAGTTCTTCAGCTGCAATAGGACACAAACAAAGATCCATTAGCACCAAAGAAACCTGAAGTATTTGCAAAAACCTAGAGTATGTTGCATACCACAATTTTAGGCAGTCATTTCATCCAGATCGGGAACCTCCTGTACCACGACGCTCATATGGTCCAGAGCGGTCACGATTGTATCGATCGCCTCCCCCACGACCACCAGAATCCCTGTTGCGTCCACTAAATCGATCTCCATTCCGATCAGGACCATAACGACTGCCCCCGCCACCGCCATACCTATCATCTCTGCCACCATACTTGCCACCTCCCCCAGGACATTCCCTAGCAAAATGTCCTGGCTTACCACATTTGAAACACTCTCCACCACCAGATCCCCTACCACCTCCATAGTCACGGCTCCGATCGCGACCACGGTCACGGTCACGGTCACGGTCACGGTCGCTACCATGGTCTCTGCCAGAACCTTGGTTAGGCTGAGCTTTGTCAACAGTAATAGCTCGCCCATCTAAATCCATTCCATTCATTTCTTCAATGGCATCTTCCATTGCATTCTTATCATCAAAAGTGACAAACCCAAATCCACGAGAACGTCCAGAGACCTTGTCAATAACCACCTATATCAAAGTGAACATTTAAGTCTTGTCAAAACATTACTTATATAAATCACCCATTACCCAAATAGAACAATACATGGCCAATTCCATTTAAACTGATGCATTTTCTCATGTTACATATTCATCAAAACAGTTGAAACCCTTACTAAATCAACAAAGATGCACCAGCACCTAATCTTTTAGCCAACCCCCCCCCCAAAAAAAAAATGTTGGGGAAGCGCAACTCCAAGTGCTAGCATCAAAGAAAAAGTTGTTTCACAAATGAACCACCATTAGATGATAGAATTAAACCTCTGTCTGTCTAACAGAAAGAATAATATAACACCACCCGAAAAAAGCTTTTAAATGGAATCTTGGTGCCAAGTACAAGAGAAGTAAAAATATTGATACAAACAGGGGAACTGGACAAAGGCTTCCAGCATAGTCAAGGACAAGAAAAAAACTGACCTTTTTTTTTCTTTTCAGAGAAGGGGGAGGGGCGGTTTGAGAAGGAAGAAAAACTATAAGATGAGCAACTAAAAAGGTACATTGTTCACTGTTAAATGAAGTGCAAGTTCAGTGAACAGAAATTTGTACAAGGAAATGGAAGCATGGAAACATAACTCAATTACTCAAATAATTGATTACCTTTGCCTCAAGAAGATGGCCAAACTTTTCAAATGCTTCTTTTAGACCTCTATCAGATGTTGACCACGAGAGGCCACCAATAAAACAGCGATACTCCACATCTTCTGACATATTCAGAACTGCTTTTTTCCCCATAGAGGAAATATCAAAATAACAAAAATACAGTAGTGTATAATCCACTTTTGTATAGAGCACATAAAAAACAGAAGAGAACAGGGAAACACTTGTACACATCAATGGTAAACATACAGTCAACTAGTGTTATCAGAACTGGACGGACAGACCAGATGGTCAAACCAGTGAACAGGCCATTGATCCTGTTCAGTTCTTCCATTGGATCGGCTGTGTAATGAATCCAGAACTAGCAGGTGATAATCAGCCAAACTGGACTGATTTTGCAAAACTGAAGAGAACCAGGCAGTTCAACTGGCTAAAGTCTACAGCTTTCTATTTCAATAAGTGTAGAGATTACATCTTGTAAAGACTTTAACCCTGGTATTTCATGTGGTTTACACTACCAGCTGCCTCAACCACCAATACACCTCCTTTGGTAACTTTCTACCAGTGCAGACTTACATAAACTTGCCTCATACATACACACACCCATCTAAATTAATTTAGATATAAAACCAAGTTATTTGACTAACTTATCCAATAGTTAAAACCGGTGAACTATGAACCGCCCCCTCACCAGGTGATGCAGGTTCAATTCTGAGAACTATGCATCCAACTAGTTCTAGCAACTAGCAAGTAATTCGCAAGGTAATGAAACCCAACACAAACAGCTATTTGTCTCACGACCAACATATACTTCCATTTTAATCTTAATGTGCAAAATGCAAGTCAATTAAGAGAGTTGGTAATGAATAATCCCCAAAAAAAAAAAAACAACTACCTTTGGCAAGGTCCTCCAGAATAAAGAATGCAAGCATGAACAAGTTTTTCTATGACGAAAAAGATCTAAGAAGGGTTGCATACAACAAACAGTATACTAATAGGAGTACAGGACATACTCTAGAAAAGAAAATAAATAATTACAGTAATGTCATGAGTGAAGTGATGGGAGGATAATCACCCAAAAAATTAAAAACTAAGGGCTTAATGACATGCTTTGATGTCCTACAGAAATATAATAAGTTCACTATAATTTACATAGCATCTGAAATGAGCCAGTTCATTCTTCCAGCATCTAAATACTTGTTTTTCTTAAATAACTGTTTATGATATAGGTAGCATTCAAATTTCACAGAATAAAACTCCTCCAATCACACTATCATTTATATAGATAACCCAGCTCCCTGAGGTGGCCCCTTTCTATATATTGTATGCTTAATTTGAATACTTTGAAACAAATGTGCTGTTTAAAAACCCACAATACACTCATCCTATTTTTGCTCAAAATACATGTTACATCTGACTTCACCAAATTCAAATGGTTGACTGGTGGTAATAAGATGGAAGAATTAGAAGGGAACACCAGGGGAATGCATAAACTGGTGATTAAGCACTCAGACAACAAATCCCCACGTATAATAATAACCATGTTCTGAAACTTATCCTGATATTATCGTTTAATCGCCATGTATGATTATAACCATGTTCTGAAACTTATTCTGATATTATAGTTTAACAAATAAAACCGTAATTTTTCACCTAAATTTCAACAATTTTTTTCTTTTGGATAAGTGATTTCAACCAATTTCACAAGTTACTACCATATATTGCAAATAATTCCTGCATTGTCTAAATTTCTTGAATTACTCGAAACAGTTATAAGTTTCCAATGGGTATTTCTTATTCTAGGGACCATTGGTTGCCATACAATGGTAAAATGCTCAATCTGACAAGTATGAGAATGTGGGTTCAACTGTTCAACTTCGAGAGTAGTCATTTTTAAATAATATCAAATGTTTGGCCTACCTTCACTCTACACTACTCCTCACCGCACCCTGCGTAAGAGGTACCAATATTGGGTAATGGCCCTTTTTTTATATATTTATTATTTTCTCGAGTCTTGATATACATCAATACTCTTGCAACATCTTGAGTTATCATAGTTAGTCTCGATATTTTCACTAATAGCTTGCAAATTATGAATTATCCAATGCCAATTAATTCAGAACTCACAAATTTGTCACTTGTTTCTTAGCCTTGTCCCACAAAATCCAACAAACATCATAATTAAACTAAACCCCACGCTTTCCAGCCTCGTCAGGCCATAATCCAACATGTCAAAAACATTCTCCACCTCTGTTTCGGTTCTTAATCGATTACTGGATTCTTTTCACGAATCTCAAAAAGTTAGCATCTCAAAATTAAGACCATCTAACAAACCAGCCAACAACCATCATCAACAACAATCATAAAATTAACTAATCAACCATGCGATGATAAAGATAGATCTGATAAATTGAACATTCCAAAATAACAAAAACAAAAACAAAAACAGAAGTGCAACAATCAGTATTAACTGTTCAACAACAATAACAAAAAATAAATTGAGAAGATGAACTGATAGGTACCAGAAGAGAAGACACGATCAAATCAGAGCACGTAAAGAGGGAAGGAAAGAAGGCGGCTTTTAGATATTCTGTGTTTCTTTGAAGAAAGGAACCGAGTTCGATATACGCAAGTGGATATCGGAATGTAATTGCGTGATGTGTTAGGGCACATTTTTATTAATCTCAGCCGTTGATCATGCAATTACGGGGTCCTACTGGTTCTGCGACAATTGCTACGGTGACGCACGAATCACGCGTGTATGACTTTCTCCATTCAATCGTACAAGGGTAAAATACATTGAAGATCGATGTCAGCATAAAATTTTACCAAGTTTTTTTATACGCTGCTGCGCGCGGGTGTTAGTCATTAAGTCTCTTCGAATATGCAGGTATAAGTCAATTAAAACTTTTGAAGTCACTTGACATTTCACTTGACATGACTAGTATCAAAAAACTAAATTTATTAACACCAAAAATTGTCACATTAATAAGTAAATTTTTTTAATAAAATATTAAAATAAAGATAGCATTATTGTTAATTAATATGGATAATATTCATACTAATATTATGTTTGCCAAAAAGATGTGTCATTAAATTGCATGCCATGATTATTCGTGATTGACGTTAATATTATTTTTACATTAATTGTCCTGAAATATTTAACAATTAAAAAAATTTATTGTGAGATTTTTAAAATTATGCTATTTCTTTTATTAAAAAATTATATGTACTTTTCTTTCAATTTCTTTTTAAAACAACATATGTGTCTCTTTTATTTTATTTGTATTTTTTTAAAATTTTGACTCATTTATTTTAATTTTTTAAATTTTAAATAAATATTGATTAAAATATTTTTAATCAAAAAGAACAATATAAGTTATCTATTTTAAATTTATTTTTATATAAAATGAAAAAAAAATCTTTAAAAATAAAGTTAAAAAAATTAGTCAAAATGTAAAAAAATATATATGAAAGGATTGTCATTTTGAGAGGGAAAAAATGGACATGATGGAACTATGTGTAATTTGCCAGTGAAATATGAAAAAATAATATAATTTCAAAATTTTAAAAAATGTCTTTGTATCAGAAATTTCAAAGAGAAATTAGTGTAGTTTACCCAATATATAATGATTATAAATGAAATAGCAAATCATTTTATCTTTGATAATAAATAAATTATGTTATTTGTGGAAAATAATTTTTTGAATATCAATATGTTGGGTAGTTTGTAAGTATTCACTAAAAATTTTATGACCCGTTTGCAACCCGAGACGACCTGAAAAATAGACAATGTGAACAATTTTTTGATCTGCTTTTATTTTTTGGATCCGTCTTTTTATAATGTAACCCACTTATACGAGGGTATCATTTTTTAATATTTTAATTTAAGAGAAGATAGTCGCTATCGAAGAAATTGAGTTTTGGGTTTTGAGAGGCTTTTACTCTTATAATCTCGTTGATATATAGTGGATTGATCATCGCTATCCGTAAATATAAACATTTTGTCGAACTATGTAAATTTTATGTTTTATTTGTACGTTTTATTTATTTAAGATCGATTTATTATTTTTTTAATCATTTTCACACAACACAATATACTTAAGTACAGACTTAAGACCGACCTCCCTGATCTTAGGCCTAATCCCACCCACATGGTACTCTTTGTACTTAAAAATTTCACCATCCCCCCCTTGAGGTTCATATGCTTGTGACAAATACCTTCTCCCCTTTATTTTATAGACTTGATCAAAGGACAAGATCGTGTCACTCAATTAACTTTGTTATATTCCAATTTTATCCTTAAAAATGTTGTCTATATAAAATTAACCTTCAGAGACAATATACATACATTTTCGACCAATTTATTTATATTTATCGATATATAGAAAAGAAAATGCAAGGGTAGCTAAGGAAGACCATGGCCCTAAGAATTGTGAGAAATTCATTTTTTATTATAATTTTGTTAACTTTTTATAAATTAAGAATTGTCTCTCCCTAAAACAAATGTTGATTTTTCATTAAATTCTTCTTAGATTTTTGCCCTCTTTAGTTACAATTTATGGACCCATCATTGAATATATATTAATAAGATATTTTTTATACTAATTTAAAAATATTAACATCATATAAAATTTTTATAAAAAATATATATTTAAGAGACACTTATTATTTAAACATGAGTTAAAAAAATAAATTTAAAATCATATCATTAGAAATTTAATTTACTAGTACATGAACAAGGGCCAAGGTCATCGATTTATATACATTTAAAATGTAAGATACATGGTAATATTATGTCGACATGTTTAGTGACATTTTTTTTTCTTCACAAATTATACGTGTAATATATAATATTTATAATAAAAAATAAAAAATAACACGTGTGGTCCACAAAAGCATAAGTAAATTAGGCCGGATTTTAGGTTTTTTTAAATTTTAAAAAATATCTTTCATACAAATAAAATATTTATATTTGTTTAAATTAATTTACTTTAAAATTTTAATCTAATCTAATTTTTATTTACTATTTTTAATTAATTTTTTTAAAAAATAAAAATTAATATTTTTTTTTAACTCATCATCTCTACCATTTCATTCCAAAATTTTGACTCAAATCATCAGGAGAGACTTGGAAATTTGTTGATGGTTTTGGTTTCCGGGATTAATTTATTTAGGTTTTAATGGTAATAAAAATAATAATAGCGAAGTAAAAATGTAAAAAGCAGTAGGAAGAAAAAAAAGAAGAGAAAATTGGTCGACTGAGAGGGTTGAGGGTTTTGGGTTTGGCCTATCTTTCTTGCTTGTCTCTGTTCTCTGCCATCGTGCTGCTGCTATTATTCATCTCCATATGATTATAGACACAAAGAACACAATAGAGAAGGAATTATGTGGTATCTGTGCGTGTTCTACCACAGATTGTTAGATTACAGAAAACCTGAAGTTGAATCTCTTGCAGAGCTCTTTGGTGCCTTCAAAGACAGTAACAGTGATAATAATGGTAACCCACAAAAGAAGTCATTGGAATGGAGGCTTCCTCAAGACCACCACCCGGATTCTCCTTTCCACTTTGTCAACCTCCCTTCCGAGGTCATTGCCCGTAGTATCGCCAATCGAAGTAGGTCCTTCCTACTATTTCTTTACCCTTTTTACTGTATAGTGAATTTTAATGATTGCTTCGAAAATGATTCTGAAATATATGCTTGCCCGCCGTCTGTCTGGTCGCTAAGAAAAGAAAGGAAAACAGAAAGAAAAGGAAAAGAAAATAAAAATAAAAATTAGAAATACATTTTACGGTGACTACTTGTTTACTATCTTACTTTTGTTGTTGTTGTTGTTGCTTTTTTTTTTTGCTTTTGGGTGCATACAATTGAATTCTATGTTGAAGTCCTTTCTTCCTTACCATCTCTTTACTTTTTTCTTTTTTCGGTAAGCAAGCAGTTTATTCAAAGACCACAAAAACAATTACAACACAAGAACACAACAAGACAACAAACAACAGCCAAACACCGACATCAGATTTCTAAGCTCCAAGGAAAATCCTGTCTGGAATACCAAAACTCATGCATATCTCCTAGTTCCCATAACACCACTTGACTCCTTTCCATACGAAACAGCCTAACAGAGAAATAACTGAGTTAATGACAGATTCTACTGCTACTCATTTCCCCTGCATAACCTTCTTGTTCCGAGCCTGCCAAATGAGATAGACTGTAATGGAAATGATTCTGAAACATATACTTGCCTGCCCTCTGTTTGGTTGCTAAGAAAAAGGAAAACAGAAAGAAATGGAAAAGAAAATAAAATAAAAGTTAGAAATACATTTAATGGCGACTACTTATTTATTATCTTACATTTGTTGCTTCCTTTTGCTTTTGGGTGTATACAATTGAATACTATATGGGTTCCTTTTTCTTTTTCTTATTTATTTATGTCATTTAAAAATTAGAATATATTTCAAGTTATTTGAAAGATTTATAATGTCCTCTCATTCAGTCTTGTTCTTTGGTGACACTCCCTTGGCTTATCACCTATGATACCAGCACCGCAGAAAATTGCTAGTCATCAGGGTCCCATATCTGGAAGAGAGCTGAATGTCTATGAGCTCGAAATGGCTGTAGCCCGTAGGTGTCATCGGCTAGTTAGGGAACTCCTCTTGTTCTGGGAGATTAGAGTCATTAGACTAATAGAGATGCACTGAAGTGGTTTCGAGATCAAAGAGAACTGTACTCTTTTTCATTTTTTTTTTATAGTTAAAAGCAATCGACTAAAGTTATTTATCAAAAAAAAAAAAGCAATCTACTAAAGTTGCCAAGGGGTGCAGCCCATGCATACACTGCATACATTGAGCCAGCATCGACCTTAAACACCAAAAAAGAAGAAGACTAAAAGCCAAAAAGCAAAGAATTCAACCTGCGCGACAAGTAAGATAACACTCCTTACCACCCTCTGAAAAGACCCAACCTTGTTGGGAAAACTGCTCCTTACCTTCTTCCTCCTCATCTTTCATAGTTAGCGGAACTATATCATTTCTTTAGCGCTCTCTCACATCTTGAACTAGACCCCTTCCATTCTTCTTAAGTCATTCACTCCCTTCAATCTTCACCTTCTATTAGACAAAGATTGTCATCTCTTCATCCTTGAATCCCTCATATGACACTTGAAGGGAATTTAATTGAATTCGTCATTCAGTCCAAAAATCTCACTCAATTTTTATCCTTGTTGTCAACGTGAACTACTATGCCAGCTCGCTAATGGAGCAAGAACAACCAATGGATCACACTCAACCTGGAGTTATTTGATTCCAACCACCCACCTCCTCTCCTAACTCGATCCCCATCTTGTGGAAAAGGGCAAGATCCTTAACCCCCCTGCTCTAGTTGACGAGGAGGATCCCTAGCTATCTTGGATGGACCAACTTTAAAAAGAGTCCTCCAATGACGCTGACTTGGCACACTCAACAACAGAAAACCCCTATATGTCAATTTCTCCCTTATCATAATCCTGGACCACTGCTACCCATAAATAAGAAGCGTCAAGCTTCTCCCACCCTTGAACCTTCATGGTTGTGGAATCTATAAAAAGGAAAAAACCATAGTCTAGAATTATTTGGATGCTTAACACAGTCCCTCTTCCCAAAATTTAACATAATTGAATCTGCTCTTTCCTCTAAACCGGGATCCCCCTGCAAAGGTAATCCATTTTGTCTGACCATCTGCCAAACTACTTGTTGCCCCTTTTGACTTCATTGCCCTCCCCTGCATGCGTTTTGTGGGAACCTCTCACTATCAGCTTCAACCCCCTCTGTTACTTGTCAGAACAGGAGTACAACATATGACTTGCTGGATGAAAGTTTCCTATTCAGATGGGCAACTGAAAGTTGATCCCTTAGATTTTGACCAATTTCCACAATTCCAACCTCGACAGAAATGAAAAGGCCCAACCCTAACCCTAACCCTAACCCCTTCTCGCATTAACTGTTACTAAGTTAGTTGATGCTGATAGTGTTGGAAGACTTTGAACCAAATTCAAGGGTGTGACATAAAGTAGACTTCATCCTCTATTGATATATCTGCCTTAGTATTGGACGTAGTTGTCTATTTATATATTTTCTATTTTATTTCTTATTCCCTTATATAACATACTTATGTATGCCCCTCTTTGCATATACAAAGTGGAGAATGCAGATAAAGTTGTGAGTAGGATTGACCAATACTTCTTTTCCAAGATAGATGATTTAATTGATCAGAATGACACATTTTAGAAGCATATTGAAATGGAAAAAAGGGTAAAAAGGTAGAGAAATATAAAAGACATAGTAATAGGACTCATAAGTTCAAAGGAGATGTACACCAAAATAAGGGATAAGACCATTTAAAAGATATATGAAAGAATTTTTTCTAAATTGTGCATTATGTCTTGTCTTACTTTCCATTGATCTCATTAGGTTGCCATTCCATCAACACTAGAATCTTAGGAGTTTTGAAGTTTGTTCTACAGATCGTCATTTTTACAAAAGATGTGCAATCTTTGTTCTCAAAATAATGTTTCATTGTAGTGAATTGGAAAATGTAATTGCCCCTTTTGAACTTCAAATTTGCAGGTATTCTTGTGAAAGGGATTTATGAACTTTGGGGAGAAGGAAGTAGCTACGAGGAACTGGAAGAGGCTGTAAAAGGTTATCCAGATGAGCGGAAGTTGCCCTACTTGACTTCTGAAAGTACTTTCAAGATTACTGTTGACAGTTTTGGGAAGGTTATCAGTTTTCAGGAGCAAAATGATCGCATTCGGGGGTTCTCTTACATCCCTTTTAAGGTTTGATTCCTTATTTTAGTTTGTCTTACATTGAAACTTGGGACTGGCTGGAGATTTTTTCATCACATAGTGGGTTAGCCTCCTTTATTTTTGTGATGATATGCACCTGAAGTAGCTATCATAATGAAGTATAGTGAATCCATTTTAGGACCTGCATTCTAAGGTTGAGATGATAAACTATTTTACTTTTTGCATTTGCATTACATAATGGAAAATTTAAGCGACTCTTTTGACGAGTGTACCCCAAATTATGGAAATATTGGGTTTAGGGCTTGCAAAAGGTGCAAGCAAAAGGTTTAAAGTTTAAAGCTTTAGATAACCAAGAAAGAAGATGGGTCGGCTATTCTGGGTTTTGTGAACAGTAGCCGTGAACAATAACTTTCATGAATTGTTTTTTTATTTTTTGGTTTATTATGATCGAGTCTTCGGTTGAAGGATGGATTGGGATTGTTGAAATAGGATTTTCTAAAATTAAAAGATTGATTTTTAGGGTCTATGGCATCACACCAAGGGATAACATTACATCACACAATCCCAAAAAGAGCATAATTGCTGGAAACTTTCTCTAAACTTGTTTTTTTATTGAATTGATTGTATTACATAGCTATCTATAGCCTCTAAGTAATCGTAACTTTACTATGACTTGAATTCTAGAAGTTGGAAACTAAGACTTTGACTAGTAAAACCTATTATAAATCTACTAAAACCCACAAATAAGGACCCAACAGTCCAATACCAGAACATCAGCCAAAAGATGACCGACGAGTCTTAATTAGAGCCCATTTCAGCAAACTTAAAAATTACCAAAATACTCTTTAACTCTTCAAACGGGGAAAAAAACGTATTAGAAACTAAACCAACAACATTCTAACCTAAAATAACTGTAAAATAAGACTTAACTAAGACTAAAACTTGAGTATAAGATGTTCCTTCCTTCATACATTTCATTTTTGGTTTGTACAGACTACAAATTATTCCATTTCAGCAGATTTCTTTGTTTTGGAATATTTGAATAGGGTACTTTGAGTTTTTTTTCTTCTAGTTATTCATGTTTTGTGCACACCCCCTTGGTGCTCTTTAATAAAATTGCTATTATATATCAAAAAAAATAAACCATACCTTTAAAAAAACAAATAAAAAAAGTTGGAAAAAGGACGTGTTGGTGGTTATAATTGGCATTGAGCTGTGAAGGTTTGCAATTAATGGGAGTTCGGTAGTGGTGTCAACTTTCATTGTGGTTGAGAGGATTAATGGAGATGGTGGTGCTATTTAGATTTGAGTGGGGAGGTGGGGTTTTGACTTCTTGTTGGTGGAGGGAAGTTAAAAAAAGAAGAAGAAAGATATAATAGTGGTGAGAAGATGGCGGCGATCAAAATCTACGAAGTGGTCCCTAGAATCCATGGACGAGTGACAGTGGTGGCACTATTGTTAGGCTTTGCGGGGGGAGAGAGAGAGAGAGAGAGAGAGAGAGAGAGAGAGAGAGAGAGAGAGAGAGAGCAAGTCATAAAAAATATTTTTTAAAGACTAAGGATAATAAAGTAATTTAACTCTTTATATTAACTCTGATTATTGACAAACTATGACTGGGGAGGTCAATGTTATTTTTAAAAATGTGAGGGAAGAGGTCCCAATAAGAGCCCACCATGAAATCTGACCGATTTTTGAAATTTCCATGTTCTTTAGATTTTCCATTTCTTTAACATCTTGTGAGCTGCATCACTTATCCTCTCCTTTCCTAGCTTTCCCCAATAGAGACACACACAACCTAAAATATTCGGTTACTCACGACACTTAATAAAATTATGGTAAGTAAGGAGGAGTAAAAAGTTCAAGAGATCTATTCATGTGGAAATTAATGTTAAGAGGTCCCAATAAGAGCCCACCATGAAATCTGACCGATTTTTGAAATTTCCATGTTCTTTAGATTTTCCATTTCTTGAACCTCTTGTGAGCTGCATCACTTATCCTCCCCTTTCCTAGCTTTCCCCAATAGAGACACACACACAACCTAAAATATTCGATTACTCACGACACTTGCTAAATAAAATTGTGGTAAGTTAGGAGGAAAAAGTTCAAGAGATCTATTCATGTGGAAATTAATGTTCATGAAATTGAGATGTCCTTGATGGCGACATAATTTTCCGTTATGTTTTATTTTCTTCTTTTCCTTACGTTTAGTTGTGAGGTAGCTCTATTTTTTAATTGGTTTTCTTTCTTCCTTGGGAGGTCTCGTCCTTTCTGGCGTTTTCTTTCTCTTTTCATATGATAAAGTCCATTTCTTAACAAATCTTTTGTATTATATTATGTTATATATATATATATGTATATATTTAAGAGAGAGTTTTTATCAACAATTGCATCCAAAGAAGAAAGTTTATTGCGTAAATATATTTTGAAATGGTAAGGGACTAGAAGAGATTAATATTGTTTATTCTGGACTGATCGGGCCCTCTATTCTTGGCTTTTCCAAGACTTTTCAGGATTGGATTGCTTCTAATAAGGATGCATGGGTAGCTGATTATTTTAGAAGAGAAGGAGATTCTACGGTTTGGATATTTGTTTTGGTAGGCAGTTACATGATTGGGAGATGGAAGAAATTTTGGAATTTTTTAATTTTTTGTATAGGCATTCTTTTTCCCCAATTGCAGAGGATTCTATTGTTTGGATTCACAGGATGGGAGGCTTTTTAGTTAAATCCTTTTATTGGACTCTTATTGGTTCAAAAGGACAACATTTCCTTGGAAAGTGGTGTAGAAATCAAAAGCTCCTTTAAAGGTAGCTTTCTTCGCTTGGGCGGCTTGGGGGAAAATATTTACTATGAAAAACTTTAGGAGGAGAGGTCAAATTGTGGTGAATTGGTGTTGCTTGTATAAATGTAATGAAGAGACTGTAAACCATTTTGTCATTCGTTGCCCTTTCACTTGGTCAATTTGATCTCTATTATTGGAATTGCTTGGTATTTTTTGAGTGATGGCATGCTCCACTTTGGAGGTTCTTGATTCATGGAGGGGAAGATCCTTTGGTAGAAAATTGGGACAGATTTGGCGCATGATTCTGCTTTGTATTTGGTGGGAAGGAAAGGAACAATAGAGTATTTGAACGGGTTGAGTCTCCTATATGGGCTGTGAAGTCTATGGTGTTAAGCTCCCTCTATTTTTGGATTTCGGGAGGTTCATCTATTTCATTAGATTCTTTTGTATCCTTTTTGTATAGCATGAATATGAGAATATTGCAGTTTTGTATACGTTTTTTGTAATTGAGTGCAGCCCCTTGGTCCCTTTTAATGAAATCTATTGCTTTTATCTATAAAAAAAGAAAAAGAAATGTAGCATATTGTCAGTGAACCTAAGTAGTAAGGAAAATTTTAGTGAAGATACTGGAACTGGAAGATATCTCGATCATCTAAATAGCTTATCGGTACTATAATCAATATATTGATAACATAGAAGATATTGTTAATATGCTGATACATTGATGAATATTTTTCCAATTATTAATCGATCAAAAATTGGGTGTCTTTATGCCTAGATGGGTTTTTGAGTGTTTTTAATGTATTTTTGTACATGGGAGTGCCTCCTTTCTTTGGCCTCTTTGGATTAATAACTTGTCAGAAAAAATATTCGATTAAAAATCAAACAACTTGCTTGTGGTATTATTTATATATAGGTGCATTGATACACACTAAGTATATAAATTTTTATTTGAATATTATATTATTCATTAAAGTTTCTTACCGATAGAAAAAAAGTAGTCATTAAAGTTTCTCATTATTATTTAATTTTCACATAAACTTTTTAGGATTTAGCAAAGTGACACTGAAAATACATAATAAAAAGTGCAGAACACCCCCCCCCCCCCCCCCAGTATTGAAAAGGGTGGCAGTTAAGGGCCATATCACCCAACAAATTGGTTGAACCTTTTCTTGTCGGGATCTTGGCATAATCGATGTACTTTGACTATTTAACTCAGAGGAAGTTGCTCCATTTGTACTAAATGAAGAAAGTAGTGAAGCATGCTTTCATAATTTTGTTTCTGCCTCCTGAAATTGATAAGAAACATTATCTTCACGTTCTTGAATTGTTCCATTGTTAAAGCCATTTTACTATTTCATGCTCTATTTTGAAAATGGACATGAGATGCTCAAATACTCGTTTTTTTTTTGTTTTGTTTTTGTTTTTTGTTTTTCCTCATGCTGTTTGGCCTGGTCTCTTTTCTCGGTTTTCTACTGCTTAGCTCCCCTACATGGCCTGAGATCCCTGTCTGACTTCTTAATATGTGCTACTGGGTTCTGATAGTGGATCTGTAATTCTTGCTAGGTCTTGATGTCCCAAATGGAACAGTTCCCTTCTCTTTCCAGTATCAATTTGGCCCATATTCTTTTGCTTGGTTGACATAATCTTCTCTGGGGAATGGGGATAGTTAAATTATTTATTTGTAATTATTTTTATATAATTTACTTGATATTTTGCTGCTTTGTACCCGAGAAGTGGATTAAACATATTACATTATATTGTAGAACATTTAAATTTTGTTCTGATTCCAGATAACAATTGTGAATAGATAAACACAGATTCACTGACAATCATAGTTGTTAAAATCCCGATTCGGATCTTACGATCCTACGATTTAACGATCCAAAAATACCAAATTGATCCCGATCCCATCAAAACTCCCTGGAGGGTAGAATCCTTATGAATCCCTATAAGATCACTAGGATCCCGAGTTGACTTGCGATTCTACCAATTTTACCGATCCTACAATGTAGCTATATAATATTATTTTCACATGTGTCTTTGATAAGTTACAATCTGAGACCATAATGAATATTATAAAACAAATACTAAGATTTATTTAAATATCCTAAGTGAGTCAATCATGTCAAAACTTTCTTATCATTTTGATCTTTGAATGATTCTCTTCATTTGCTTTAGATTAGACAAGTTTTATACTATTTAATTTAAGTTATATAGCTTCTTACTATGACTAGTAGGGGCTATTTTAGTTAAATGTTATATAAATAAACATTTGTTATGCTCGTGTACTAAAAAAATATTAAGGAGTAGTGAAAGGTTTTGTGTTATGAATTTTTGTTATAATTTTTTTAATGAAATTTAAGTTTGTTTATTGTGTATTTTTAAGGATTCTTTAGAGGAAAAAAATATTAGTTTCTATTAATTTTTTCATTTTGTAGAATCTTACGATTTTCGATCCGATCCTGAGAACCCTCTCATCGATCCGTTGTAGGATCTCGACTTTAACAATCTTGCTGACAATGAATCACTTCTTTTTGTTGGCAGACCCTAGCTAATTGTTTGCCACTGATTGCTCTTTTTTTTTTTCCTTTTTAAAGATACGTAAATACATGGAATATAAGGTTTTGTTGGGTATTGCAATATGCATAATAAGCACAACGTTTTCTAATTGAATTTTGTTAGGGTAAATTACACTCACCTCTCCTGAGGTTTCTGATAATTGGGGATATCTCTTCTCTAGTTTCTGAAATTATACTGCACTCCCTGTCAGAGTTGTCGATTGGAGGGAAGTGACAGAAAAATTAAAAAGACATAATTACCCCTGTAATTAAATATTTATTTAATCAAAATCAAATCGGCAACACTTTCTCTTTCAAATGTTCTCTCTCTAGAATCATCTGTACCATAGATTCAAATGCTCTCTCTCTAGAATCATCTATGCCATAGATCAAAATTTTTTTGCAAACCATTGTTCCCTCGGTTGATTCATCCACTGCCAACAATTAGAATATTTAAATATGTGATAAATTCTAGACAATATAAAATGCAAGACATGCTCACCGTCTTGCACAATGGGAGTTTGGGTTGATTCCAGAGAAAAACCTCCCAACATGCTGTGACCATGTTCTTGAATAGAAGATGTATGCATACTATTTTATAGATATGAAGCAATTTCATCAGATTCATTGGTGTCTTCAGAAAAAATGGGTCCCTCTCTAACCCACTCCCTTCCCTCTCTTTTCCATCCTTTTACCTCTCGCTCTCTCTCTCTCCACACACACACACACACACACATATATATATATGAACATCCAACCAGTGTGATCTATAGAAAAGTTCAGCAAATCAAAGAAATTTTTAGAGGGAGATAAATTTAACCCATATGCACAAAGAAATTTTAGAGGGAGAGAAATTTAACCCATTTGCTAAAGAATTTTAGAGAGAGAAAGTTTAAGGGAAAAAAATTTAACCCATCTGCGTAAAGAAAATTTATAGAGAGGTGTTAACCCAAGATTTAGATAGGGACAAATATTAGAGAAAGTGGTAGATTTTAGCAAATGGATGATGAATTTTTTCATCAGTTAACATCTCCACATCAGTTGATGAATGCATCAAAATCTCTTAGAAATTGAATTCGTTGGCTACTGTTAGGTGGTGGTATATTAGAGGAGATGGTATTCGGTGGAAGGAGACGATGTGGGTTTGAGTGGTGGGCTGCTTGGCAGCCATTGTTAACCGGTAAAGGTATAAGACCATATATTAGCAGTATGTATTAGAGACGCATAAGGTTATTTATGTAATTTGACAATACTTTGTGATGGGCAAAATTGGTATTTAGAAATTTGTTTTTGATGACGTCATCCAAATCCGTTATGTTTAGTAACGGAGGTTAACGGTAGGGGGAATCTGTTACCAACAAGCATAACATAAGGGGTGCAGTGCAATTTCAGAAACAAGAGGAGAGGTATCCGCAATTGTCAGAAACGTCAGGGAGTTCCGTGTAATTTACCCATTTTGTTACTATTTACTACGCAAGAAGGTTTGGCTGAAAGTTCCTGCTCTGCCACATTTAAGTTTTGCAGCCTTTAATTAAGATCTCTGTGTATTTTATACTATTTTCTAGGATTATGCTTCGTTGGCACCACGCCTTGGTTTTTTAGCTATTTCAATCTTTAAATATACAACCTAGTGGATATGGCATCCATCATAGCCAATAACCTATTATTATCAGGTTAAAATGAATTTTGTTCAGATGAAGCTTTTCACTATTCCTGCTTTAAGAGGCATCAATTTCATCAATTTTTATGTAACTCTTAATTTTTCTATTGCTAGTGGTTGATACTAAGTCAATTTGTTTCAGGGTCGAGTCAATTTACGAAATCCAGAACACAAGTTCTGGCTTATGGAAACTGATGATTATGGGTCTAATAATGGGCTTCCACCAGTTGTCCAAAGGAGAATATTTTTCGGTCGAGAGGTTGGTGCTGCTGATAGGAAGCTTTTGCCAACCTATCAGCTAAAAAGCCGCACTTATCTTGGCCCTACGGCCATGGATGCAGAAATGGCTTTCCTGATGGCCAACCAAGCACTGGTGACACCGGGAAAACTTGTATTTGACCCATTTGTTGGCACTGGGAGCATTCTTATTGCTGCAGCTCATTTTGGGGCAATGACAATGGTTTGCATCGTTTTGCTCTTTTGTTGAATCTCTAAGTTAATGTGCTAATATTCTCTGCCTGATACTTTTGTTTTGGAAAATTTATGTGATTGATTCCTATGCTTTCGGTAGACTCTTTTGTTGAATTTTTGAGTGGCTTGAGGCTTAGGTGAAGAATAGGATTTTTTTTTGTTCTTTTTTAATTTATGTCTTTAATGTACATGGGTGCGCTCCCCTTTTGAGCGTTCTTTTAATAAATTAATACTTGTCAAATTTTTTTTTTTATGTGAGTGATTGACTGTAGATTACTTTTTTTCTGTATCGACTAATGTAAGTTGTTCAGGGTGCAGACATTGACATTAGGGTAGTACGTGATGGCCGGGGCCCTGACTGTAATGTTTGGAGCAATTTTAAGCAGGTGCATTTACTGGTTTTAATTTTTTAAAATAAATATTGGGTGCATAGAATTATTTCTGACACATTATGTTGAAACAAACCCTCCCCAGACCCGCAGTGGCGGGAGCCTCGGCTAGCCCTTTATGTATTATGTCGAAACTGTCCAATTGATGAAGTGATGGTTGAGATAAAAAAGATTGGTTGAGAACAATACAAGGCCATTACTGATTTATGCTTCTTCTATACTAGCTGATTCCATTCTTGAAGTTACCTGTCGACATGGATTTTCATGTTGTTAGCTTTGCAAACTTCATGAAACTATTCTTATCTGTTTGCTGTTTCGCAGTATGGATTACCAATGCCGATTTCTCTGTTACGGGCAGATAATAACCTTCCTCCGTGGCGTCCAGGGTTAAAAGAGGTAACTAATTGTTCACTGCAGTTGGTCAGTTGTAATTTTTTGTTTTTGTTGTGTATACAAGGCACCTTTTTTTGAGATTTTAATTTGTAGCCTTGAGCCGGAAGCATAGTATTTGATTGGTCTGATGTTACTGATTTTTTCAAGTATACCCTTTTTTGTCTTTGCCCCAAAAAAAAAGTATACATTTTTTTGCTTATGGAATTCATTTAACTAATTGCAGTTTTAATCTCTTCGTAACTAGTGCTTTTGTTTTGTTAACATATTATTCAAATTTATATAATATCTTCTTCAATAAATTGTTTAATAATAGGGCTGTCAATAAATTGGATTAATACCCGATTCTAATTTGGTTCAGATTCAATCATGATGTTGAGACCCATCAGTCAAATCCAAATCCGATTATGATTAGATTGAACTCAGATACATTTAGATTTAATCTAATTAGTATCTGAGACTGATTTAATTTAATAATATAATATATATTTATGAGATTAACCAAATTATTTCTTTATATATTAGTTATATATCAAATTTTATGTTCATCTTGGATTCATATTGAATCCAAATTTTTGAATACTTTATCAAATTCAAACTCGGTTAGCATTTTGTAGAATTCATTGAATTTGGGTTTGAACTTGAATCTCAATTCATATAACTGGATTCAAATTTGGATTTTATCAGGTTTGCACTGAATCTGATTTGTTGACTGTCCTATTTAAAAATGTAAGACATCATAAAAAGGCAGTTCTTATTTGTTGGAGTCTCACCGAGGGAAAATTTAAGTTTTGTTGCCATTTTCTTTCCTAGATGATTGATCTTCAGTTTTATACTACAATTCTAGAAGATAGGAGTACAAAACTTTTACTTAATTATAATGACTCTGATCTGCATAATATGGTGCTGGTGGAGGGAGAGGAATTTGAGGAATTTTGAGGGGATTGAAAAGTATTTATGGCATTTTTGTTGATAAAAGAGTTTCCCTTGTATTTTGATGCTTTTATAGATTTTTGGGGGAATTTTAAGCTTTAATTGATGTAGCTGCTCCTTTTTTTTTCAAAGGTTGTGCCCCCCTCGGGCACCTTGTTAATGTTACATTAATTTACTGATCAACCAAAAAAAAAAAAATTGTCCCTCTTTTTAGTGTTACTAATAGATAACATAAGAGTATATTTCTCATGCAATGCTTGTAGATTTTGCATATCTATATTCAACATGCTGTAATGGGTAATTGTACTAGTACTATTTTAATGTATAGTTTACTTCTGAAAATTACGACGACCTCCCCTCTCAGAGTTGTCGGTTGGACATTGTTAATAGCCATTGTGCTTTTACAATTCTACCCCTCATATTATATATTTTAAAAGTTTTAAATTAAAAAATCAAATGTTTTCTTGAAATAATAACAGTTCCCCTTTTTTTTTTCTCCTTCCTCTCTTGTTAACCTGAAAGGCTGGTGACCATTGCCATTCCTCCAACCTATATAGTATATACAAATAGAAATTAGAGAGAGACACCGCTTTCATCGTGAAAATGGGGAGACAGAGACAGCAAGAGGGAAATAGAGTAAAAAGATGTTCATAACCACTGTTGGAAAACTCACTAACATAGCCAACTCCTCCCTTGAAACCCACCACTTGCCTCCATTTAAACCAACCTCCTAAACCTACAAAACCACTAAATCTCACCAACCACGAACTAACCCACCACAATTGTGAACCACCCATTTCCAAAATATCACCAAGGTTTTGTGACTGATAGCTGATCTCTCCCCTCCCCCCCCCTTCTTTTGTGTCTGTATTTTCATTTAGTTCTTTAGCCAAGGTTTGGCCGATGACAGATTAATTTAATGTCTAAATTCATAATTTGGTTTCAGTAAATTTTCATGTACTATTATATACTTGTGTGAACTGCTTTATAGATCCAGTATTTTCCATGGCAGTTAAGTTCTTTTTTATGTTGGGAAATTTTGAGTGTGGCTGCTTTGATTTTGTGCAATTCCATATCTTCGACATAAATATTTTTATATTTGAACAGCAAGTATATTGATTGAATGACAGATTTCTGGGATTGTATTTCCTTTTTGCAATTGCAGAATTTGATGTGGAAGTGGACGTTATACTTTGAAAATTGTATAATCTCGATCCTATATGCGCCCTTGAGATTTTAGCTTCACGACTGGTATTAATGATGTTTGACCCCTTATTATACAGAAACTATGATACTGAATAGCATTTGTTAAAGTGAGAAAACATCTTTCTAGCCGAAAACATTCATATAATCCTTGAATTAACACTTTGTCCATACCTTTGATTGTCTTCATGAATAATCGAGGAAGATAAACTAGAGTAAGGGAACACAAAAAGTAAATTAAACTCATTGTGCAATCATATATACCTGCTTCATGTTGTGGCCATCTATGTTATTGACACGGTTTGCTCCTTGTATGCACAGCTCCTTAATTTTCACTACTTTGATCCTGTGGAATTAACACCATTTCATTTTACCTAGTTCCATCCTAGCCAGATTAATTGGCAAATATTTTTTCTGATTGGATGATATCGATTTTTAGGTAGATGTCTCAACTCTTGTTATTAAGTGTCCGTGGTTTATCTTTTCTAAATACTAGCTGTTTCATTATAGTAAGATAATTTTGCCCTTTTGATATTTTTGGACCCAGTGATTCCGCTTTCTTAGAAATGTTGTTTGCACCCCGCTCCCCCAAACAAAAAAAATTGTTGCATAAATTTCCTTATGCTTCTGCTTTCTTTTTTATTATTTCCACTGTTTTTGAAAGGTATTTGATGCCATAATCTGTGATCCTCCTTATGGGGTTCGTGCCGGGGGACGCAAATCTGGTGGTCGGAAACTATTGAAAGGGGTTGTGGGTCCTTACACCGTTCCCGATGACAAGAGGACAGACCATATACCATCAACTGCTGCTTACAGCTTAGTTGAATGTGTGCACGATTTGCTTGATCTAGCAGCTAGGATGCTTGTGATGGGTGGGCGGCTTGTGTTCTTCTACCCGGTACTAAGAGAAGATGATTCAATTGATTCCAATTTCCCCGAGCACCCATGTTTCAAATTGGTTGCTTCTTGTGAACAGATCCTCAGCTTTCGTTACAGCCGGGTATTACTAACCATGGTGAAGACTGGATCATACACTGAGGAAATTGCAGAGTCGGCTAGAATCAAACATTTAGAATTTAAGGAGAACCATCTAAAATGGTTAGAAGATGGTAATCTTCATTCTGCAGTTTTCAGTCCTGCTGACCCTCAGCTAGGTGAGACTGGTGATACTAAGTTTAAGGAATCCAAGCCAAAATACAGAGGGAAATATGTGTAGTTTTAACATTCAGCAGCATTTTTAGAGCTGTTTATTAGCTTAAGCTTTTATGGCTTAACTGGCTTTTTTGATTTCAGATTGAAAGTCATTTTTGTAAGTTGCTAATGGTGAGTGGGTATTATTATTTTTTTCTCTTCTAGTTACAGATATTTGGGGCTGCTATTCTTGATATTTGGCTATGAACAATTACTACACTGATCCCAATATTTTTATGCCATATTCCTCTCTATTTCCTCTGATAATTTCTCCATATACACTTCAGCTATTCACTTTCCTAAGTAGAAAAATTGAGGTGCTGTGTGTGTTTCCTTGACTGAATTAAATAGAGTTTATTGTGAGAGCAATTTGGACTAGTGTTAAGAGTAATGTCCAGCTATGAAAGCATCTGGTACATCTGCTCACAATTGCAATTCCTCTGATAAGAACCCAAATTATTCACACAATAGGATTGTTCTTGGAGAAATAATATTTAACTTTGGCTTCTAAACACTGAAGTTTGGAATTTATCTCAATATTACTTCAATCACATTAACAGGGAGTCGTTCAAACTCTATGCCTATCAAAATATTGATACCATGTGGCCGACCAAATAGTTGTTGTTGGATGTTGAAAAGTGAAATTAAAAGAACAAACACTGTATTACTCATTGATTATGGGTTTTTCCAAGAACAGAACTTCTAAAAGCTATCCATTCATTTCAATGTTCAAAGAAGGAAGGTTATGTTTTCACCACTCAATCCTTTTTTAAGTGTCTTAACTGTGAGAATGGTGTTAAATAAATTAGAATAGCAAGACAAAATACATGTAATTGATACAAATAATTGGGATTAAATTTTGCTAAGTCGAGTTAAATTCTTTTTAAATTTTAAGTAAATGTAATTGAAACTAACTTTTTTTTTTCTCCCTATGTTCTAATATGTGAGAATTGCAAAGTTTCTATTCTAAAGAAATTAAAAAAACAAAGTCTAATCACTCTCGAAGTTCGAACTCACATGGCATCTATCCAAATCATCCCATGTAGACAAGCTACACGGAATGGCTCACTGGTGAAGTTCTGGGATAGTTCTTGTGGGTTTGTGATTGGTGGTAGTGGTGATGGGTACCCGGTGGAGGATCTAGTGTGATTACCTGGCCAGCCAGAAGGTTGAGTTCAGTCAGTATGCCGTCAGATGACAAGGCTGGAAGGAGTTTGTTTTACTACTTTGTTGAAGCTGATCAAAATGTTAACGTCCTGTTGATTGGTACGTAGGAACAGGTCTCGGAATGGAGAGTTCATTCCATTATTGCGTTTGGTATGACCAGGAATGCCATTCCATTCCCAAAGGAATGATAACCCACGAGCGAAAAAAAACAAATAAAGACATTCACTAGAAAACCCTCAGCCACTCTCTTGCTCTCTCGGTCCTCTCTCATCCAAGCAGAAGGGCTCGCCGCCGACTGTCGATAGGTCAGCCTTTTCTCTCCTCTCTCTTCTTTCTTTTTTATTTTCTCCTCGCCGGCTAGTTGTGGCCACCGTTCACCAGCAGATCCACTCGCCGGTGATAATCTTCTTCTTATATCAATACATATAGAAATCTGTACAAAATGTATGTATAATGTATTGGATCTAGGGCTTTATTGTTTGAAAATCAGGGCTTTGTCGTATGTTTAGTTGCTATATGGTCCCCGCATATCTCTAAAATGCTTATCAATTCTTGGACTTCATCCCATCTGAATCATATCCACCAGCATTATTCTATCAACATTCTCTTTGTCCACATTTTATGTGTGCCTGTATGAGTGAAATAGAGGAAAATGTGATTTAGTGGTAGATTCATAAATATTTAGAAAAATGAATTGCTACTAAGAGCTCGTTTGCACATATAAATAAAAATGCAATCCCTAAAAATTCCAATGGATAAGAGAGACTCGCGCATGCAAACGAGTTCTATCCCCCTAAAGATTAGTATAAAAATAAAACAGAACTAGTTTATATCCAAGTATAGGCGACAGAACTAATTCATAGAAAGATTGATTGATTGATTATATGCAACTCTGTAATTTTTGTTGGAGAGTGAGAGAAAGAGTCTAATTTCTGTTATACGCAACAGAATAGTTTATAGCTTCAAGATTGATTGATTGGCTGTTCCATTGGTCTATTGCTTTACTTATCCTCACTAATCTTTAGAATAATGCCCGACCTTTCCTTGGAAGCTTATTTGGCATTCAAAAATCCCCCCTAAAGCTTCTTTCTTTGCTTGGAAAGATGCTTGGATGGCTATATTAACTACAGATAACTTGAAAAAAAGAGGTTTTGCTTTGGCTAGCAGATACTATTTATGTAAGAATGATAAGGAAAGAGTAGATCATTTGCTCCTTCACTATCATGTTTTGCGGAGCTGCTGGAATATTATTTTTGCTCTATTTGGCTTCTCATGGGTTATGTCAGGTTCAGTAAAAGACCATCTCTTGGCTTGGGAATGTTGCAATCTCCCAAATGAGATCAAGAGTGTGTGGAGACTGGCCCCATTTTGCCTCTTGTGGTGTATTTGGATTGAAAAGAACAACTGTGTCTTTGAAGATCTGGAGCTCTCTACTCCCTTCTTCAAAGATGTATTTTTACGTTTACTATTTTTTTTGGGCCAAAGAGCCTTTCCCAGTAAATGTTTATTCTTTTATAGATTTCTTGGGTTCTCTAAATCAGATGTAATTTTTGGGGGGTTTTTGCCCTTGATGCCCTTCTTGGGCACTGTTATATATACAACTTTTACTTATTAAAAAAAAAAAAAGGTCCATTGCTGCAGTATAAGCAAATATAATGGAAAATTGACACTTTTTTAAGACTAAAAATAATCTATGGAAAATGCCATGTATAACAGATTTTTTCACTCTTAGAGACAAACAATTGGTGTTGTACCCACTACCTTATGTCTAGGAGTGAGAGAATTCATTGAAAAAACTCTGTTATCTATAAAATACTCATAATCTATTGTTACCTATTAACGGTGGTCAATGTCGTAGAAGATTGATTCTTTAACTGTTTTGATTACATTACTGCTTAAGTTCATATTGAATAACCTCCATGATAATTCTTATGCTTGTCTTAATTTGCTGAAATATAGTCTTGTACTTCATTATAAGATTGTATAGGGACTTCAGTACTTGTTGAGATTGGTCCACAGAGATCTGGGACTAAAATCTTACTGCTGATATAATAGAGTTAACTTGTCAATGACATGCTTTGATTTCTTACCTCAAAACTTCTTTTGATCTGTTGACTGGGCTAGACAAATACAACATTCCTGTTGACTCTGCCACCAGAAAATCAAGGTAAACTAATAAGCTTCAAAATAGTGGTACAACTTTTTCTTAAAGGGAAAAGTTAAATCAGATTAGGATTAGATTGAGATTTAATGGCAATTCATCTTACAAACACTAATTGGGTAATTTCTGTTGGTAGGCTAAGTAAGTTAATTGTAAGCATAGCATCATTTTTGGTCTTCTCCTCATTTTCTGTTAACGAATTCATAATTTTTCTGGTTTTATGAATTTATTTGTTTGCTTGGTAGTTTTAACTGCAAATATATCCAATTTTGCTCACATAATTTAAACTCATGCAGTATGGCGCGCCTAAGTTTGGCCACGAGGAAATTGATGAGGAAGAAGAAATTGAATATGATGTTGTTCCATTGGTTTAACATATTGCATCTACTCAATTGGTTTTTTCAATTACTTTTTAAAATTGTAGAAGCGCATGTTAGAAAGCGTTTCTTGAAGGCAAAATATAACAATTACTTCTACAGAAGTAGAGAAACTATGTACCAGTTGGTTTATGGATCGGACAATATTGATGCATCACTCTCCTCTGCACTAATCAACACTGCTGGAAATTCATCCGGAGAATGTTCTAATCAAAGAAGGAAAAGAAAGAGTCGAAGCAGTGGCAGCTTATCAGAAGCGATAAAAGAGGCAGCAATTATAATAGGCATGGAGATCAAAGAGTCCACAAATAAATTGGCCCAAGCAATTTGTTATGATGCAGCAGTTGCCAGGAAGGGGATGAAGATTAATGAAGAATTGTTAAAGCTACCAGGTATTTCCATGTTTGAGCGACACAAAGCGACTCTCAAAATTGCTCGTGAGCATGAAATAACTGATGTTTTTTTCACCATTGCCGATGATGAGAAGGAAGAATGGGTGAAAGCATTGCTTAGAGGTGATATATGAATTGTTGGTTTAGATGTTTGAAAATTTAGAATTGCTAAAAACCAAATTTAGATAATAGAGAGTAGATATTAAGAGTGGTGAGATTTTCAGTTGTTCTGCAACATGTTTGAACATTTTAATATGCTTTACTAACTGTCCAATTTATGTAGAGTGTTTTTTCTTTCTACATTTTTTTTTTCCTTCTCTATCTGCTTACTCATGAATAATGACTTTTAAATTCTGTAGTCCTCTGGTAGCTTGTTTTGACAGCCTTGTAGAGCTGTCTTCTTAATTGTGTAGTCCATTTTATGCCATGATAATTGTGCAGTTCAGCAATAAGTAATACAATATCATAATAATGACATTAGTTTCGATTTTTTTTATTATGATGGCATTTTTTTTTTTTTTTTAAGTTCAGCGATGTGGAGGGAGAACTATTCTTAGTGTGTATGTGTACAGTATGGAATTTGAATTCTGGCCTACCGTGTGAAAAGAGAAATTTTAATCACCTTATCTCGATGTGTTTTCACTGTAACAATAGTATTATGTTACATGAATGTACAAGAATAGCAAACCACTAGTACAACCAGCTCAATCCCGGACAAACTAATTTCACATTCCCTCAATAAAAGTAGGACTTGAATCCATCACCTTTTCTTTGAGAAGAGTCATAGATGGTCAACTAGGCTTGAGTTGGTTTCAGAAATTCTTCAAAATAATGAATTTTGTTGGTAGACCATATCTCATGACATGGGACACCATATGCAGGGTGCCCTGAGTTCCCTGTAAAAGGAAAATGGCTTGTTCAAACAGAAGGGGCAATATTAGCCACTTCCTTTTTGCTAATTTTTTTTTTTATTTAAAAAAGAGTAAACTTAAGAATGGTTTTGGTTAATGAATGATCGATGCAGCCTGGAACAACAAAATTAAATAACTAATGCAGTCTCATATTCATAAATATTGCCTGTGAACGATAATTATGTCCTAGAAAACATAATTAAGAATTATAAAAAGAATTTTTGAAGTCAGCTTCAAATCATTTTCATGGATATGTTCCCAATCCATAATGATCATCTCCCTGTCACATACATTTCATCTATAAAAATTTTGGTGACCATGCTTGATTCTTGAATGTATATCGTTTGTTATGTTCCTAGCACAATTCAATTCATTTTTAAATCGGAATTCATTTTGTGGAATTTCACAATGTAATCATTTATCAAGTGTGCATGACTACCTTGAAAATGATTTAATTAATTTTTAAGGGTATTTTGAGATACTTAAATTTAATTTAATTTCAATAATTAGATTGTTCAAATTAAACATCGAATGCAATTACCATTACATTCTCAAGTATTTTTGCCAAAGAAATAAATGGAATGATCATAGAGGGATATATTGATTTCAATATTTTGTAAAAGTTCATGTGAGACTCATTGTATTAATAAAATCATAAGGATCGTCATACTCATGTAACAGACTTGTGAAATCCTTTCAAAATATTCCTATGGCCTTCAAGGCTTTTGAAGACTCTTGAAACCTTTGAAATGATCAACAGGTTTTGACACCAGACAACCTTTGCTTTCTTTTAATAGACCTAATGTCCAAATAGCGGCGACATACATGCCATATGGCTAATTAGCTTCCGTTCAATTCCCGCTTTATTTAGAAAAAACAAGGATGCTGAAACTTGGAATGTTAGTCGAGAGACACAAGAAAAAACAAAAAAATGTGAAGAGAGAGGAAGAAGAGAGGAATAGAGGGGATACACAGAGCCAACTTCTTCTCTTCTTTTTCTCATATATATATTTTGCTTTCTGAAGGTAAACAAGAAGTCGTCAAAACGTTACCTTCGGAGAACAGAGACTTTGATTTTCTTTAGGTTGAAGAAGAAAATTCAATATAAACATTAACCCTCTGTGTAAACCCAGAAAATATAAAAAAAAACCCCGTGTACAGTAGAACCAATAAAAAACAATTATTGGGCCATCCATTTCAATATTGCTCCATACCTCTTTGAAGCCGGTGAGTCGTCATCCCCTTTATGGTGAGGATTTTCATATTTTGTTAACGCAGCAAACGAGACTACATAATATTTCTTTTTTCTAGTTTTGTCTTATGGAAAGAACTGAATTGGGTAGTGCCATGCAGTTTGGTGGGTTGCGGGCCGCCATGGAGGAAATGCACATACATGCATATGGATTTCAACTAATCTCTTTTGGTTCTTAACAAGTTTCAACTTAATATTTTCAGGTTGACACTTCTGTTGAATATCTAACAATACTAATCCTCGACAGAGGGAAAAACAAATCATTCCTAATATAATCCACATAGGCCTCTGAATCCATGGCTCCGAGCAAATTGAGAAAAGCCATTGGGGCAGTGAAGGACCAGACCAGCATAAGCCTAGCTAAAGTTGGTAGCAGAGCCTCCCTGGCAGACCTCGATGTGGCCATTGTCAAGGCAACAAGACACGAAGAATACCCGGCTGAGGAGAGGCACATACGAGAAATATTGAGCATAACTTGTTACTCGCGCGCCTATGTTGGTGCATGTATTGACACCATCTCAAGGCGTCTTAGCAAGACCAAGAATTGGGTTGTAGCACTCAAGGCACTTATGTTGATCCAACGACTGCTCGCAGATGGTGATCCAGCATACGAGCAAGAGATTTTCTTCACAACAAGGCGTGGGACACGCCTTCTCAACATGTCAGATTTTCGTGATGCTTGTCGATCCAATTCCTGGGACTACTCCGCATTCGTCCGCACGTATGCACTGTATCTTGATGAGCAGCTTGAGTTCAAGATGCAAGGCCGGCGAGGGAACCGTAGCACATTTTCATACGAAGAAGAAGAAGAGAATGGTCATGTCCCGGCTAAAGCAACTCCTCTGTATGAGATGAAGAATGAGCATGTATTTTCAAGGATTCAGCATTTGATGCAACTCCTCGAGCGGTTTTTAGCATGTCGACCTACAGGTTTGTATACCTACAAGACCACGAAAGCACACAAATTCCCATCTTCATCTAATCTAATGTAGTTTCGGGCATACAAAATAAAGTCTTATCCTAACTATTTGGAGTCCGTTGAACTATCTTTATCAAAGTTAAACGTTGATTGTTCGTGACTCGTAACACGACCCTCGATACAATAATAATATTTCTGTCTTGGTTTTTCTTCGTAATACTGAAACAGGTTCAGCAAAGAATAATAGGGTTGTGCTTATGGCTCTCTACCCAGTTGTGAAAGAGAGTTTTCAGATATATTGTGACATAACAGAAATTCTGGGGATCTTAATCGAACGTTTCACGGATCTAGAAGTCCCCGACTCTGTGAAGGTTTATGAGATTTTCTGTCGAGTTGCAAAGCAATTTGATGAGCTTGATGTGTTCTATGGCTGGTGCAAGAATGTTGGGATATCACGTGCTTCTGAGTACCCTGATGTGGAGAAAATTACGCACAAGAAACTGGAAGTTATGGATGAGTTTATACGAGACAAGTCGGTATCAACACAGCGTAGAAGGGTTAGGTATCTGGAAGCAGAGACTGAAACCGTGGAGGAAACCAAGGAGCCAGAACTGGCAGAAGAGGACATGAATTCGATTAAAGCATTACCGCTGCCAGAAGGGATCCCTGACGATGAGGATAAAGAGGAGAAGAAGGAAGAGGTGGAGGAGACAAAAGGGAAGGATAAAGCCACCCAACAAGAAGCAGATTTGTTGAATCTGGGCGAAGATGTGCCTTCAACTGAAGAACATGCAGATAAATTGGCTTTGGCTTTATTTGATGGAGGTCTGGTGACAACTACTCCGGCAACAAACACCCCTGCATGGGAAGCCTTCAATGAGTCAGGAGATTGGGAGACGGCACTTGTTCAATCCGCAAGCCACTTGTTGAATCAGAAGGCATCTCTTCCTGGTGGTTTTGATATGTTGATGCTCGATGGTATGTACCAACAAGGAGCAACATCGGCAGCAATGGCTTCCCCAGGTTATTTAGCAACCGGTAGTGCTAGCAGCGTTGCACTTGGGTCAGCTGGAAGGCCTGCAATGCTGGCACTGCCAGCACCTCCAGCACCAAACGGTAGTGCTCCTACAATGGGTGGCGATCCATTTGCAGCCTCACTAGCTGTTGTGCCACCACCTTACGTGCAGATATCAGAAATGGAGAAGAAGCAGAGGTTGTTAGTGGAAGAGCAACTAATGTGGCAGCAATATGCAAGAGATGGGATGCAAGGACAGCTTGGAGTAGCAAAGTTACAACCAAACCCCTATCCCTACAACTTGGGAGGCTACACACACAGCTATTGAAGCTTCAACAAGGTATGCATGTGTTTTTTCCCTGGAGGTTTGGGGCATCCTAGTGCCTTGATCAGAAAAAGAGAAAAAACAAACCCAAAAGCAAAGAGACATGAACCAAGAATTGTTGAAACTTTTGGTAGGTGAAGTGCACAGAGTATACTTACAGAGATGATTTTTAAATCAATAGTGATAAGCATGCTCTTGCTAATATTTTCAAAACTAACTGTATTTTCATTCTTTTTTCTTTCTTCAGTTAGTTTTAATGTTCTTCTTTCAATGTTTGAAGTTAAAGTACAACACTATGGAGCTGCAAAGGACACAGAAAGGGAAAATCAAATGTAAATATATTTATATAGATAACAACATTAAGAAGTTATGATATAAGATAAAAGTACAATTTTGTGTAGGACCAATTCTTACCCAATAGCTTCCAGCTGCCAATTTATGACTTCTGCGGCTTCTAGTTTGGCGCATTAGATAAGCAACGGAATGCCTCCACGATATGCTTAACCTAGTACTGTTAGATTAAACACACACGATCATTAAAATTGTATTGAAGTATAGCTTAGGATAAACACTTCCAATAAGTTGTGCTTGAATTGACATTAGGTCTGCTTTTCATTTGTGTCAAGAGTTTTGGGATTAATGAAATTAATACTTCAAGATTAAAACATACCTGCAGCTAATCACTAGAAAGTCCAATCATACCCAAAATGTCATAAAGCAATACAAAAGTAGCATTTCATTGATGGAGTGCACATTTTTGTAACTGAAGATGGAGATTAGTAATGCTTAACACTGTGGACAACGAAACACCATTATGCATCTGTGAGCATAATCACTGATGTTATGACGACTACATATTTTTTATAAATAACAGTGGAGATTAGGAATGATATCCCTTCATTGACAAACAAAAAATGCCATGAATCTGCAGAGTATAATCATTAACATGGGTACATATGTTCCCCTCAACCACCTTAGCTCTTATTAGTGTAGGAAGTTACACAGTTCAGGATTCTAAAATAAATACTGCACAAATATGAGCTTTCTCAAGCCCCTAAAACACAATTTTCAACATTTGGCAATTCAATATCATCCCGTCTCTTAACGGAAACACCCAACTTCATTCCCATAGCAACTAGGGTTTCGAGTTCTCTTGCACTATTTTCCAGGAGGTCCTCATCTATCTTTATCGTATCCTGCAGAAGTTGTTGGTGATTGAGTTAAAAGCCAATAAATAAAGGAAAAATATGTTTTTTTTCTCGATTCTTAGAAACACAACATAGCCTTTGAATATGCAAGAGCAAAATAAAAAACTCTTTTTGATTAGACAAAGCAATACTGATGTAGGAGATGAGGCGAGAATTCAATCTAAGAGGAGTTTTAGTTATTAGAAACAATAGACATTAATATATGTAAAATCCTGAGAAATTAAAAAAAAAAAAAAAATTATATTTTGATCCTAGGATACCCCACAAGACGAACAGAACATGTTGCTTGCTAAAATACCATCACCATAGTGATATGATAATGTGGATGCACTTATTTTCTACCATCTGCAAACTATACTAAACATCACAGATCTATTGATAAACCATAAAATGGTCATGTACATATTTTAAAAGTCTTCACACTTAAATTCTTATTTTCAGTCAGAAAAAGTTAAACAACCCTTGATAATAAAATAATGATTAATCTATGTTAGAAATATTGGCCTCAATATGATCACATGTATTACTAAAAAAGATGTCCAAGCTCAGCACTAAAATATTGAATTTCGTTTTCCTGTTTTTGGAAGGAAACCCATCATAACAAATTCTTTGGATTTTGGAAGTTAAATGTTATGCTTACATAAAACCATGTCCGATAGCATTCATCAGAGGGTATGAAAACTTTATATTTCCTTATTTATGAGGGGTTCATCTCTTTTATGAAGAACAATGGCACGCCAATTATGAAAGATTCAAAACTCTCAATTATGAACATTTGTCAACATCAATTACAACCATCCATGCTAAGAAACACAGACACGGATACGACACGACATAGACTTGCGAACACGGTATTTCTAAAAAAAGTAGGACACGAATTCGTCGAGGACACATTGAATATATATATATATATATATATTTCTATTTTTATATGACCATATAATGCAAAATTTAACATTATCTCAATTAAAATTGGCATAAAAACACATAAAATATTATTAAGATACTAAAATAACAAAGTAATTAAATAAAATTTATTTTTTTTTTTCATTTAATCATCAACATCGATGATTCAAGTTTCAAAACAAATTTAGTAACTATTACATAGAACACACATATATATGTGTGTGTGTGTGTGTGTGTGTATAAAACAAAAAACTATAGAGAAGAGGAGAAAAGGAGGGAAAAAATCCAATAAAATGTGTACTAACATGTCCTAACGTGTTCATAATATATCCGAAACGTGTCTGAAAAAATCAAAAAATTAGACACTTTTTTGGTGTGTCTGACACGCATGGTTTTAAATAACGATAGTTACGCATCGATTTTTTGACCCTCCAATACTGTTATAGGCCGATATATTGGTGTGACTAAAACTCACAGCTGTATCAGCTGATACCAGTTACATATCAGCCATTACAGGACTGTTATAGCCGTTATAGGACTGTTACGGCTGTTTTGATTTTTTTTTTTTCAATTTTTTTTTTTTTGTAAAATTCTTATGATTTCTATTTTATAAGATTTATATACAAAAGAGATACTTAACAAAATAATTCAAAAAATTGAAAAGGGTTACCAAAGTATTCAGGCCAATACAACATCGCAAAGGCCTCCTGACCTTTAAATTTTTTATTTTTTTTATTCCATAACTAATCACTCTAAATTTACTTTTATGCTTATAATCATTTTTTGTTATTATTTATATTATTTTTTGTAATATTATCCAAATTAAATGATACTTCTTATGAGACTATGAGTTTAACTTTAAAAAATTTATATAAAATATTAAAATATATTTTTAGGTGTTATGTAAAAGAAAAATATTTTTTAAGTGTTAGAAAATTGAAAAATAACAATAAAAAAGAATTAAATGTGATGAATTGTAATTAAGATATGCGTATCAGTGATTTTTAATAAATTTGCTAGTGTTTGCAAAAAATTCACGGTTGCGGTTTTCAATTTCCGTTACAGATGAACCAATATTCTCGATACCTGTTACACCACGACGTGACCAAGTTGTACCCCACGACTGCGAATTAAATCCATGTTGACACATGTCTGGAAAGTATTCAAGAGTGTCGATGTCCGACATAGACACGTGAACCAAAATAGAGTGTCCATGCTTCATAGCATTCATGTATAATGAACATAAAAAATAAGCAAAGAAAATATATATAAAAAAAAAGATTACAAATTTGACAAATAAAGGTCAAACCCTCAAGTAAGAGCAGAAATCTATCTTTTGACAAAACTATAGCGTTATCATTTCTCAAATCCTTGTAGGATAATTGTTTGTAACCTAATCCTTGTTTTTTATGTTAACAATTCTCAAAACACGAGAGAGAGAGAGAGAGAGAGAAGTAATGTGGGGACAACTATTGTTTCAAATTTTTTTGAAGGAAATTGTTGAAGCCTATTTTATGTTGACTCAGCGCTAAAGAAAGCCCCTAAGTGATCTTCATTGCACATCGATAGATAAACATTTTCCTTTCTCCTCCCTAGTTGAAACTGATAAAGCAATATTGTATCTTATTGCTTAGCATTATTAAGGGTAGTTTAGTCTTTAGTTCTTTTGTTTAACCTTACTATAAATGATAGTTTATTATTCTCTATTAGTTTCATCTTTTGTATCACAGACTTTTACAGATATAACAGTCTCTGTTCTTTCTTCTTTCTTTTCATTGTTAGACCTAAGTTTTCATGGTATTAGAGCATAGAAATCAGAAAATATAGAAAGAAAATCAAACCTGATACTTCATAAGATAAATCCAACAGTAACGAGAATAATCAACAAAAGATACATAATATCTTGACCCCCCCTTTTGTAAAAATAGGAGCAGTCTCACTTTGAGATGAATGATTTGAGTTCTCTTCATTATTTCTTAGGTATTGAGGTTGCCCCTTCTCCTAAAGGTTATTTGCTATCTCAGTCCAAGTATGCTTCTGATGTTCTTTGACGAGCCCATCTAACTAACACTCGGACAACTGAGACATCATTAGAGCTCAATGTCCGTTATTCCTCTTCTGATGGCGTTGCTTTGTCAAATCCTACCTTATATCGCACTATTGTTGGGAGTTTGGTCTATCTCATTGTCACACGTCCTGATATTGCCTATGTTATTCATATTGTTAGTCAGTTTATTTCTTCTCTTACCATAGTTCATTGGGCTGTTGTTCTCCACATTCTTTGCTATATCTGCAGTACTTTGCACAAGAGTTTATTGTTTTCTTCCTCCTCTTCTTTAGAGGTTCGCACCTATTCTGATGCTTATTGGGCTGATGATTCTATAGATAGAAAGTCTATTACTGGCTTCTGTGTTTTTCTTGGTCATTCTCTTATTTCGTGAAAAAGTAAGAAGCAAACTGTTGTCGCTCGTTCTTCTGCTGAAGCTGAATATCGTGTTATGGCTACTACTAAGACTGAAATAGTGTGGTTACGATGGTTGCTCGCTGATCTTGACATTTCTCTGTTTGCTCCTACTCCTATGTATTGTAATAACAAGAGTGCTATTCAGATTGCGTATAACTCTATCTTCCACGAGCGTACTAAACATATTGAGATTGATTGTCATTTTGTGCGCTATCATCTTCAGCTCGGCACACTCTCTTTTCCGTTCCTTCCTTTTACTTAGCAGTTCGCTGATTTCTTTACAAAGTCTCACATCATTGTGCGCTTTCGTTTTTTGCTTGACAAACTCTTGATGCTTATAGCTACGACATCATGAGTTTGAAGGGGGGGGGTGTTAAAGCAATATTATATCTTATTGCTTAGCTTCATTAAGGGTAGTTTAGCCTTTAGTTCTTTTGTTTAACCCTACTATAAAAGGTAGTTTATTATTCTCTATTAGCTTCATCTTTTATATCACAGACTTTTACAGATATAACAGCCTATTTTCTATCTTTTCATTGTTAGAACTAAGTGTTTAGAAACCAGCCCTAGGTGAGCTCGGGATTCCTTCCTTCTTTGCAGGGTGATATTGTGCAATTGCCATGCAAAAGCTTCAGGGAACAAGATGGGGAGAAGAGTGCATCCTGTATTGGATTACAACCAGCATCCAGCCACTTTAATGGCCCACTTGGCTACAAAGATCACTATTTTCCACAATCATGTGACAAGATTTCTCCCCCCCCCCCCCCCCCCTTCCCTTAAATTATGCAAGCACAAATTGGCTATACAGTTCTTACTAATTATGGTTGGGACAAGGATATGGACAATTTCAACATTGTATTCGGTTCGTTTAGACAATCTTTTCTGTAGTTTAAGCAAACAAAAGAAGTAGCTTGAAAGTTTTGATCTATGCCGTACTAAAGGTATGTCATGGAAATATAATAATGGAATGTTTCTTCACATTGCTAGAAGTGAAAAGTAAGATATTAATGGCTATGCTAGCATTTAAGGCAATGGATAACAGAATATTGAAGCATAGAAACATATTATAGAGAGAAAAAGGAAAAAAAAAAGGGGGGGGGGGGGGGGGCACAGCATAGAAACTGTAACAAGTCACAGGATAAACCAATATATCAATATTGAAATTTCTAATTAAGTTCACATAACTATTAGAAGATTTTTAGATTAAGGGACATTCAGATGCCATAATAAATAGATCCCATCTCATTTTATTTCATTTCGTTTCTTGAAATAGAAAAACTGAATCTTTACATTCAAGTTTATGCAAAATAAAATGATATTTCTTCGAGTTTTTTACCCGAGGCACGGACTTATAAATCTTTTTGACTCGATCCATGCACTTTTTTTACTTATTTCCCAAACCCATATAGTTTTTAAAATCGCATTTTCAAGATGTGATTTTGATTGTAATTTTGTAACAAAATCGCATCTTCAAGATGCAAGTTTAAAATTGCACTTTGAAAATGCGATTTCGTATTAACCATGTGCAGTGATTAAGAGTAGTAGAAAATTGAACTAAAATCGCATCTTGAAGATGTGAGTCTAAAATTGCACCTTCAAGGTGCAAGTCTATCATCAAGCAGAAGATACAGATAAGAGACAGAAGGAAAAAAAAAAAAGGTAAGAGGTAAAAGAGGGACCACCCACTGCCCAAAAAACAGAGAGTTAGGGAGAGAGAAAAAGGAAGAGAGAGAAGAAAAAAAATTAAAGCATTGTCCGTCACGTCACACCCAACCTATCAATCACCTTTTTTTTTCTCTCTTCTCCCTATCCATGGTTTTAAATAATGGCCGTTACGTTATAGTATCAACCATTACATATCGGTTTTCTGACCCTCCGATACCGATACGGGCCGATATATTGGCGTGACTAAAATTCACAACCGAATTAGCAATACCGTTACGTATCGACCGTTATAGCCATTACAACTGTTTTAAGTTTTTTTTTTTCAAATTTTAAATTTTCTTTTAATTTTTGCAGAATTCTTATGATTTCTATTTTTATAAGATTTATATACAAGAAAGATACTTAACAAAAAAATCTAAAAAAGCTGAAACAGGTTATCAAAATATTCAGGTCAATACGAATTTGAAAAAGCCTCTTGGCCTAAATTTTTTTTTAATAACTAATCATACTAAATTGATTTTCATGTTTATAATTATTTTTTGTTATTATTTATATTACTTGTTACAAAATTCTTAAGTGTTATTTATAAGAAAAATATTTTTTAGGTGTTAAAAAATTTAAAAATAAAAAATATATTAAAATGTGATAATTGTAGTCAAGATATGCATATCAGTGACTTTTAAAAGATTTGCTGGTATTTGAAAAAAATTCACGGTTGAGGTTTCTGATTCCTGTGATGAATGACCCGATACTCCCGATACCGTTACACCGTGACAAAGTCGTATCCCACAACCGTGATTTAAATCAATGTCCCTATCTCTCTCTTCTTCCTTCGCCATCTCCCTTGCACACTTCAAGGGAGCTCATTAATTTTTTTTCTTCCTTCTTTTCTCTCTCTCCCTTGCTTTTCTTCTTTTATCTCTCTCCCTCTTTTTTTGGCACATGCACAGGTGATCCCCTCTTTATATTTTTTTCCTTCTCTCTTTCTCCCTCTCTCTAACACGACAGGTCCCCTTTATATTTTTTTTCATTTTTTTCTTCTCTCTCTTATCTTTTTGTCACCAAATCAGAAGACCATGTTTTATATCCCTGAGCTTTGCAGAGATCTTCATATATATATATATATATATATACACACACAAACAGATACATAAGACATTTATATATTATATTAGGCATCCTTTTTCAGTTTTCAAACATAATACTTGATAGTTTTTATTTTTATTTATTTCTTTTCTACTTTATTCATCATATCAGTTAAAAAAAATCACTTCAGACTTGTCTTGAAAAATTCAGTCTCTCTCTCACGTCACATCGCCTCTGATGCCCCCATCAGCCAGTCCCGTCTTCATCCTCACAAGACCCCCACTCTCTACATCAGAGAGTAGGAAAAGAGATAGGGAGAAGAATCAGAAGAGAGGAGAGAGAGAAGGAAAAAAAAAAATCAAGTGGAGACCTACCGTGTCAGAGAGGGAAGAAGAGAGAGGGAGAGAGAGAAAAGAAAGAAAAAAAAATTAGAGAGGGGCCATGGGCCACCCCTGTGCATGCTTCGAAAATGGAAAGGGTGAGAGAGAAAAATGAAAGAAAAAAAAGAAGAAAATGCTGGACTAAAATCGCATCTTGAAGATGCAAGACTAAATCGTATCTTCAAGATGCGATTTTTATGCTAAACCATACTAACTTAATTAGTGAATACAACCTTAATCTAATCGCATTTTCAAGATGCGAGTTTAAAATCACATCTTCAAGATGCGATTTTAAAAACTACATGGGTTTGGGAAATAAGCAGGGATCAAAATTTCGTTTCGTTTCGTTTCTATCGAAACGGCCAAAACGTTTCTGTTTCCTAGTGAACTGAAATGAAACATCAGTTGAATACCAAAATTTACACGTTTCCGTGGAAACGAAATTGTTTCCATAGAAACATACCGAAACTAGTGGAAACATACCAAAATAATGAATACATTTCTTTGGTATCAGCAATACCTCTAGAAGTTGGTAAAAAATAATATCTATTTGTTTTTTAAATGGAGATGATTGAAAGATTAAAACCTAAAATTAAAAGAAGATATTTCTATTTTTTCTCAAAAGCAGTAGACAATGAAAAGTAAAAATAGTAAAATAAAATGTAAATAAATAATTTATTTTAATATTTAGTTACTAATTATAATAGGCTTAAATTACTTTATTTTTACTTATCATATTATATGTAACTTGTGTCAAATTGTCTAATCCGTGGATATTACACAATATATATTTATTATTTTATGGTTTATAATAATTTTGCATAGTGTATAGAAAATATATAATAAATTCATATTACATAAACAAATTAGTTTTAAATCTTTTATACTAGTTTTTAATAAGTAAAGAGTTATTTGGTATTAATGACTAATTAATATTTATATATATTTTTTAATTCCACCCTAGTATCTTCTTGTATGGATGGACATGTACCCTAAAACATTTCTAATTAATTTTAATATTTATCTTCACATATTCATATATTTTACTTTATATTTTCAAGTATTTCTATAAATTTTAATGTTTTTCATCATTTCCACTATGTGTCCGAAACATTTCCGGAATGTTTCCATTTTCTAGGTGACCGAAACAACACTACGAAACGAAATTTTGATCCTTGAAAATAAGTAAAATTTTGCATGGGTTGGGTCAAAAAGATTTATAAGTCCGTGCCTCGGGTCAAAAACTCATATTTCTTCATCTGCTCGTACCATTCTAGTGAAGTCGGTGTACAAGAAACATTAAAACAAAATGAAAAAAAAAAATTATAAATGGTTATGTTTAGAGTTGAGTTTAATGGTTTCAATGAAGCTAGCATAGATGTCAATTTTAACATGTGTCAACCTTTCAAAAGACTCTGGTGTCCTTATTTTCCAAGATAACAAGGGAAAAAAGAGAAACCAAGTACAATCATATTTCCTTGATCCAAAGAAATGCTTGGATACTAACCTTTTCAAAAACACAAATTACGGTACTTCCACCAAATGAGAAATATCCAAACTGTAAAATGATTTTTACGAAGGTAGAATGCCAATCAGAAACTATCCAATAACACTCAACAAAATAGAGAAAAGTAAACAGTGTCGTATTATAAACTAACCTCATCCCCTTTCTGGACATAATCACCCTCCTTCTTAGAGAAGGTGATGCTGCCAACCATTGTTGCTCCAATTGCAACAAATGCCACCTGCACCCAAATTGTAACAAAGGTCAAAGGCCCTTTGATAGGAACAGTTGAATTTCAAAAACTGAATCTAATAGTCACAGGTGAAACACCTTCATGTAATTATGAAGCATGGTGATTCTGTTTTGATGTGAAGTGGTTATTAATTGTCACTATGGTAAGAGCTTAGGTTGTGCGAGTTAAGTCAAAGGGCAGCCTATTCATGCAACTAAATCTGAAGGTTAGGCCTATATCCAATCGACCCCTCTCAGCTCCCAGGATTGATGGGACCAACATTGGGTAATGGCCTAATAGCTGATTTTCTTTTCCTATTGTATGAATACATCATTGTGAGAGAAATGTAAGAATTCTCAAGTAATGGCTGATTCAGTTTTAACATTTGTATGAATAGCAAAAAAAAAAAAAAAATTGAGTCAATGTAAGAATGTTTGCCCACTTGTGATGAGGTAAACCACTATGAGGCTGTCTATCACATTATTCTACCTCACATGTGGCCCGCACCTGTGCTGGGGGATTTTGTTGCGGCAGGGGGGGGGGGGGGGGTGTTTGAGTTGAAGAGAAACAATAAGATTTTAGTCACCACAAGCATGGACAAAGAACTTATGTTATAGAAGACCAGGAGCAGAGACTCCTGAAATGTGATGTGCCTTGACATCCATTCAGTCTGCACTTCATGTATAGAAAGGTGAAGTTACAAGTTATTGTGTCAAATGACTGAAGTGACAAACCTTTCCAAAATCTGCTGTTGAGATAATAGACACAACCCGCTTATTCTCTGTGAACACATTACAGTACTTGCTATTCACAGCAATAGGATTAACCTTAGAGATGAGAAATATAGCAGCAATTAGGAGAAATAGGAGATAAACAAGAAGTTTTGAGCAATCAACCTAACATGAGTATTAAAAGAAATCTGCTGGCACGTACTGTATATAAACATCCAGGTATATCAACAAATTGCTCAATTGTTCCAGAAACTGGAAAATGGAAACGGTGATAATCCTACAACAAATTGAAATTATTAAACTTTTAAAATACAATCAGAAAATAAAATGTTTGAGAACCTTTACTGCACTAAATAATTAAGAGAAACTGCATCAAATACCTGTGGTGCCAATCGAAATATCACCAAGGTTCCATCAGTGAAAGGACTGGAGCATATATCTTTCCCCAAAAGACCTTGAACAGAAAACTTTTTACCCTAATAATAAGAATGATCCCATAAGATAAGAGAAATTGCATCAAATACTTGTAAAACTTCAAAAGAAAAAAAGGGAATATTCAGTCCTTTTTTTTTCAAGTACAAAGAAATAGTACAGTTCACTTCTGTTTTCTTCTAACAAGTGATGCTTGCTTTCTGCCCTTTTCTATCCAATAAGCCACTTCCAGATTTTTCTAGCGTTAGAACATATTGGATAAGATAGGGAAATGCTTCTAGAGTCTTGTGTAATCATAGAATACCTTTTATTCTAAAATTTTAATACTGATCCAAAAAAAAAAATAATAATAATAAAACAACTCTAAGGTGGTGTGCTTTGCAATACAAAATCATGGGCAACTAAGAAACAAGTTCAGTGAACCAAAATGAGGATGCTAGCATAGAAGTGTTGCAATAAAAAAATACAATATATATAAAAAATGAATGCTTAGTGAGAAGTTTGAAGTGGCATCTATTAAAAGATAAAATGAGGAAAGTTGCCGAAGATGATTTTTCCATATGTGATGTAGCCCACTCACTGTATAGTGTAAAAGAGTGGTTTCATCCAAGACAAATGTGCCAAAGGACAGGATGTACCAAAGATATGAATTTAGGACTTACCCGTGGATATGCATTTATATAAAGCAGAGTTCAAAACATAGGTCCACGTAGGTGATCTCAAGCAGTTGCGATGAAGATTTATTGAATTGACTAAGGTTTTCACCCTCAACAATCCTCAAAACCAGAGAATTAAGCCCTCATTTCTCGATATATAGCTTAATACTGATTGATTCAACAGAGGGAATCACATGGTTATATAGGAGCATCCTCAAATAAGTCTATAACACTAATTTTATTATTATAAGTTCTTCAAATGTTGCTTGTTTTCCATATTTGAAACATGAGACCGATGTGGTATGGTTCAACTAACAAACTAAAAACTTATTCACAAAGGTATTAACATCTTAGAAAAATGTTATTCCACCTTTATTTAGGACTGGGAATCGTTTTTTTACTGAACAAATTACAGTGCATTATATAGCTTTGGAGCTTGTTCCGTTTCATATCCTTCCAAAATCCGGTTGTGGATCAATATATTTATTATAGCTAGCAAGCCAGCCACAGTCTGGTCTCCACAAAATAGAATTATTAGGGAATAATAGAATTTAAAGAATGGTTTCTCACGTACCAAGTCAAGTTTTTTCACGATCAGCCACCTAGAACAAGAATTTCTAAATTGTTACCTTTAATTTGGAGCATGATCTTTGTTGCCAGATAAGGCTTGTGTCAATTTAAATGTATTGAGCTATATTTTTGCAGGGGTCCAATACATACCTCTCGTCTTGTAGAGATGACCTCCCACCCAAAAATAGGAAAAAAAAGAGGGGGGGGGGGGGGGGGGGGGAAGAAGAAGATGAAAGAACAACCCAGTTGGCACAGAATTTGAAGCAAAACACTTCAGGAATCCTCTATTGGTGCCTGCCTTCCTTTAAGTATGAAGATCCTAGGGGTTTCCAAAGTTCAAACCATTATTTGTTTATGAAATGAAGTAATTAACAGCTCTAAATGGTAAGACATCACCACTGAGGGTCACAAAAATGGGGGAAAAAAACACTACGTAGAACAGTTTCTGTTGCAGTCCTTCCCCCTGCAGTTATTTGGAAGGGGAAAAAAACCTATTTAAGGGGAAAATAACAAATTAAAAAGGAAAAGAAAAATTAGCTTCAACAATACCATAGAAACAATGTCCAAGTTATTTAATGTATAATTTAATGTCAAAGAGTTAACACATCTACAGGGAAAAATTAGTGATGAAATATGGATACAAGGAAAGAGTTGCACACTAGCCGAGTTTATGAACATGTGTATTATAATCTCTAATATACAAGTCAGCCAGTTATATTTGTATTTCACTATTATTGACAAATGCCCAATTAAGAACAAAGTTGTTAACTTCACTTCAAAACCTCTTCTTTTTAGTTCTTAATCTTCAATGGGTTGTCCCAGGTTCCACCTCCTGCTAGATGGCACATTCTCTAGCAGACACTAGCGCTTTTTGTTGAGAAGTTCCTCATCATTTCATTTTAAGGTTTCCACTTGCTGGTTTATAGCATTTCTACTTATTCTTTATACAAATGAGAGAGAGAGAGAGAGAGTAGTGCTGCTTTGCAGTCACCTCAAGACTTCAGTCATCATTGCTACTCATCAATAGCTAACAGATAAAAACTTGTTTCTAGAGATGATAGTAGTCATGTTCATTAGAATGGATATGTTCTCATTGTCAAAAATTGCTAGCATCATTGACGTTGTTTTCGATTTTTGCCAAATGACTAGTTATTGTCATTATTAGTCTCTTCCCTCTTGCAAGTAGCTTCAATTCCATTCAAAAGAAAAGAAAAATGCCAGCATCATTACTTCCCTTCTCACTGTCAGATGCTAAATATTATAAGAGACAGGATCAAAAGAAAAGGGTAAAGAAAGGGGAGAAAGGTAAAAAACTAAAAAATAAAAAGAAAGGAAAGGAAATGAAAGAACATGGCAGGAACCAAGGATCAAAATTTCATTTATTTTCCATTGAAATAGCCGAAATGTTTCCGTTTCTCAGGGAACCGAAACGAAACACTAATGGATACCGAAATTCACATGTTTCCATGGAAACAAAGTTGTTTTTTTGGAAACTTATCGAAACTAGTGGAAATGTAACGCCCCAACCCGTTTACCAGGAAAGTTAGTCGCGAATTTGGGAATTAGGAATTTTACGAAAAATTAAACAGAGATATAAAAAAATAATAATAATAATAATAAATAAATAGATAAAAATAAATAAATAAATAAATAAATTAAATTAAAAGAAAATAAAATAGAACAAATGATTAAATTTTCAAACGAGGCATAAGGAAAAATAGGAAAATTGAATCAAGAAGTGCAACCCATGAGAATTGAACCTTGACCCAAAAACTAAGAATAACTTGAGCAAAAAAATAAAAGCCATTTGGGCTACCCACACTTTGTGCTAAACGATGTAACATATATGTATGTATACATAAAATGAAGCCTCCACCACCTAACACAACCAATCACAACACATCACCCTTACATAATATATGCAAGTGTACACGTTTGTGCATCTATATGTATTAGTCTGATTTCGTGTGACAGAAAATGAGTGTGCATGTGAGTTTAGAGAGAGAGAGAGAGAAGAGAAGAGAAGAGAGAAAAAGTGAGAGTGAGCTAGAAGAAAGGAAGGAGATGGTGGCTGCATGCAAACCGATCATTTAGGAGGAACCCTGGCCGTGCATGCAACCAAGAGAGGGAGACAGTGGAAGAGAGAGAGAGGAACTGTTAGAGAGAGAAACTGAGATCTTCAAAACTAGCAACAAAGAGGTAAACAAATCGAACCCTCCCCAACCTATTTCTATTTTTGATACATGTATGCATGCTAGGTCATGTTTTTGTGCGATTTAAACCCAGAAAACTCTACGAAAACTCAAAACCGCCATTGATGGGTCTTGAGAATGGGTCTATATTGACCAAAACTAAATGAGTTTTGGCAAGTTGGGGCGTGAACTAGATGTTATGAGGATTTCAAATCCACAAAAATTATAACAAATGGACGCAAGGTGAGAGAGAAAAATACTATTGCAGGTCACAGTCCTCAAAACCAGTCCCTCAAATCGAACCCTAATCTCCCTGTGACTGTTGTATTATGAAACCACAAATTCCTAGGATCACGGCAAAACAAAAACCATCAGTTTTGGTGGAGAAACAAGCCCAAACCGAACATGAAACCTCCAACATTATCGAACTTCAACAGAGCATTTAAGCTCGTTTTGATGCCCCATTTGAAAGCCAAAACTATGATTCAACCCCCAGAAGAAGATCGGAAATGGAAACAGTGAGAAGCCGAGTCTGAAACTGAGTGAATTAAACCTTGAAAATTCTAGGGTTTTCACTGTTCTAGTGGCGCAGTGAGGAAGACGACCCTGTTCATGGGTCGGGTCACGGGTTGGGTCCTGACCCATGAGTTTAAAATGGGTTTTGTTTAAAATCAAAACTACATCGTTTTGATTCAATAAGGATATATAAAAAAAAAAAAGGGATTTAGGGCTGACGTCATCTTGACGTCAGCATGGCGTATTGAACCGGATGAACCGATCGGTCTTTTCACTGTTTTGGCCGGTTCACTAAAAAAATAAATAAACCCATTGGTTTATTTATCTAGTTTTCAAAATTATATTCTAACCCCACTAGATTCTGAAATTTATAATTGAACCCCAGAACCTTTTATTAATTATAAAATGACCCCAACAGTTAAGAAAAATTTCACTGAGACCCAACAGTAATTAATTTAATAATATTTAAATGGAAAAAGTTACTAAAATGCTCCTAGACTAAAAATAGATCAAACGAAGTCCAATTAAAGTAAATGAATAGTGTATTTTGACTATTTTGAGCATTCCGAACCCAATGGAAGGGTCCGTTTTGCGAGACGAGACTCTAAAAAATTAAGACACGTGAAATGTAAAATTACCATTTTACCCTAATGATACCCGGGGCCAATTGAATGTAAAAGGTAGTCCATCTTGACTATTTTGGACAATCCGGACTCAACGGTAGAGTCTATTTTAGCAAACGAAGTACCGAAAAATATGACACGTAAAAACATAAAATAACAAAAATGCCCTAGGCTTAAAATAAACTATAGATACGCAAATTTAGAACTAGAAACTCTAAAACAATTATCTTTGATACTTTGAACCTAATGGTGACATCTTTTTGGAAAAAAAAAAGACTCGGTAACAAACTAAAAAATCACCAACGCGTCCCAAAGACTTAATGAAGCTACAGGGAGAGGGTAATTGGAATAGAGAGGGATTTAAATTGACAGTTAAATTATGCGATACTTTGAACAAGAAAGTAACAAGATCTTGAATTGTGATTATAGGGACCCTTGTTAAGGAAGAATTTTTAGATTAGCTTTTGGGATTTCAGGTGAGTTTTTCATATCATGTTGACTTGGATTTTCATTATAGATATAAATATCGACTTTTTATGACTTTGATAACTGATGTCTTGTGAGTATTTTCATACCATGTTGACGTGAATTTCATTATAGATATAAATATCGAACTCTTTTATGATTTGAAAATAGATCCTTCTGTTTGAAATCGATTTGAATGACTTATTGATATTGCCATTTCCTGATAGCTTGTTAACGAATACATTGTACCCAGTATATGTTTTAAATGACCCATTGATATCTATATTGCCTTCCCTTTGACTTAAAAAAAAAAATGTTTTGTAAAATACTCGTGACACCATACAGTTTTTCTCACCAATCTTTGAACTGTTTTAACTAAAGGCTAAATATGAAACTCTTATTTGAATAGTGGAGATCGTTATTGATTTTGGATATGATTTTGATGTTTTGAATGAAACACCCTTTTATGATTGGTCGTTATTGAATAGATTGTGACCTTATTGAACCCTGCCCACGGGGTACATTAGTGGTGAGCCGGTGCGATACAACATATTATTGAATTTGATCTCAGTCAGCGAGGTTCTAATTTGCTGGCCATAGAAAAAGGGGAATTTGAATGATTTGAACTCTTGTGAATAATGAATGTGAACTATAATTGAACTTTGAATCATCGAATTGAGAACTATTGAACTACGATTTTTACTATTCAGACTATGAAGTTGTTATCGAACTATGTTACCAAACTATAATGTTGATTTTGAACTATGACTATTGATATTGAAAATGACTTTGAACCGTAACTATGAATGAGTTACAATATTATACTATGATGTTGATTTGACTATGATTATTGATATTGAAAACAACTTTGAACCATGTTTGAATTATAATACTAATCATCATTATCAAACTATGTTATTGGATCATTATTACGATTGTGCTATGTTATCGATTTTGATTTACAACTGTGATTGAACTGAGATTTATTGAAAATGACTTTGATACTAGTTTCTGATTTATTGTACTTTGATATGATATATTCTTATTCCATATGAGTATCAACATTTCAGAATGTACTACATAGTAGTTTTGAAACCCTTGGCACGTTATGGAATACTCACGAGCTGTCGAGCTCATACGGATTTTTATCCAACACATTTCAGGTAATGATATTGGCAAGGAAAAAGCAAGATCAGCCAGGATAGTCGAAAGCTCATAACTATTAACCTTTTGTATTAAGTGATGTAGTTACTTTTGGTAAGTGTGGAATGTGTATCGAATATGACATCAGCAGATTTTGAGGATTTACATCATATATTTTTGTGGTTATTATGGAATATATATGAATGACTGATGTTGAATGGTATATTGATGCTTCCGCAATAGAAAAAGAACTTATTCCGCTGCGTTTGATTGATTGGAAATGAGAAAAATATGGTGATCATTGAGAAAGGCCTCGGTGGCCGATCACGAACCCCTAATCCGAATAGGCCGGGTTCCGGGTCGTGACAGGAAACACACCGAATTAGAGGAAACATTTCTTTTGTATCAACAATAATTCTAGAAATTAGTAAAAAATAATATCCATTTATTTTTCAATGATTAAGACTCAAAATTAGAAGAAGATATTTCTCTTATTTTTCCTAAAATAATAGAAAAGTAATAAGGGGAAATAAAGTGTAGAGAAATAACTATTTTAATATTAAGTTACTAATTATAATAGGTTTAAATCGCTATTTGTTTTAATTTTTATTTTAGATGTAACTTATGTCAAATTATTTAATTTGTGAATATTACATAATATATATATATCTATTATGTTATGGTATTGTATTTAATTATAATAATTTTATATATTTTAAAATATATAATTTTTTTTTATAGGAAAACTGAGAATTTCTTTAACAGCCCGAGAAGGGCAAAAAATAAATGGAGAAATATTTTAAATTATATAATAATTTCATATTATATAAAAAATTAATTCTAATTTTTTATACTATTTTTTAATTAATAAAGAGTTATTTGGTATTAATAACTAATTTGCATTTACGTTTTGTTTTTTAATTTCACCCTAGTAATTGGTGTAGATGAACATGTTCCCTAATACATTTACAATTAATTAATTATACTATTTATTTTTGCACATTCATATATTTATTTTATGTTTCTAAAGTGTTTCTACACATTTTAATTTTTTTCATCGTTTCCACTATGTTTCTAAAACGTCTCTATTTTATGGGTGACCGAAACAACACTATGAAACTAAATTTTGATCATTGGTTAGTTATAATAGTTATTTATATATCTCTATATATAATAATGATAATTATTTGATTTTTTTTTATAAACATAAAATATCATTACAAGAGAATGTTCATTTATCCATGAAAGATCACTAATGAACTCTACAAAAAAAAAGAAAAAACACTTATGAAATGATTTTGCACAATCCAAAAGCATGAAAAATATAAAAAATTGCTTCATTCATCTCAATTTGTGAATCTATGTCCCTTCAAAGATCTTCTTATACCATTATTGTCATCTACACGATAAAAAAGTCAAGAAATATTATATTTCACACTGTACAATGAAAAAAAAAGTAGTTAGTCTTTAGTTTTTCAATTTAAATTAGTGTCATTTATCATTAATATGATATATATGCCTTAAACATGCACAAATATTCAATAAATAGACTTATTTTTATAAATAAATAAATTTTAAGTTATGTTTCCACATGTTTCTAATTTTTTCTCCGTTTCCATTATGTTTCCGAAACATTTCTATTTTCAGACAGACCAAAACTATACATCGAAACGATATTTTGATCATTGGCAGGAACTTTTACGCACAAAAAAGAAAAGGAAATGAAAAAAATCAGACCAATAAAGGGAAAAAAGTGAATGTGGTCAGCCTGCCCGTAAATCCAAAAGCATGTAACCCACTGATGAATATATGGCAAGCCACTTGAATCTTTGGGCCAAAGTTTTAGGTTGTTCTCGTCGTTATCATCTGCAACTCTCTCTCTCACCACTAGCTTATGGTTTTTATTATTGTCTGAAAACACCCCGGAAAGAAACCATCCTAGTTAACATACACCCATAACAAGAACCTTTTATAGTAACTCCTACTTATCAACTGAAAACTTGCTCCTCCCAACATTAGCAGTCATAACTGTTCACAAATTTGCAAAAGCATAAAGGAACCAAGCTACCTTGGAAAATTGTACTTCCCACATGAGAATATTTCTAAGGGCAAGTAGCATCTGATACCTTAATCCAAAACCTCAGACTATCTTCAATGGTTTTAAATGCCATTAGCCGGCTATCAGCTGCACATACACCAATATCATCACGATCCATGCAGGCAATTGGTCTGGCGCCAGGTTTTAACTCTCTTATAAAAAATTCATTAAATGTCTGCATAAAGGAAAATTATGTCATGGTTATATTACAACAAACTTGATAACGTTACTGCCCAAAAAGAAGTGAAATTAAATAATAATGGTAAATTGCAGGTTACTTTATGAATCTCTGTAAATGGCAGCCAAGTTACATATAGGAAAATAGAGTTTTTCACATGTCTTTAGAGATTCATGGATGCATATAGGATTGAGCTGTACAGAAATTGGAGCTGGGATACCCATTACCTCTACAATAGTAACTAATAACCATAGACAAGGTTCAAAATTTCATTTCTTTTCCATTGAAATGGCCAAAACGTTTACATTTCCTTTTCCCAGTAAATTGAAACAAAACACTAGTGGAATACCGAAATTCACATATTTTCATGAAAACAAGTTGTTTTCGTAAAATCATACCAAAACAGTGAAAACATTTCTTTCGTATCAACAATACTTCTAAAAATTAGTAAAAGATAATATCCATTTTTTTTTAAATGGGGGAGATTGAATGATTAAGACCCAAAATTATAAGATATTTCTATTTTTTTCTCAAAAACAGTAGACAGAGAAAAGTAAAGTAGTTAAAATAAAATGTAGATAAATAATTTATTTTAATACTTAGTTACTAATTATAATAAGTTTAAATTACTATATGTTTTACTTATTATTTTATACATAAATTGTGTCAAATTGTCTAATTCATAGATATTGCATTATATATATTATTTTATGGTTTATAATAATTTTACATATTTTATAGCAAATACGTAATAATTTTATATTACATGAAAAATTAGCTCTAAGTCTTTTATACTAGTTTTTTAATAAGCAAAGAGTTATTTAGTATTAATGACTAATTTACATTATCTTTTTTTCTTCAATTTTATCCTAGTATCTTCTTGTGTAAATGGACATGTATCCTAAAACATTTATAATTAATTATAATATTTATCTTCACATATTCATATTTTACTTTATGTGTACAAGTGTTTCTATACATTTTAATTTTTTCATTGTTTCCACTATGTTTTTAAAACGTTCTCGAAATATTTCCATTTTTTAGGTGACCAAAACAACACTATGAAGCGAAATTTTGATCCTCACCCATAGAACATTGAGGTGAAGGATTTAAGCAGATTTCTGCTCAAAAGTAATTTTTTGGAGGTTGTTAATCTTGATTAAGAATAATGGCATGATTTGGGTTGTGGGGCATTAGATGCAAGAAGACCACATAGAAGAATAAACTGAAAAAGGTTCAGCCAACTTGAATCATCATGTGGGATCTCCAATAAGGTGGTAAGATAACACTAAATTACAAATGGCACTAAACAAGAAGACCAATCAAATTTCCCGTAATGAATGTGTGGTGGAAAATTAGGAATTAGTTTTGAAGAAGTGTAAGGCGGCATGCCTAACCAGCAGAAGAGGTAAGTGAAAGTGCAATGACAAAAAGTACTATGAACAAGCGAACCAATGACGACACGCTATAAGAGGTTGTCAAGAGTGTTCTTAGATAATTGTACTGTTTCAACTCCCCAACCCCAAAACAAAATGTCACCTCATACTTTCTTCACTCCAACTCTGCCACTAGAGAGTAACACCAACTTTACCGAGAAGAATGATCACTTTGGAACATAGAATGGGAACGAATATGAAGTTCAATAATCTTGATACTTACTCTAGGAGGGAGTGCAATGAGTGTAGACTAATTTAAACACCATAAGCTAAGTTCATTTATAGATTTATTTTCTTCTTGACAAGATTATGGAGAATGATTACTAATGAGTGCGCGAAAGTGCACTCTAAATACCCTATTATTAGATTAAAATGCTAAAATGTGAATAGAAATGTTGGGATATAATTTATATTATTTAATTTAATTTCTATTTATAGTGAGATATATTTGAACATTATTTTATAATATTTTAAATCTCAAATATTGCATGATTTGTTGGTGAGAGATAGTTTGTAATTGTGCTTCACACTTAACATTTTTGGAATAATTTCTGGTTGATTTTAGGCTTCATTGTCATTATTTACATTTTATTTCAGATTTGAAGAAATTGGAGCAGCCCGTCGTTTATAGACTACTTGGGCCAGACAACCTGTTCATTAGGCCTATGAGCTCGATCCATGATTAGCTGATTCCCATATTTTATGCAAGCCGTCAAACTAAAAAGCCCAGTAAAAAAAACGTAGGGAAAAAGAGGCTTGGGGAAGAAATGTAAGACCTAAAGCGTCACTCGTGCGTCTTGGGCTTAAGGGATTTGGTACTTCCAAAAGACGGCAGAGAAAAAAAAGCAAAGAAAGAATAAAAAACAGGAGGCTTGTGCGGCGCAAAACAGAAGAGAAGCGGGAGGCACTGAGCAAGGCAAGGAAAGAAAAAAGAAAAGAAAAGAAGAGTGGGGTCCAGGCGCTGAATGAAAAGGAGGAAAGAAAAGAAAAGCAATGGGCTTGGGCTGCGCAGGAACAAGAGAGAAAAGCAAAAAGGTGGGCCCAGGGGAAAAAAGGAAGAAGAAGTGGCCCAGGCGCTGGAAAGGCTAGGGCGCAAGCCAAAAGAAAAGAAAAAAAAGAAAAGAAAGATGGTGCGGCGCAGGGCTTGAGGCTAGTGCGGCGCGGAGAGAGAAGTAACGAGCGGTCCAAGCAGAGGAAAATTAAAAAGAAAAGAAAGCGTGCGGCGTGGAATAAAAAGGACAGGTGAGGCGTTGTTTTGGGAGGAGAGAAAAAACGGAAGAGAAGAGACAAGCGGTGCAGAAAAGAGCTGCCAGATACTTCATGTTTTCCTTGAGATTGATGTTGTCCGTCATGTTTATGGGCAACTAAATTCCCAAGTAGGGTTAGGGATGAACTTGCACACTAGATGGTATTTTTAATTTATTTTTGATTCATGTACTGGATTTTCATTTATTAAAATTCTTTGTTTTATTATTCTCAAGTTATTGTTGGTGTTTTCTTCTCCAAATAATCATAGAGTTTATTCTGTTTATAAATTCAGTCATGCTTTTTCTATTAAATGGATTAGTTCTTTGATTATGTTTGGATCAATTGATTATTTATATTGATTTAATACTTTGCTGCAATATTACTCTTTGGGTATATTGTCGTCGTTGGGTTCTTTCAATGTGGATAATAATTTGCGAGATTTAAAAGTGATGAATGATTTTTCAAAAGGTTACATTTGGTTTAATTTTAGTTTATAATTCTATATCTTCCGATTAGAATTTTTGGAATTAAATTCTCAATTGAGTTATCAGTGAATTAAAAATAATTAAAATATCAGATATGTGCAAGGAATTCCTGACGCTCTACTGTTCGTTAATTAGAGTATTTTTTCCGTTAATTACTTTGTTTTAATTTTAATTTGCATTTAAAATCACTTTTTATTTTCTCGTTAATCATTTAATATTTTCTTCAACTTCTTTATTCTGTCTGTTATTCTTTTAATCTGTCTCCCTGTGGAATCGACACCCCAAAGCTGTACTACAATTACCGCGATATTCTTTGGGCGTAATCAATTACATATGCTGAAAATTCAACTCTCTATTTTAATAATCTGATACCTTCCTCGAAAAAAGCAGCAGTAAAGAAGAATAAAAATTAAAGTTTTTTTATTAACTAATTTTAGCAATATTTTTATGGAAGTGTACCACATGTCCACATTTCAGATTGTGCTATAAATCAAAGACTTCACGATAACCCAGATATGACAAAATGTACCCTTTGTTAAAATAGGAAAATAAAGTTTTTGAATCACTAAGTTTAGCAATCTTCAATGAAAGTGTACATTTTGGATTGTGCAGTACAAATCAGAGCCCAAGATGGTAATAAAGTTCAGTAACACAGATCTGACAAAGCGTACCCTTTGTCACATTCTAAACATGAGTAAAATGAAACATTTTTTTGTTTGAATAATAGGAATATCAAATAGGGTAGACTAATTATTTAGACAAGATATACATGAATTCCCAATGAGACCCTGTCCATGCCATTTCCTTCTGCTCTATGATTACTTAAATGTTATGATGACAAGATGCTCTGCAATCAATGTATAAGTATGACAGTTGATCATGTAAAGATGGCAAGGTTCATCCCACTATGGATTCGAACAAAAACCATCAATCACAACTGAGAAATAGAGCAATCTTTATAACAACAAATTGGAAATCAAAGAAGCAAGGGAACCTGGTTATTTCAAAGTCCACCCACACCCCCACCCCCAAAAAAATGTTTATAGATTCTAAGAAAAATAGTGAAATAGATAGTGCCGGAGCCTGAAGGCCCAGCTAAAATTTTGACTATCAATTTGTTAGATATTCAACATTTTGCCCCACTTTAACACCGACCTAATCAAAAGGTTGAACCAAGATTGATGGTCCATAAAGTTCAACTATATGATTCAGTTTATTTCTAGAATGACTGCAGTATTATTTTTTTCTTTTTTGATAAGTAAGACTGAAACAAAATTTTGAAGTAATATATTTTAATGTAATCACCATGGCTTGATGCAATGGTAAAATCATGGATTGTCAATTGAGAGAATATAATTTCAAGTATGAGAAAAACTACTTTTGGACTCCAGAAAAAAATGCCTATCCAATCACCCCTCCTCCTTTCCAAAAGGATAAAAAAAAAAAAGGGCAAGGAAACGGAGTAAAACAAGAATTTCACATGGAGTATATTGAGGCTTGTGAAATCAAATTTTAGTTCAATTTAAATCTTTATTTATGTTTATTTTAATTAAGTACACTATTTGTTAGATTTATATTTATTTTATTAAGTTTCAATACTTCAAGGGTATTAAAATAATTTCAAGAATTGCAGGATATAGACTGTATTGTGATTCATGGGTCATGTTTAGGTCAAGATATGTTATTAGGTTTTATATGGAGTCCTAGTTGATCTAAATGGTTGTAGTAGTCAGAACAGCAAGCTTCCGATTTTTGGGGTTATAATCCTAATTAACATGGGAAAACCCAAAAACCTAAATATCTTTGTAATCACTATCTCAAATAAAGCTAACTTCATAAAAATTTGGAAATTGTGTTTGTGTGAAGTACATGAATCCTTGCGAGGGTCACAAGTGAAAATTCTAAGTGAGGTTCCTAGATTCTTATTCTTCTCCTTTTTCTTCTTCTTCTTCTTCCTCCTCCTCCTCCTCCTCTTTAATTACCATACTTGAGTTACTATTCACATCACCCAAGCAACCTAGTTTTCAGCCTGAACCCCACTGTACCGAGCCTAACCCTTTCCTTTATTTGGCCACCAATTTAACATCTAAAACCCAAAATTAGTTGCTATCAGAATATTCATCTACTACGCTGCAATCCTGCAAGCGACCACTTCTAAATTAAGCCAATCTCATCCATTTTCATTTTCAAAGCCTATAGCCTTTCTTTAGCCTCACAAAATCCTAAGCCTACAATCTTCTATAACCAAAACCCACACAAAATCTTTTATAGGCAACTTTATTCAAGGCTTCTTAAATTTTTCTTACATTAGTTTGATATCTGAGCTAAAAGATCCTCTTGTCGTCTCATCAATTGTTTGATCTAATTACTCTTCTTTAGCGATTGTGACAAACACTACATTGAATTCTAAGTTAGAAGCTTCACACAAAAAAATCATAAAGGCATGAAGAAATCATTGGTTCAATTGAATCACAAATTAAATTCAATTGACAAGAAGTTGGATTCTATTGAAGTATCAATGCCTTTGCGAGGTCAGATGAAGACTGCTTAGAGGCTATGCTAGTTGCTCTTCTAACTATCGATATAGAATAGAATTACTGTAAAGGAACCGAATGTTTAAATTACTGACATACTTGAAGAAAATACAAAAGAATGCAATGAGCAATGATGCTAAAGTCATGGAAGTCCAATAAGAATATGGTTGAAAGCAAGGATGTCAATGATGTGCAAGCTATTCCAACGATTGATTTCATCATTCTATATAAATTGAATGGTGCAACAAAAAATATGTTCTTCTCAGTAATGTCCTTATTACTTTTGTATGGACAGTCATATCAAATAAAAAAAAAAAAAGGAATCCAATTTGATGGAATCTCATTTATTGCAATTAATGATTTTGTAAACTTTTTTATTGGCTAACCGTCTGAAAAGTGTCCTGAGGAAGCTAATATCGGAAAGCTAGAATGCTTTTGTGGGAGGAAGACAAATTCTGAATGCAGTTCTTATTGCAAATGAGTGTATTGATGCAAAGAAGAGGAACGAGGAGAAAAGGAATTGTTTGTAAGCTGGACATTGAGAAGGATTTTGATCATGTACATTGGAATTTCCTTTTGTACTTGACGAAGAGAATGGGGTTCGGGGAGAAATGGATGGAAAGATGCATTTCTATAGTTTCTTTTTCAGTATTGGTAAATGGTTCAACTTCAGATTTCTTCAAGAGCTCTAGGAGATTGAGACAAGGGGACCCTCTCTCACCTTTCCTCTTTGTGATAGTCATGGAGGTGTTGAGTAACTTTTTGGTGAGAGTTGTGGAAGGAAATCTACTTGAGGGCTTTATAGTAGGGAAGCATGAGGATTCGAGAGTGGAGATATCTCATATCCTTTTTGTGGATGACACCCTCATTCTCTGTGATACTGAAGAATCTCAGCTGAGGTACCTGAGATGTGTTCTTCTGTGTCATGAAGTGGTCCCGGGATTAAAGGTTAACTTGGGGAAAAGGAAAATCATTTTGGTAGGTGATTGTACGGAGATTGAGGAGTTGGCTTGGAGTCTTGGTTGCAAGGTGAGCTCTCTTCGATCGGTGTATTTGGGCTTACCTCTAGGGGCATCATCAAAATCCAGAGTGATTTGGGATCCAATTATAGAGAAATTTCAAAGAAGATTAGTGGGGAAAGCTAGCTTTAATTAAAAATACGTTGGGTAGCCTTCCTAAGTATTATATGTCTCTTTTCCCCATTATGGCCTTGGTAGCTACTTTTCTAAACAAATTGTAAAAGGAATTCTTGTGGGGAAGGAATGAAGGAGAGAGAGCCATCCATCCAGTTGGGAGAATCTGAAATTTCCATTGAAGGTTGGGGGATTGGGGGGTGAAGGATTTAAGGACCTTTAACAAGGCTCTCTTAGGGAAGTGACTATGGCCCTTTGCGAAGAAGTCTAATGTGAAATGATGGAGAGTTACCATTGAGGCTAAGATGAGGCAAGGAAGGAAATTGGTGCTCTAAAAAAGTGGAGGGCCCTTATGGGGTGGGCCTTTGGAAATCTATTAGGAAAGGGACACGTGATTTTTGTAAATATAAGGGTTTTGTTGTAGGCAATGGGAGAAGGGTCAAGTTTTGGAAGGATCTTTGGTGTGGTGATACTACATTGGAGTATAGATTCCCCATCTTTTTCTATCTGAGGCTTTGGTGGAAGATTATGTGGACCTTAATGAGAATTGTCATTCATGGGCCCCTTGTTTTAAGAGGAATATTTATGATTGGGAAGTGGAGGAGGTGGTGTCTTTGTTAGCCACTGTTCATAATATTCGGGTGGATAGGGGAAAGGAAGACTCTTTGTTGGAAGGTTGAGTCTAATGGGGTATTTTCGATGAAATCCTTTTATGTTCATTTGGTTAGTAAAGGGGTGACAGACTTTCCATGGAAAGCTATTTGGTGTTCCAAAGCCACTTCGAATGTGGCTTTTTTTTGTGGATGGTAATGTGGGAAGCTACATTGACTTTGGATGATCTGGAGAGAGGGGATTTCTCTTGGCTAATAGATGCTCTGTGTTATGAAGAGGAGGAGACTATCACCCATTTGCTTCTTCATTGTTCGATTGCCCAAGATGTGTGGAATCTTGCCCCAACTCTTTTTGGTCATTTATGGGTGATGCCGAGGGCTGTGGTAACGTTGGTCAAGATGTGGCATGCTACTCAAGTCTCTTGTAGTGTTAGAAAAGTGTGGAGGCTCATTCCTTTTTGTATATTTTGGTGTCTATGGAAAGAAAGAAATAGTAGGATTTTTGAAGGGGAGATAACACTTACAGATAGGTTTAAAGATAGGGTTTTACACCTTTAGTTTTGGGTTATGGAGGTGTTTCCTTGTAATATTGATTCTTTTGTTGGTTTTTAGGGGGAGTCAAGCTGCCTGTTGTAAGCTTCCCCTTTGTACTGTTTTTGTGCCCTTCTCGGGCAGCTTTTAATGGAATCTCATTTACTTATTAAAAAAAAAAGGAGTTTGCCTTGAGAATGACTGCAGGAATTGAAACAGCATCTTGCTACAAGCAAAGGTTTCCATTGAGAGCTCTGGTACTCTTCGTTTTCAGTTACATGTTAATGTCTAGGCAACCCATTGATCTTGCCCATCTCCTATTCCTTCCTGGATCAGTGAAAGTGGCGATTGTTTTGTCCAACATGTATAGGATATACAGAAAGAAGTGTGCAAGGGGGCAAAAAACAATGAAAACTACAAATGGGCAATCAAGCCACCTTGTGTACCATAAATCTGTCCATAGTCACACAAACATTTCTTGCAATCGATGCATATGCACTGATCAGGCATGAATTCAAAAGTAGTTCTCCCCTATGAAGGACAAAACCACTGCAGGCAACATTTGTTTTTAACTTCTTCTCAAAGAGGAAACAAAAGAAACTACTTATTCTAGATCTGAGAAGAAATGTTTATAACAGTCCCAATAATGTAATCGGATTAGCTTAGTTCATGCACAAGGATGAGAGAATCAAAAATATCACAACAGTAATAGAGAGGGAAGGGGGGGAGAAAGAAAGATCGTTTCTCAAGGTGGAGATAATAGCCTCGGATACAGGTCACTAAGATCTTTTAAGGAGTGATGGAAGTTGTTTAATGATGAAAAGTCTGTAATGAAGAGATGGTAAAAAGAACTGAAGCAAAATCAAATCAACTATAAATGAATTGAGCAACCTACAACGAACAAATGCATAAGCATCAGAAGTATATTACCCTTTCATTTATTTTTATGAGACAACTCAATAAGTGTTGGTATGTGTAAACCCCATCAGACATTATTTAGATAAAAGTTACTTCAAATGTAGTAAACCAGTTATCTGTAATCATTCCATTAGATAGCTCCCAAAGCTATCCTAAAATGTCCATAATAAGATGTCCAAAGAATACAACATAAGAATTTTATTTCACTCAAGTTGGTCTCCACTCAAAAAATTCAAAGGAAGGTAGTCATGTGAAAATAATAAAGTTCATTATTAAGAAAAAATCAAAAAAAGAATATCTATTCATGTGCACCAATTAAATTAAATGTACTTGCGATTTGTTTTAGAGCCTTGACCTACCTTGAAATGCTCCATAGGGTACTTGATGTCATCTTGTTTGATTTGATCCTACAAGAAGATAGTTGAATCATTTTTTTTTTTAAAAAAAAAAAGGAATGGTAAACTTCAATTCAAGTGATTTTAGCATACAAAAATCTGTATAATTAATAAATTATGATAATACATGGAACCTTATCAAGAACAATGAACAATATTCAAACATAGATTGCTGCTAGAGAAAGGAAAAAGATTTACATGCACGTAGCAAATAAATGATTGCTGTTTCTACTTTTATCAATATTATCCCTGAAACAAACTAAAATCGCAAGAATTTGCTGTATATGTTTTTGATATATCCATTTCATTATGCTCAAAAGGTACTAGAGATTGCTTAATTCAGCTGAACGAATATTTAGAAACCAATCTTTTCATTATTTCATATTATCATGTTATGATTACTTTGAAGACTAGAGGCCCGCAGTGGGGGAGGAGTGAGAGCATGTCCTATTAAATCAATGGATTAAAGCATGAAGCTAGCATCCAAACTATACATACATGTGTATATAGAAACAAATGCATGTTCCTCACTAAAAAAAACTTATGTCCAGCCGTTCAGGGCACACTACAAAAATCCTATTTTGCCATTAGTTTCATGAGGTGCTCATTAAGTAACACAAAAAGGGCTCCACATCAGCTGTCTACCTACCACAAAAACACACGTCTGACGACACACACACAACACAACTCAATAAACCTTTAAATCCCAACTACTGGGTGTTGGTTATTTGAATTTTATCACATAAATCTCTAGGCATGAGTTTGGCTTTGTGAAAGACTAGACAGACAACATGACCATAGTTATACACATGCAAGCATATAATTAAGTTGTTTTAATATTTTTATAGAAACATTTAAAAATTATCATATGATCACAGGAAGCAAAAAAAAAAAGCTATTCTATTTTTCTCTATCTAAAAGGTAAGGAGATTACTATTGCTCAACCACATCGATTGAAAGCTCTTACCATTTTAAAATCTGAACAAGAATTCCTTGAAAATATCACATGGCATTAATTGTTAGCAGCCAATGATGTTCCACGATGTTTAGACTCTCTCATAATGAAATTCAAACGAACACATCGGACAAGCAAAACCTTTTTTTAGGTGTTTCAATTGTCCTTTAAAAACTTCAATTTTAACCTTGCCACTTCTTATCGATGCAACTAGTGGTCTTTTTTTTTTTGCATGACCGGGCCATCTTTTCCCTCATCTTATAAATTAAAAGAGCTACCTTTATATTTCAATAAATGTGTTCACTTCCACTTCTCATCTTTCTAGTCCTTCAACATATCCACTTCAAAATGCTTACCTCATCTAATTTAAATCAACCACTCAATGTACACAGTTTCACAGACACACACACATGCGAACATGGATCCAAGCTGAACCATCTAGTCCAATAGATATTGCTAAAAGATGAACCATCTAGTCCAATAGAGATTGCTAAAAACATGCACACTTCAAAGTTTCTGTTTTATTAAAAACTAAAATTTCAGTAGAAAATGGTCAATATTCATAAACCTAGTTCAGCACCAAGCGTAGTTGGATTCTTAGAAACAAGTTGCAGGAAAAAAAAAAAAAGTGAAAAGTAATTTAAGAGAGAAGAAGAAAAATGACATTGGCAGGTTCCACACATAAATGCATATATTGTCAGCCTATACACATACATCACATCATTAAATATGATAAAAACAAAACTTTAGATGTAATTAAGATACCAGTACTCAAAGGACAACCTAAAGCACTTGTTCAATATTAAATTACACCAACCAGAAAAGGAAAAACCCTTCTCATTGACCTGTTCATCGGACCCTCTTTTTAATAACAATGGTGAACTAAACATCAAAATCAGTAAATAACCACCTAGTTGTCACACATTCAAGCAAAACATACATGCTATGGTTAGTCTTATAACACTACATCAAAAAGATGCTCATAAATTCATGTCAAAGCAAAGTTATCTGAAGCTCGAAGTATCACACGTAGCTCCAATTTTTACCCCTTTACTCCCCAAACTCAATCAGCAAGGAAGTAAAAATGTTGCACTAAAGTTAAAATCATGACAACATTATCACAATGTTACATTCACTAAGAAGGATGATCTTGCCTCGAAAAATTCAATGAACTTTGGTATATCTTGGGCAGAATCAATTGAATTCATTTTCCTTCCCTGCTTTTCCGAGATGCTGTGCAAGAGTTCTTTTGCCCCTGCACCCAATTGGAACACCAAACTAATTATAAGCATCAGAAAGTATGCAAAACTGTGAGCAAACAAGACAAGAAAAACCAATTGAGATGGTTTGGTAATTTGCAGCAAAAGATCAATAACTGCACCGATGAATAAACTGAAAGACTGAGGGGAAGGCAACATAAGACATGAATTGAGAACCTGAAATGGTAAGATAATACTTGATGCTGTGAGATTTGCTATAAAGTATGTCACTTTAATGAGCAAAGCAATAAAAATACCGTGTCTTCAGTTAAGTGTTCAATTTTCCACTCCACTAGATAGCCAAATATTCCACTAACCACAGATTTATAATACTGAGTTGCACCAAAATTGATGTGTGTGTGTGTGAGAGAGAGAGAGAGGAGTGCAGATAATCACTATACATAAACAGAATTTTTTTCTAAATATGACATTTTTAGGCCTGAACACAAATAAAGCCATACCTGTGTCCATAATGCCAAGCCCTAGTTTAGATTGATAAATGGCTCTCATTGATAAAACAATCTTTCCATCAATTAATTCCTCCACTAACCTCTTTGTCCTCCGATCAAAAACCTAAAGCATCAGAGCATCAGAACAGTACTCGCAGTATCAAAATGTGTGAAAGTTTCTATTGAAAGCAAAGATGTGTGCTTTGATGACATCAAACACCCCAGCGAAAATTCAAAAAAATTTAAAAAATGCAATGAAGAATCAAAATACATGCAGATGAGTCCGCTAATATTATATCAGTCTAACTAAAGTTCCCTAAACAACAAAGAGAGAGTGAATTTATCAGCATAGGAAATGATAATTCCCAATTAATTAGCTTATTTGTGGATTAGGTTGGATAAAATGAATCACAAAAGAATTTTGATAGAAAGAATATGGGGTTTTGGGAGATGAGGATGAAACTTCAGGGGAAAAAGAAATGGGATAGATAAAGATGGTTTCTGAGGAGTTTTAACAAATCCAATGTGAGGCATAATTGCATATACAGGTGGTTCCTTCACCACCATCATATGCTTGCAAAAGCTTTTAACTGTTGTTATTGACACTCCAAACCCTCACCTCACCTTAAGATGCTAAATAAAGATTGCTCTTTGAATGTTTGGGTCAAAGGGTAAAATATATTAAAGAAAGATGCAATCTAAAAGAGAAAGACTTTAGGGTTTATCATTTTTTCCATTAAGACTTGCACTCCTATACTTCAATAGTGCTGCCCTTTACTTTGAGTGAGTAACTGTAAAGTTCTTCTACTCTCAAATAAACAAGAGTGATCTCGAAAGACTTGAGGTGAATCGTCACAGGAAATACAACCAACTTCAGTCCAAAAGTTAAACTAACAAGATCCTGGCTGTGGTGTGGTAACAGAACTTAATAGAGAAAATAATGATTATGAAACAACTCCTGCACTGTAATGTTTCAGTAGGACTTCTGGAAAATGCAATTGAAGTGCAGTTTATGAAACAAATAAGAGTAAGGAAGAAAAAAAAGTACAACGCTGATTTTTCCGTAGAGGATTTCATCTTCAATATAATTATAAATATCAAACTGCATTCTCTACTATATCAAACCTAACCCAAAATGGAGACAGAGAGAGTACCACAATATGTGAAGCACTTGCCCCAGAGTTCAAACCAATGTCATAGGATGAAAAATGGGCCCATTCAGTTAGTTTAAACATCCACCTGAAGAAATATGAATTGATCTCAGAATTGTGCAACAGAAATTCAACCACCATGGTGAAAGAAATTGTTATACCCATATAAATGACCCAAAGTCCAACAATGACAAAGTTCTCACCCATATGAAGCCTGTTTATCAGTCAAGAATCCTCCAGTCATAACCTGGTTCCCAGTTCCCTCGTCGAAACACAGGGTCATATGAATCATACTATTCAGCTTATCAGAAACTTCAAGAATCTCACCACAAACGGGGCAGCAGTTGATAAGTGGTTCCCTGCAATAAAGGATGCAGAGTAGAAAATAAGAGGACTCAAAACCCTATAACTGATACAAGGATTATGCAGTATCCACTAAATAAAATTTAGAAGTTCAGAAACTGTGACCATCGCATGTGTTTTTCTTTTTCTTTTTTTTGTTTGGCCCGGGGGGGGGGGGGGGTTATGAGAGAGATCAAAGAAACTGAATATTCCACACATACATAACTTCAGCCCCAATGGAGGAGATAGGCCCTCCGAATGTAAAATTTTCAATCTTCACAAATTATTATGTATTATGGAGAAGAATGGGCCACTTGAGATTTAAACCCCACCTTCATATTAATCCTGAACCAGGATCACAGATACAAAAGCATCTTTCATGCTAATCCCTGCCTCTCTATCAACTCAATTGCCCAAACTCTTGCTGTTATGGAAACTTTCATAAGCACTCTACAGCACCTAAACTACCACTAGTGACAATTCCTCCTATTGGATTATGCCCATTTTTAGCAAAATCCTCAACCATCTTCTACTATTACAAACATGTTTCTTTTCCCCCCTTAAATCCTAAGATTCTTGCACGTAATTTATCTCCAAGAATTATCCATTTTACTTAGAAGTTTTAAAAATTGACTCACTTAAGTTGGTAGTCTCAATCAAGCTGAATGAGCCAGTTCTTTATAAAATGTTAGTAATCAAGGCCAAGCATGAAAAAACCAAAGCTTTTTTGAGCTGAAGTTCAGCATAAACTAATCAAAGTAACAAGATCGATGAAGCTTGGAATGCCCCTGTTTAACAACCTATTTGGTAGGAGCTGTAAGAACCTGGCAAAAAGCTGCTATTCACTGGTTGCTATTTCACAGATTTCAGTTGAATTCAGCTATTATATAAGTGATGTTCGAGTTAATTTCAATTTCAAGCTTAAAAGAAAGAAAGAAAGAAAAAAAAACTTTACTCGGAAAATAATGTTGCATAAAATGACTTTCCACACTAATTAGTTGGTAAATGTTCCAAAGATATAGAAATCAAAGTTTCTTCTAGCAAGTTTGAAATTAGGATTCTTTACAGGAAAGAATATTCATTTAACAGATACCAACACAGCATGTCTACAACAAACTAAGCAGGAAGAATATTACAAAATCAAAAAATTCCAGATGAGACCAGCTATCCAGCTTATTTATATCTCCTGCTTCTCCCTTAGAGAAGGTGCAGGGGTTTAAAACCTAGTAGGGACATGGTATCAGGGGGTTTTATGGTTGGGGAGATGACTACCCTCCAATACAGAGCCCGTGCCATTGGAGCGTGAAAAAAAAAAGGCCAGACAGGTGAAGGGCATTGTGGTCCCCTATGGTTCCTATATATGAGACCTAGGGAGATATTTGAAGCCATTTCCATTATCACAAAATCAAATTCATAAGTCATACCATAAAAGAATGTAAAAGAATGGACAATGTGAGAATACTACTTGAAACAAGATTATCAAAAAACTAAATATATCATTAAGATCAGTGTCTGGGTGAGAGACCCTCGATCTATTTAACAAAACTTCGAAATTGAAATTTTTCCTTAGAAGATCGACAACAATATTTAAGGGAAGCAAAAGAATAAATAATAATAAAAAAAAAAAAAAGGAGGAGAAGAAGAATAAGAAGAAGAAGAAGAAGAAATGACATGTGGATGTCTTCATTGACTTTAGGCCTTTAAGGACACATATGATCAATCTCTAAAGGGATGCTGTGGGTTCTAAGAAGAAAAGAAGTTCCAATAAACACATTGGCAAGACTAAGAAGAAACATATGATGGAACTATGGTGTTAAATAACGGCCGTTACGTTACGTATCGGTTTTTTGACCCTCCGATACCGATACTGACCAATATATCGGTGTTACTAAAATTCACAACCGTATCGGCCGATACCGTTATGTATCAGCCGTTATGGGCGTTACAGGCCGTTATAGGACCGTTACGGGACTGTTACATCTATTTTATGTTTTTTTTTTTTTTCAATTTTTTTTTTTTCGTTTTTTTAAATTTTTTTCTATAGAATTCTTATGATTTCTATTTTTATAACATTTATATACAAGAGAGATACTTAACAAAATAATCCAAAAAAAAATTGAAATCGGTTACCAAAACATTTGGGTCAATATGAACTTGAAAAGGCCTCTTAGCCTCAAAATTTTTAATTTTTTTTATTCTATAACTAATCAACTAAATTGATTTTCATGCGTATAATCAATTTTATTATTATTTATATTATTCTTTGTAATGCCACTCAAATTAAATGATATTTCTTATTAGTTTAACTTTAAAATATTCATATAAATTAATAAAATATCTTCTTAAGTGTTATTTATAAAAAAAAAAACAAAACTTTTTAGGTGTTAGAAAATTAAAAATTAATAATAAAAAAAATTACAATGTGATAATTGTAATCAAGATATGTGTATCAATGACTTTTATGAGATTTGCTAGTGTTTGAAAAAAATTCACAGTTGCGGTTTCCGATTCCCGTTACGAATGACCTGATACTCCCGATACCGTTACACCCGACTGCGACTGCGACCGCGATTTAAATCCATGGATGGAACTGTAAGTCTATAACTAGGCACAGACATTTGGGCTATGATTTGCAACAGTCAAAACAGCTTGATATATTTAGAACAAATAGAGACCAGTGCTTGGTGCAATGGTAAATGCTCTACCTGTCAAAACATGAGGATGTGGATCTAAGTCTAAGGGTAGCCAATTTCTATGAATAGTGCCAAAAGTAAGGTCTATACCTAGTTTACCTATCTGAACACACCATATTGGGAGACCAGCATTAGGTAACAGCCTTTTGGGTTGACACATAAGCTACAACATTCCTTGTCCAGGTATCAGGAATAAGCCTCTTCCTTTCAAGAGTTAAAATGGTACATGAATGCAAGAGAAATCAATCTGTAGTCTCACTTTTGATGACAATGACTTGTGATACAGGAGAATCATTAAAAGTAATGTCGGAAGACTTAGAACTACGGAAAGGATTTCAGAATTTAAAAAAAAAAAATGAAAGAACCCTAGACTAATAATACTGCAATTCTTGACAGAAGAAAGATTACCTAAGTGCCATGTTCATAGTGCAAAATAATGAAATATAATGCAGTTACGAAACATTCCATGGGAACGGAATAGTTGAGATGAGGCTGTTAAAATTCATAAATGGTAAAATTAAAAGAGTATGAAAGTACTTACAGGTAGAATTAGTAAGCGAAAACATGAGAGAATTGGTTGGACATGTCCAAAAAACAAAGGCACCACCCAGAGGAGCACTATGTTAATGTTGACGACTAAACAAGGACAAAAAGAAGACTAAAATTAGGACTTGGGATGTGACCAAATCTATCAGATGTCTCAGCAGGGGCTGTTGGAACAAAACTCATGTAGCTAATAACAATTAACTACCTCATCAACCCTGCTCCACCGCTCCACCGATTGTTTTATGTTTTATGTCAATAGAATGAAGTTCAGAATACATCAGTTTTATAACCTAAAAGGCTAAAAGCTAGAATATATATTAATCACATGGGCTCTAATGATCATGCAAGGATCTACATCAATATATTAAGTCCATTAGTGGAATTCCCAGAGTTAAACAATTGAATATTGAAGCATCCAAAATAAAAGAAATCCTCTATCTAGCCCATAGTTTTAGCACCATGGAGGAAAATGAAGTTTAAAGTTATTTGCAATTTTTTTCTTTTGATAGGTAAAGAGATTGTATATAAAAAAGAGTGCCCGAGGAGAGAGGGGGGGGGGGGGGAACCATAATTACAAGGGAAAGGCAACAACAATTATAGCCTTAAGCTCCCAAAAAAATCAACTAAAGAACCTACAGATAAAGGAAAGGCCTCTTTGGCTCAAAAATAAAATAATCAAAGAAAACTAACCTTGAAAGAAAAGGGGGGATCGTACAATCCCCTCAAAAATACGTCTATTCCTCTCCCCCCACAGACTCCAAATCAAATAGAGCAGAGCCCCTCAAAATTTATTAGCAATTATATCCAGCCATGGAGGGTTAATACCTTGATGTCATTCGAAAGGAAAATTACTAATCTATTAGAGCTGATGAGGAATCTCCATCAAGGCTAAAGATGTAACAACAGAGGACAATTATATCACTTGTCTCTCAACAGAATATGTGTGTGTGTACATGTATCTACTCATTTTTTATCATGAGCGTCTGTCATGCATAAAACCTCTCTCAAAGAAGCATTGTTGGGAAGATTTATGAAGTTCTTATTTAGAAATACAGAGACATGCACCAAATTGTCTTGGAAGAATATAGCCATTTTTGTCAAATTAGATTGGTGTTTCAGTTTCATCTTCAAAGAAAGTTGAGATTTAAAGTCAACATGGAATTATGGGATGTTTGAGAAAAAGTGAATAGAAAAGCCAAATGGCAATGATAATTTCTCCATATGAGAAACCAAAACTAATGGAACATTTTTTTATCAGCGAGCGTAATTTTATTATAGTCGCTTGAGGGGGGCGAACCTATATATACAAAAGGGAACCCAGCACAAAAAGTAAAGCTGCAATTCCTCTAAAAAATCAACAAAAGAAACTACATACATAGGGTAAGCCTCTTTAGCCCAAAAATGAAAAAAAAAATCAAAAATTGTTCTTAAACCTAGAGGGAGGAAGCTCTTCCCCCTCAAAAATCCTCATATTTCTCTCCCTCCACAAGCACCATATAAGACATAATGGGGCCATATGCCAAACCCTCTACAAGTCCTTTCTCCCTTTACACCCTCCCCAGCCAAAAAGAAGGCCTTTTATTGGGGTGGGCATGGACCACATGTAACCAAACAGGGAAAGAGTAAGACTCCACACATCCCAAGCCACCTTACAATCAAGAAAAAGATGATTGACCTGTTTTTACTTCCTCCTTACACATACAACATCTACTAGCCAAATAGAAGTCCCGCATTTGCAAGTTATCCATAGTTAACACCACCTCCAACACAGCTACCTTCGATGGAACTCTGGAAGACCATATCATCTTCCAAGGAAACTCTTTACCCCTCCCACCTGCCACTGCACTATAATACGAGCGAACTGAAAAGACCCTCGAGTTGTTCAAGGTCTAAACCAATGAATCCTCCCTATCACTCTTGATCCGGAAGTGACTGAGATGCCCCATCAAGCTCGCTACTTCTCCCGATTCACAATCTTGAAAACTCCTCCTAAACCAAAGAGTCCACACGTAATCCCCTCCAGACCTAGATACACAATCCTCCACTAAAGCAGCCTAGTTTGAGGCAATCCTGAAGAGCAGTGGGAATTGATCTTCATCACCATTCCCAGAATTCTCCCAAAATCTCACCATCAAACCCTCCCTACCTTAAAGCAGATGAACCTGCAGAACTCTACCACACCCTTTCTATAAATATCCATAAACCACACCCATAAGGCTCAACCGCCTCCCTTGAAAAACCACCCACTTTCTTCCCAACCATATTTTATAGCTAACACTCTCCTCCATTCGGCATCCTCTTCCAATGTGAAACGCCACAGCCATTTCCCTAAAAGAGCCATTAATGATATGGATCTTCCTCTCCTCCTCAAGACCTTCCCAAACAAAGTCCCTCTGAAGCTTATCCAACCTCCTGTCTGTTGAGAGCTTAATATAAGTTGGTTCATTCTCTAACAGCTTACGTTTTTTTAATTTGGAGCAATTGGTTGCTTAACATGGTATCAAAGCCTTAGTTACGGGAGGTCTTGGGTTCAAGTCTCTCCATTTGCATTTATTCCCCAATGTGCGAGTACAAGGTCTCGCACGTGAGGGAGAGTGTTGAGACCTTGATATACATTGTTGCCCATTCTCTAATAACTTAAGCTTTTGGAGCAATTAGTTGCTTAACATAGTATCAAAACCTTAGATATAAGAGATCTTGGGTTCAAGACTCTCCATTTGCATTAATTTCGTATTTGGTTTGCTTGTACAAAGTTGCACTTTATTATGCTTTGTATTTGTCTACTGATTTGTTTGTCTCTGCGTGCGAGTTCGAAGTTACACATAAGGCGGAGTGTTGAGAGCTTAATATACATTGTTGGCTCATTTTCTAACAGCTAAAGCTTTTTAAGTAACTAGTGCTCTAACACTTTCTACTGAAGCTAAAATCGAAAAGAGACATAAAATAAGTTGGCAAGCTAGTCAATATGCTCTTTAATAGGGTAATTCTAAAGAAATCACCAACTCATCTAAAAGCTCAAACTGTTAGAGATAGTGTAACTTTATTATTATATTTTCTAACACACCCCCTCAAATGTAGCCACTCTGAGCCTACACGTGTCAATTCAGATTTTTTTTAGGGTGACAGTGAGATTTGAACTCAAGACTTTTTTGCTTGCTCTAATACCATGAAGAAATCAACAACTCATTTAAAAGCTTAAGCTGTTAGAGATGGTGTAACTTTATTATTATATTCTCTAACAAATTTTGTCACCTTTCTAAAGATATTGTTTCTTTTATCCCGCTAATGTCTTCTCAAACATCTCCACTAGTACATCCCACACTACCTTGGACTTAAAAAAGGCACCAAATGATAATCCCAAATAAACCACAAGGAGGGAACCAACCCAGCATCCCAAGTTCCAGGCCAAGGACTCAACCCTCCTCACTTCCCCCAACGGGATAATCTGGCTCTTGGATAAGTTCACCCTTAAACCAAAGACTACCTCAAAGCAAAGCAACACATATCTCAAGAAGTGAAGCTGACTCTCATTTGCCCCACAAAATTAGTGTATCATCAGCAAAGAGGAGATGAGTAATCCCGATAACATGATGAGCAATTGGCCCATTCCGGTAAACGTGCAGTTGGTTGTAAGTGAACGTACAAGATCAAAACCCGGTATGATGGTTCTATTGAGTGACACAAGGCTCGATTGGTGGACAAGTGATATGCGCAAGAGTATGGCATTGACTATGAGGAGACTTTTGCTACTGTTGCCAAGATGACCAACGTTCGTACAGTTATAGTCGTAACAGCAGTTTACCAATGGCATCTTTCCCAATTAGATGTCAAGAAGTAAAACATCGAAACACGAGAACGTTTCTTTCAGGGACCTAACGAAACACTAGTGGAATCGAAATTCACATATTTCCATAGAAACAAATGTTCTGTGGAAATAGCGAAACTAGTGGAAACTCGAATCAGAGGAACATTTCTTTGTATCAACATAACTCAGAAGTAAAAAAATAAATCCATTTATTTCAAGGTTAAGACTCAAATTAAGGTTTTCTATATTTTCTAAAAATGAAAAGTAGTAGAGAAATAAATAGAACAATATTTTAATACTAGTACTAATTATATAGTAAACGCATTTGTTTTACTTTTTGTATATGATCTTGTGTAAATATAATTCTTGATGACATAGTATATATTCTATGCATTATCATGATTAGTGTCATTTCGTAATGCTTAAACATCACAAATTTCATACATAGCTTTTGTATAAGTAAATAATTTAGTTTGTCACTGTTTCAATTCTCATATGTTTCGAATGAACTTCATTTCGGACAGACCGAATATTCGAAACGTTAATCTGCAAGAATGTGGACTGATGAAGAAGTCTATGGTCCTCCCTGGATCACTTCTGGAGAGGTCTGTGCAAACTAAATGCATGTCTCAAACAAGCTCCTCGGCTGGTTGAGAAGTCTCTATAGTCATTTGTGATTCGGATTCATGCTATGATCATGACTCTGCTCTTTCTTCGTCAACTTTTGGGTCGTATTGTTCTGCTATAGTGATACATGATCTACTGGTGATGATACTGTGGGATTCCTTGTTAATAGCAAATCATTTTGAGTGAGACTGGCTATTCTCTTAAAGAAGTAGCTTATAAAGATTCTCTCTCCCGGTCTAAATATGCTTCTGATGTCATTCAAAAAGCCCAACTCACAGACACTCGGGCAGTTGAGACGCCTTTGGAACTCAATGTTCATTATACTTCCTCTGATGGAGTTTCTTTGACTGATCTCACTTTATATCGCGCTCTTGTTGATAGTCTAGTCTATCTTACTGTTACACGTCCAAATATCACTTATGCAGTTCATATTGTTAGCCAATTTGTCTCTTCTCTTACTACTGCTCATTGGGTTGTTGTTATTCGCATCTTACGCTATCTTCGCTGCACCTTACACTAGAGTTTGTTCCTATCTTCGTCTTCTCTCCTTGGAGCTTCGTGCTTATTCTGACTCTGATTGGACTAGGTGAATCTATGGATCGCGAGTCTACTACTAGCTTTTGTGTTTTTTTGGGAAGCTCTCTTATTTCTTGGAAAAGCAAAAAGCAAACGGTTGTTGCTCGTTCTAGTGCTGAGGCTCGGTATCTTTTGTTTAGCCCTACTATAAAGGGCTCTTTTCTTTTCTATGTATTGTAAGTTTCCAGACTTGACTATTACTTCCATTAAGATATTTTCCTCCTCTCTTTTACTTTCTAATTCTTTGATTAAAGTAAACAACGCCCACCCGAATCACCCACTACCCCAAAGCCTTCTAACATACCACCCTCCCTAGCTCTTCCCAACATTCAACTCTACGGCTTCCATCACACTGACGATTAGGTAAGGGATACAAGATCCCCTTGTCTTAACCCCCTTAATGTCTTGAAGAAACATGTAAGAGACCTATTTACCAGCACCGATAATGATACTGTAGAAATACACCAACTCATCCACTGCCTCCACGTCTACCCAAACCCCATTTGCTGAAGGAGTGGATAACAAAAAATTCCACTAAATGCGCTAAAAAAGTGGTGTGGCACCCAAGTATAATGAAATATACAAGAGTATCTTTACAACAACAAAAAAAAAAGGAAGCAAAATCCACATCACAAAAACACAACAAAAGAATAGACAGAGAAAAAGAATCGTCTCAATGACCCCAAAAAAAGAAGAGCTCAAAAGCAACTACTTCAGCTTGTGGAAGGAGTTCTAGTTCTAGCCCCTTGCAAGACCTAATTTTCTCTTTCCAAGTGCACCATATCAAGCATAATGGAGCAATTTGCCAAGCCTTTCTAACAATCCTAGTGCACACCCCTTGCCAACTCCAAAGCAAATCCTCAATTAGAGCCTAGCATAATTCACTCCACCCTAAAAAAAATAAAAATAAAAATTAGAGGCACCATAATTTCCTCATGCAACAAAACGTGGTCAACTGTCTCCTCCAACTCCAACTCTCTACACACAAAACACCTATTCGGAATGGAGCATGATGTTATATACTAAAATTTGTTGCCATTAAAAGCATAAGGTGAATATGAAACTCCTCTTTTGGAGTACAAAGGTGGTGGTTGAATGTAGGTAGTATTTAACTTTCAAGATGGTGCTAGGCAGCCTGCATATTGCAACTTTCAAAGTAGTAAATGGTGGTTTCTGAGGATTATTAGGAATTTTTTTCAGCATGATTTAGGATAGTGTTTACAAAGAGTTGATAACATTCTGTTTAGTCAATGGTTTCAGGATGTAACACTTCATTTACGTGGATTATGCTTGAACATCTCGCTACTACAACCAAAAACTATGAACAAAGGAAATACTACTAATAATATGAATAGGATCCCCTGTGCACATTTATAGAAAATAAGTAAATTAATTCTTAACATTAAGAAATAATAAAGGATAAACATCTTATCACCTATCTAAGAATGGATAAAATTTTTGAAGCAAAAAAAAAAAACTAGACAGATGACTTACTTTACCATCCAACTAGTGGACCAATATCAACAGATAAAGGAAAACTCATAACCAAGAAACAAGAAAATAAGATTAATCCACAACATACTGGCAAGATATACAAGAAACATCTTATATGCATAGACATCTCATGTAGTTAGAAAAATCTACACAAGTAGCATGCAAACGAAAAAAATGACATAACTTTCATGATTCAAATTGAAAATTTTATACAAACCTACTTTTCTTGTTGAATAGCAAGAAGGATAGCCAACTCATCCATGCTAACAACACCATCCCCGTTCTTGTCAGCCGCCTTAAAGAGCTCCTCTTTCTAGTAAACAAGGTAAATGAGCTGCTAAGACAATAAAATTAACAAAAACATAGAAGGCATATTTTGGTCATGCTGATTCGGAAGGCTGGATTTGGATTTAAGTCCATTGTTTCAAAAACCATTCAAGATACAAATTCGAATGTTGGCAGAATCCACAAGCAAATTTTGAAACCCAATTCTGTCACTTTGAAATAACAGGTGAAGGTTAATATAAATATTCATCCTGTCCAGAATGTAAAGATCTGCAGCTCAAATCCAAATCCATGAACCCAGATATATGGCTTTCAAATAATAGGTGACGGCTAAAGTAGAAATTCATGCGACCTAGAATATGAAGATCTGCATCTAAAATCCACACCCAGGCACCCAAAAGATTTCGAAAGCCCTCGCATACAAACAAAACGACACCCAGAAAGGTGTGAAGAACTTAAACACAAAAGATAAAAATTTAAATTCCAAACCTTGTCAGCTGCAAGTCGATTGCCAAATGCATTAATCAATTCAGAGAATTCAGAGAAAGAAAGCATTCCATCCTCATTGTAATCCTGTAAAGAGAATGAGAGTGCAATTCACTGAAAAGAACTAGGGCGTATAGTTGTCAAGTTATGTATTTGTGTTTTTTCCGTCGTGTATTATATTGCATCCTATTGTGTGTTGCAAGACACATTTCAAATTAAAAACAATTTGAAGGATGTAGAAGAATATAAGAAGAAAAAAATTCCTAAAAAAGGGAAATGATACAAGCAAATAGGGAAAGAAAAATCATTTTTTCTATCTAAACAACCAAAACTTTTCTGTTTGACAGCCCACCAAACGAGCCATGGTTAATGTTTAGAGAATTAAATAATTAAGTTATATCCTCTCTAACAACTTAAGTTTTTAGATGAGTTGATAATTTAACATGATAACAGATCATTGGTTGTGAGAGGTATTGGGTTCAAGTCTCTCTATTTGCATTTATTCCTCATTTGATTTGTTGGTGCAAAGTTGCACTCTATACTGCTTCGTATTTGTCTGTGGTTTGTTTGTCTCTCTACATGCGAATCCAAGGTCACACATGACGGGAGAGTGTTGAGAGCTTGATGGTATCAGAGCAGGCAAAAGATCTCGTGTTCAAACCTCACCGCCATCATGATAATTATAACTGATGCACGTGTTGACCCACTCAAAGTGAAGAGACCAGCCACACGTGAGGGGGCGTGTTAGAGTATTAAATAATTAAGTTACGCCCTCTCTAACAGCTTACGCTCTTAGATGGATTGGTGGTTTAACAATTGAACTTCAAAAATTACTTGTTTTGATCAAACAAAGTTGCTTCACTCAGTTTCAACTGAACGGCGTGCTTGTCTCAGCTCTCAACACAACAATGATTCCTGACAAAGCTACTGCTCTGCTTTTTTCCTTTCTTCTTCTTCTTTTTGTTGGGGGGGAATAACTAGCTTTTTCATATTTAAAAACAAGAAATGGAGCTTATGCCCTTTACATCCATGAATCCACAAGAATCTCAACCCTATTGTCATTGCCAGATTACAAGCCCTGTATCCTTATTAAGAAACAATAATAATTTCAGCACCATGAGCCAGAGGGATTTAATTTCACTTCCTTCATACACTGAGTGCTAATGATTATTGAAATATCATCTTATATATATATATATATATATATATATATATATATCCTAATTAAATGCTTCCCAAATCCCATTGTACACTCATAAAATAGGTCATTCGAGTCTCTAATGAGAAAGAGTTTGATATCATATGGAAAGTTGAATAATAAAATTGCCCTTGAGTAACTACACAATGTTTCAGTGCCAATAGATGAATTGAGTTTTACCATATGGGAAGAAGATAGAAAATTTAGAACATACCACTACAGACAATATGCGTCTTGCAAAACTTTTTTCTGTTTCAACTGGATCCTGTCAATGTTTTAAACTAATTGTTACATGCAAAGAAATGTTTGTCATAGTCTCAAACAATCAATAGAAAAAGCCCGCTACTGCAAACCTCAACAGAACATGAAAGAGAAATATTGCCAACAACGATGTTAGATGATGGATCTAACAAGTGAACTACCTCAATATCAGAATCCGAATCCTGCAAAATAATTTCTTTCAAGCCCAAGAAAGACAAATGGGAAAAACAAACAAACAAACAGATGTACAGAAGGTATATATGAAACTTCGAATATGGATTCAAAGACTGATAATTGGTCATAATTGAAAACTTATTCAATAAACAAATAAACACTATGACTCACCTGAGTAAGAAATTCAAATAGATCGACTTCACAATATCCGATGAGATTGTTCTTGGACAGTCTATTAGTCTGCATCACATGGAAAGTTGATGAACTGGACTATAATATACTAAGAGTACTTCTTGTAACATACAATATATGAAATAGGGTTACAATGATCAAAAACACTTTACAGTCCCAAAAAATATAAGAGTAAGAATAAAAGAAACTAAGAACTATGTTGCAAAAGGCTATTAAGACCAAGAGGTGTGCTTGCATTTTGCAAATTAAAACCAAGTAAATTAAGTCATCTTGGAAATTCAAAGACAAAAAGCACGCAAAGGGGCCACTGCAAATTTTAAACAACTTGACAAGTTAAAATAATAATAATAAATAACTGTAGCCTATAGGTGTCAAAAAAAAGGGCAAGATTTTAGAAATTGTTTATTAATTTACTGTTGAAATCTTTCCATTGCCAACTTTGCCACACTACATTGAATAACTGCTGTTGCAGCATCTATCTACTTAACACTAGAAGTCCCCAGATGCTAAAACAGTCTATGTCCGTGGTTATACTGCATTTCCATTTATCAGACACACCTTGTATTCTTGTTGGACAATGATGTTGTGTTTGTTATTTTGTAGGGCATTAAAATTATCTGTACTTTTCAAGACAATACTGCATAAATGGTTTGAAAAATTAAATAGCAAAACCTTAATTAACAATGCCCATGTAGTTTAGTGAAATCCATAGCTAAGCAATATATAGGCATTCTTTAAAACCAAAGCTTATAACACACCTCGAATACAGATATCCTGGCAACACGAGGGCCATTTTTTTCCAAAAGAAGTTTCTTCTCCTGTAGGAAAATATGAACTTAGTGTTCATGGATGCAATTAGTACTGATTAAAAAATGGATGAAATTAGTAAGAAATAAAAAACTAAATAAATAGATAAACAATGCCATATTTTTCCTCAAAAAATTTACCGACCTTGTAGAAAATGATGCTGATTTTAACAGTGTGGTACCAAAATATATTATACATATACATAATACAATATACATACATACATATATATATATGTATGCGTGTATATATAAATATATATTGTAGTAAGGAGAGATTACAAAAACATAGAGTATAGTAAAGGTTGATACATGGTTTCCCTACATAAAATTAAACAGAGGAAATTTTTTTTTTCCTTTTTTTTTTGTGGGGTTGGGGGGGGGGGGGGGGGGGGGGGGGTTAAAGTGTAATGCTACACACACACAACTCTAAATTTAGCATTTCTCCATTTGGGAGTCGAAGAGATACCAATCAAGCTCAAAGCTTGTGATAAAAGAGGCAGGACCGCAGGAATAATAATCCTTCATATTCTCTCTCTATTAGAAGTAGGACAAAGTTCCATTTAGAAACTATAAGAATAATAATATAATAGGTAAAGAGGCTATTACATATTTATGTACAATATTTGAAATGTGACAACTCAATTTCCAACAACTGGTTAGTGATTGGTTATCAAAATTAACTTTGATGGTTGCTCCCTTGGCAATCTAGGTGAAGTAGGAATTGGAGAAACATTTAGGGAACTGGAAGGAAATATTTATAATTTTTTTCTCCAAACTAGCTGGGTCAGTTTTTTTATTTAATTTTTTTTTCTGGATAAGTTAGGCGGCATGGCCATGTTATGCCATCAAAGCAAAGATTTTGTCTCCTTGAAGTGCATTGGATTGTGTATCTTGAATGATTCTTATTACAATATGTAAAGAACTTGGAAGCTCTATTTAAAATGTATGAGTTACGATTATAAGTATACCATGTGTTTGATAAAATGCATGAATGAGGTTATTGTTATTTACACTCGATGATATGATGCATGAATGGGGTATTTGATAATTGGCATGAATGTGAAGTATGATAACACTTGAAATGTGTACTTGCTATGATACAATATGCATGCTTTGGACATGTTGGGTGCCTCGGTGTGATTATGGTTATGGTTGATAACTATGGAAGGATTGTGATGGTACGGTGATCATTAATGAATTTTGAAGGTGTGCGTGTACTATTGCATGAAATAGCTATGATATTTGTTCTAAGGATTGGTGTATGAAATGTTGTGCAAATGTGTGATTTTATTGCTTTTGGAAGCATGCTATCTCACAACACTGTGCACATACCACCTCACTCATTTAGCATCATAGTTTATTACTCCAACTGAGCCTTCGTGCTCACCTCAAACCACAGATTTTGTATGTAGGGAATTAGTGACGAAAGGGCCTGAAGGAAGTGGATGCAAGATGGCTTTTGAGTTTTGATTGTTTTGAAAAGGAAGTACCATGGAGGTCTCCTTGGATACATTGATTTTTGAATCTATAGACCATAATGTATACAAATGTTACCATTTTGATAAATTATGAAAATGTAATTTTGAGAGTTGAGACTCACTAGTGAGTGCCCTTACATGTATTTAAGACTAAATATCCTTTTTTGGACGTGTCGAAACTCACTTTATATGAATAAAATTGTATATGAATGTGAACTAGCTTGATTTGGTATCTTCCCGGTCGGAGCTTTGCACAACAGTCCACTTTTAAGGACAGTATCCCTCTAACCCATTGGGATTAAATTGTGAAACTTGTATAGAATTAAATCTGTTGTCTTAGATTTAAAATGACATATGTTGGGCCTTGTTTGAGCTCAAGATGAGTCAGTGTCGAAGATTAGGATAATTAGTTTCTGTTTCTAATAAATTCAAATTAAGATTTGAATAAGTTTGTTAGGAGAGTTAGTCTGTTAGTTGTTCCTATTTTTTTGCAATTCCTTTTTTTTTGTAATCTGGTAGAATAGGATAGACTTCTATCCTATTTTT